>JAJTTV010000019.1:85000-428743 GCA_036971225.1 Arthrobotrys sinensis
CTTTGGCTATTTCGTTGCAACGAGGTAAGTTCCTTGGTGAGTATTCTTTAATGTGCCCGCCCCGAAGTTTTGCTGATAAGTTTCTCTTGGTTAGCGGAGGAAATCCACTTGATCTTCGTTCTCAAAGGGGTCCTTATCGTTTGTTCCGCTTACCGGTATCGGGGATTTATTTATCAACGACTCTAACTTTACATGTTTTTCCATGGATATTGTGTGCATTCTGCATTCAGGCGCCATCGTACAATCCATACTATGTCGCGAGATGAGTTAATTAGCTAATTTGAATGCTTAAATTCATCCTCGCTCGCCGCGGCAGAAAGCTCGACATTTTGTACTGTCCGTTACACAAATCGCCCTTAGTATTATTAAATATCCCAAATCTAAGATATTAACCCGCTTTCTCCAGACGGCGTCGGGTTGGTAGATTTAACACTGAGCCGGGTCAATGCAATGGCGGGACAATTCGACAAGCCGCTGCGCGGTACTTTTGCAAGCGCAACACCAATTCGGCAAAGGACAACTGCAACTGCAGCCACGAGGTCAGGAGCAACGATGCAGGATCTTTATTCCGGCACAGAATCGAAATTTACGTTTCATTTGTTTAGCGTATTAGGGAGCGATGGATGCTTAAGTATCCTGAGGATTTCTCTCATTGTATGCTGTATATATAGCCACACCGCGCTCGATAAAGCCTCCGGATAAACCCAAAGTAATATATCAGCTCTCTTGCGACGTCTTAAATTTCCTGGGGTTACTTCACATAGCTATCCTTAAAATTTTGGCTCTAAAATTAACCCCTAAAGATAGAAAGCTAGGCAGATAGTGTTTTAACAACTTCGTACGGATATTGAACTCAGTGTCGATGCCTCCTAAGCTATCCACCCAACCTGCCCTCCAAGAGATCCTTAATGATGCAGAATGTGTTGGCGCTGCACGAGCGCTCCTGCGGGGAGGGGAGGCGGGGTACAAGGCTGAATGGATTGGTGATTTGGCTATTATTCAACTTCACCGTGCACTTACATCTCCTTAAACCGATACTCGAGACGGTGGGTGGGACCAAATGATCTCCCGATTCTTAAGTTCTTCTAGTCATATGCTAGTATTATAATATTCCGTCAGGATGCTCGACCCCAACGAATACACAGTCGGCTGGATATGCGCCATAGAACCAGAATTAGTCGCCGCGAAAGCCTTCCTCGACGAAGAACACGAAAAGCCAGACGAAATCGCCGGCGACAACAACAATTATGTGCTGGGAAAATTCGGGAAACACAATGTGGTCATCGCGGTACTACCCACCGGAGAATATGGCATATCCTCTGCTGCGACGGTCGCGAGGGACATGCTCCGCAGTTTTCAGAATATCCGGGTCGGCTTGATGGTTGGTGTCGGTGGTGGGGCACCTAGTCAAGCGCATGATATTCGCCTAGGCGATATCGTCGTTAGCGCTCCCTGTGGTGGGAAAGGTGGAGTGTTTCAATATGACTTCGGAAAAGCGATGCAAGGGGAGGAGTTTCAGCATACAGGGCATTTGAGCTCGCCGCCGCCTTTCTTGCTAACTGCTGTGTCTGGACTGAGGGCTGAGTATAAATTGAGAGGGCATCAGCTTGAGAGCTCCATTAACAGTGTTCTCGAAAAGTATGAAAAGCTGCAGGATGATTATAAGCGACCCGGACCAAATAGTGACAGGCTATACCGATCCGATGTCATCTTTCTCCTGACGAGGAAACGAAACCGACAACTGGGGAAAACGACGCTTCTTCGAGTGCAATATCGGAACCAGAGGCCTCCAGTGACGTAAAAGAAAACTGGAATACATTCTTCTATCATATCCTTAGCCTCTTGCTTTCACTTTTCTGGTTTTTGGGCAGGAGGGCTACTGATAATCCGGAACCCGAAGCAAAGCTAGCGGTAGTTGACGCTGACGACTCATCAAAATTCATATTACGAAAACCGAGAACTAAACGTGACGATAACCCCATGATCCATTACGGTCTAATCGCCTCAGCGAACCAAGTAATGAAAAATGCATTGATCCGAGACCAACTGGCCGAAAAGATGGGCGTTCTGTGTTTTGAAATGGAGGCGGCAGGGTTGATGAATCACTTCCCATGTCTGGTTATTCGAGGTATATGCGACTACTCGGACTCTCATAAAAATAAAGCGTGGCAAGGGTACGCGGCGATGGCCGGGGCGGCGTATGCAAAAGATCTTTTATCTCGAATCGCTCCTGCTAGCATTACAGCGCAAGAAAAACTTATTGATATTCTATCTGGTTAGTCTAAAACGTTGGGGAAATTTGAGGGTTAGGTTGCGTAAAGTACTTACAAACGGATTATAATAGGCATGAAGGAAAATATTGCTTTGGTATCAGAAGATGTTGGCGAGATCGTCCGCATTCAGCGCGGTCGGAAGCATAATGAAATTGCGGAATGGCTGTCTCCAGTCAACTACGCCACTCAGCAAAACTACTTTTTCGAACAACGACACCCAGGGACGGGCGTCGAATGGCTTTTAGAGTCGAAAGAATTTCAAGCGTGGTTAAAGGATGATAGCCAAACACTATTCTGTCCGGGTATTCCCGGCGCCGGGAAGACGATAATGACCTCAGTCGTCGTCGACCACCTCTTGCACAGATCCATAAAAAAAAGCGACGACCCGGAAACTCCGCAAGACGATAACTTCGGTATCGCCTACTTGTATTGCATGTTTAAGCGGTCTGATGAGCAAACGACAAGTCATTTTCTTCTGAATATCTTGAAACAGTTTGTTCAGGAACGGTCCTCGGTACCCAATATCGTCAGAGAGCTTTATGATCGGTGCAAGCTGAAAAAATTACAGCCATCTCGTTACGAGGTTGTAAAAGTTTTAACTTCAGTGTTAGCTTCGATGCGAGGGAGTTTTATTATCATCGATGCGCTTGATGAAGGCCGGGAGCACGAAGTGTCGGAATTGCTCTCAGAAGTGTTTGCTCTTCAGGTCAAGACTAAAGTAAAGCTGTTTGCAACATCAAGACACATCCCACATATAGCGGAGCGGTTTTCAACATGCACACGCCTGGAGATCCGCGCTAGAGATGAAGATGTACGAGCCTTCATCGGCGACGGTATACAAAAATTACCCGCATTTTATGGACGCAGCCAAGAGGTACAGCAGGAACTGAAAAATGTCGTCGAAACAAAGATAACTGAGGCGGCTAATGGAATGTACGTCTTCAATCGATGTACTTCATGATCCAAAAAAAAAAAAAGAAAGAGGGCAAGTTGCTAACTACTGTAATTTGGCAGGTTTCTTTTAGCGCGACTGTATAGAGATTCCTTAAGTGACAAGATTACACCAGAAGATGTACGGCAAGCGCTAGAGCAAATGCAGAGACAAACTGGAGAATCAGGAAATCAAACTGGTATATTGTCGAAAGTATACGAGGCAACAATGGGCAGAATTAGGACTCAGCGAGAGGGCTTCCGTAATCTTGCTGACCAAGTCCTGTCTTGGGTTATCCACGCCAAGAGGCCTTTAACGATTATAGAACTTCAGCGTGCACTCGCGATAAAGCCGGCCGAACGCGAGCTGAACGAAAGCAATATCCCGGATTCCAAATACATCACCTTTGTTTGCGCAGGGTTGGTTACCATAAATGAAAAAAGTGGGACTGTCCAGTTGGTCCACTACACTACACAAGAATACTTCCAGCAGACAGGTGCCCATTGGTTCCCAGGAGCGGAGAGGGCTATCATGATATCTTGCATTACCTATCTATCGTTTTCTTCTTTCAAATCTGGAGATTATTCAACAGACGAGGAATCCGAAGCTGGAGATTATCTAACAGACGAGGAATTAGAGGCGGATCTTCTTTATCAATATGCCGCGCGGTATTGGGGATATCATGCCCGTGCTGTTTTCATAGAGTTGGAACGATCATATTCGGAGCATGCGGATGCCGCGGATGCCGCGTGCGTGGAAGTGGAAAAGTTAGTTTTGGATTTTATTTCGAGGGAAGCTATGACGGGGCAATCTTGCCGCGCGATTCCAAATCTGAATGACGGCTGGCTTTATTCATGGTCTTCGTCGGAGGAACCAGCGGAGATAGAGAGACTACATCTCGCTGCATATTTTGGCCTGAACCGAGCGATGGTAGCTCTGATTCGGTCCGGAGATATCGTAGACCCCAAAGACCACCGTGGCGCTACGCCGCTGCTATGGACTATACGGAACGGCCACGAAACGGAGATGAGGTTACTGCTGGCAAACAAGGCTGACGTAAACGTAAAGGACAAAGAAGGGACGAGTGCACTCCAACATGCTATTAGAAATGGGCGCGAGGAATTCGCTCGAATACTCCTAGAGGAAGGTGCTGATATTGATTCTAAGGACGCTGTAGGGGAAACGGCATTCCACTATGCGGTAGAATATAATATTGAAAAGATTGTACAGTTGTTGTTGGATAGGAAAGCCAATATCGAGTTGAGAGATATTTTTGGAGAGACGGCACTACACATAGCGGCACGCAAAGGGGCAGAGAAGATTGTGCGATTACTAATAAAATCCAAGGTCAACATCAACGCTAGGAAGGACGACGGATGCACAGCACTACATGAAGCAGCAGAGAATGGACATGAAGCAGTGGTGCAACTGCTGGTAGAAAGTGGCGCTGACCCCAATCTGAAGAATGGTCGCTATCTGAAAGAGACTGCGCTTGATCTTGCCTTAAAGAATAAGCACATGAAGGTGGCACGGCACCTGGCAAAAGGCTTTGAAATCGGTTTGGGGTTGCTGGCCACTACATCTGGTGACGACTTTGAGACTGCTATGCAAACGTTGCTAAACAAAGGGTTTGATATCGACGGGGTGGGTATAAATGGAAAGACGATGTTGCATGAGGCAGTAATGAGAGGCTGCCAGGCGATGGTGGAGTTGCTAGCGGACAAAGGAGCCGCACTAGACGCGAGAGATACTGATGGAGAGACTCTCCACAAGGCGGTAATGCGTGGAGATATAGGAATGGCAAAATTACTGATAGCAAAAGGGGCTAATGCGCATTTGAGGGATAACCACAAGCGGACGGTGCTGGAAATGGCGCTAGGGATTGACTCGAGGGTTTTCTTTAGCGAAAAACCTAGGAAAATGTGCCCGAGGCATGGTGGGGCGGTCCCTGCTCATGAAATGTTGCAATTCTTACTGGAGTGCGGACCCGATATGAACACGCTTTGTGAGAATGGGGAAACGATACTGCATAAAGTGATCATGGGAGCGAATAAGGAAACGGTGCAATCGCTGATGAAAGGAGTGTCTGATGTGAACGCAGTGGATAAGCACGGAAGGACCTTACTGCACGCAGCGTTGCGCATATTCGATGAGGGAGGCGTGGATAGACTGGAAATTGTTCAATTGCTGTTGGAGGCCGGGGCTGATGTCAATATAAGGGACGAGGATGGGAGAACAGCGGTGCACGAAGCGGCGCGCAGGGCGAACGAGGAGGTATTGTTGCTTTTATTACGCCAGGACACTGATTGTAAGATGAAAGATAAGGATGAAAGATTAGTGCTGCATGAGGCAGCAAGGGCCAACCGAGTATCGGCGGTTAGGATGCTATTAGAAGAGAAGCAGCTCGATGTTAACGCCCGAGGCAAGCACGGAAGGACAGCATTCCTCGAAGCGCTAAAGAGGTGGAATTCTATCGACCAAGGGTACGGATACTCAAGGGCTCAAAATACTAGCAAAGTGCTCAAGTTCTTGCTAGAAAGGGGTGCTGATATCAGCATGAGAGACAATGACGGGAATACGGCGCTCCATTTATTAGCACGGGCAAACCTCGATTATTGGAGCGATCGGGATATAATTCCACCACAGTGGTTTCTCGTGCAGTTACTGAGAATGAGGGCCATTGATGTGAACGCGAAAAACAAGAATGGAAGAACGGCTTTGCACGAGATGGTATGCACTGGGATCGAAGAGGGTGCGCAGGCGCTGCTGGATGCGGGAGCCGACGTTCACGTTAGAGATAACAATGGGAGGACAGCATTACACGAGTCATACTTGCCAGATATCACCCGCCTGCTGCTAGACGCAGGGGCTGATGCTCGCGCGGTTGATAAATTTGGATCCACGGTGCTGCACTTACCAAATCACGAGTCCGAGGCTGAAGACTCAGACTCAGAAGAAAGGGATATGCAGACTTTCCGATTGCTGCTCGAAAATGGCGCCGACATCAACTCGGTGGACAAAAATGGGAGGACAGCACTGCACGATGCAGCGAAGGGTGCAGCGGGGTATTTCTTCCAGGTTTTGGTTGAACAAGGCGCGGATGTCAACATTGTCGATAAAAACGGACGGACAGCACTACACGACGCAGCCAGCAACGGGGAAAGTTACCCCGATATTTTGCGAAAATTACTGGACACGGCCCTCGATGTCAACGTAAAGGCCCACAACGGATGGACAGCTCTGCACGAAGCAGCAAATGCAGGTAACCGAGCCGCAGTAGAAGAATTGGCCTCGAGTGGATTAGACGCTAATATGAGGGACAACGAGGGACTAACGCCCCTACAGCTGGCAGCGAGGCAGGGACATGACGAAGTGGTGCTAGCCCTCACTTGGTGGACCAATCCTTGACCTCATGAGCCGATCTGATGAAAAATGTGCACTTTATTATATCTATACAGTAGTTATCCAAATATCCTTTCACAATTTCAACGTACTATCATCAAGGGCGGAAACGCCTAGTTACTTTAACAATTTAAACGGCAGCCCGTCGAGATACGCTCATTTTCCACGGATGAAAATTTAGCTCCCCTCCTCGATCTAACATCCCAATTATATCATGCAAGCCCATCACAATATATCTGCCCTCGTTACTCATTCGTCACCTACAACAGGGTACCTTCTTCATGCTGCTTAATAATATCCCATCTAATGGCTTCCAGTCTGTATTTCCTCGATAATGTGATTGCTGAGTTCGTTAATGACGGCATTTTCGGAAGAAATCGGCTCGCTATACGAGTATCTCCAATTTTCGTCGCCGCCGAGGGACTCGAGAACGTTGGATTTGTCGATATACTGGGACAGTTCGTCCACTCCTGATGTGGAATAAACTTTGGAAGCAAGAACGGGGCTGAGCCACCATACAATCGCTCTCTGTAATCATATCCAAAATCAAAATATGTTAGTTCAGGTCTCTTTCACGTCCAAATACAAGTATTTGAAGGTTCGCGTACCAAAATCCCCGGCCAGCCCCATGGGGTATTATGGATTATACAAATGCCCATAGTTTCAGGGAAGCGGGTTTCTAAACACTGCGCTATGAATTTTATAGCAGAATAATCCTAGCAATCCATTATTGTTAGTGGCCTCTGAATTGCTGTTGAACGTGGACACAATTTACCATATTCGAGGAACCAAACCCGGTCATGTCAAACAACATGCAGCAATTATCAACCCAATCCGGCCGCAAAAGAGGTGTAGTTTCCATCAAGTAAACCGTAAACCTCTCCAAACTTTCCGCACTTTGCTCTCCAGGTTTATGATTCCTAGCAGATATAATACAGATAGACCTCTCTTCTCTATCCGTGCTATAGATATACGCCTTACCGCTTCGTAACTGGCTAATGAAGCCTTTATCGTTACTGATCGAGGCCGCCAGCTCGCCTCCCTTCACGATACTTTCTACGTGCATGATCTAGACGCGCCATTGGATGGTTGAGACCACCGTATCGAAAGCTTTATCGACATCCCAGTTACTAGCGCGAAGGAATTGAAGGATGAGACGGTCGGGGTGCTCGTGTTTAACGTACTGCCAGAACGCCAAGCAAAGGTTTTCGACTTTGTGGTTTTCTAAGCGGGTTTTCAAATCTCGATACTCTTTGAATTGATGTTCGAGCTTTGAGATATCGCCTTGGTTTGAGACCAGTAATTTGGAATATGGCCTGTCGCTAGTATATTTATTTGCATTGACTCGGATCAAGTTGCATTTTAGCTTCAACTAAATAGCCTCGAATCCAGGTGCTTGAGGCAGAGTCAACCGAAATGCACTACTGCTCTCCCTGCCGTTGGTTTTTACAAAGGTTTGGGCTCCGGTTTCCGCCCTCCGGCTGAAGCTGTTTGGAAAGATTTCTCTTTCAATACGGAACTATGTAGTGGTAGAGAGAAATCTGCATATAATCGACTTTTTGGTGTCCGGATGTCCTTCACCGGCTCCCTTGCAGCATAATACTTACAGTGAACCTATTTCATCCTTCTACGAGCTCAATTGTGAAGAAGACATGGTTAAAAAGGTATAAAGCATCAATTGATTGTCTAAGATACAGAACTATCTATTTGGCACAAAACTCTATCTTTTTTCCCTCTTTCGCATACCAATCACCTCTACTAATTGTCCTACGGTACTAGCAAAAAACTCAAAGAAAACTTCATAATACTCGTCGTAGATCCCAAAGCGTTCGTTCAATCATTCATATCGATCATAAAACCTCTAAACAACCCAATTACTCGTCATCGTGAAGGTATCGCTTGTGCTTGCGTCCGAACCATCCGCTGACAGTGTTGGAAGCACTGTTATACCAATCGGATGCAGTGTTGGCGACATATTGACCGGCAGATCTGCATTGATCTGGGTAGAAAGCACAGCCGACTCCGACTGCACCGACTACTCCGCTGGCGAGGGCGGGGAAGAAGGAGTATTCGCCATCGGGGCCTCGAACGAGTTCTCCCTGAGGTTGTTCCTTTGCGGCGATATCGGTTGGCTTGGTCTCCTTGACGTCGCGAGAGACAAGAGGAGCAGCGGAGACGGCGGTGGCGACGGTGAGGATGTAGGCGACACGCATTTTGATTGATTGGTTTGGTTGGTTGGTTGGAGTGGGTTTGGGTGTTTTTGGAAGATTTGAAGCTTTGAGAGTAGAAGCGTGGTAGCTTTTGAGGATCGGAGTCTCTAAAAGACGAGAATTGTGAAAGATACTTGTGGGTAAAAAAGGGAGGACCGGCCTCTAAAGAATTGAAAGTAATGGATTGGGAGTGGAACCTGCCACGGAAGATGTAGGAGTAGATTGTTGATGTTTTTGTATTGTGATGATGATGATGAAAAAGAAGAATCGAAAGGGCGTGAAAGAGGGTCTTTATATAGACAATCCGAAGTACTCTCGATAGTTGTATCCTTACATAGCAGAATTTTTGGGTACATACATCAGTCAGCTCTCTAGCTTACCAGGCCTACAGTTACACACGAGTATACAGCTTCCTATGCCAAGGTTCAGCTAGACCCACTGTTTGGCCAATCGCAATGACAGCTCGCCTGAAAGAACTAGATCCTGATCGAGATCCTCATGATTCAGAGGTTTTCCAGAATCCATTCCGCACCAAGGAGGTGTTATGCTGTCGGATTAGATGCGAAACCCAGTTAACCGAAGGGTGCCAGTGTCGCTAGGATTCTTTGCATCATTGCATGCATATCCCATTGGCCAATAACATCTTCGATCTTGACCTTAAGCTTTACAATTAAGCATAAAAGGTATTTCCGACCAGTGTTTACATCCTATATTATACATCCCATAGTAATTTAGCATGCCAATAGCATGAAGTTGTTGTAGAAGCGAAGATCCAACATCCCTGTCAATGTGGTTAGTCGGGGTTACACAACACCCCCAATGCGGTAAGTCCAACATCCGCAGGCCTGTTTCGAGTTATGCATCCTAACTTTCGCGGAAGGCCTGTGTGTAGAGCTTTAAGGCTAGCCTCACCTCAAACGGAAACCCTCCTAGATCCTGCCGTTGAGGCCCGCATCCATACCAGGCGAAACGAGACAGTCTTCCACAGATACCCATTGTTGGAGCAACCGAAAAAGCTTAAGTACTACCGATAAACTCGTTTGACTGGTGCGGTTGTGAGAGTAACGTTACTACGATGTATAATACAATGCGGGAAGCGATGCTAGAGGATTCCTAGGGGTCGCTTTTAGCATGAGGCTGAATCTCAAACTACGAGCTATCCCTGCATCAGTTCTGTCCTACGTTGAGGAGAGTTCTGTGCAAGGAGGCCTGGGGAAACGAGCATTTCGCGAATAGAATCTCAGATTCCCGGGTTTTACTATTGTTACTATCAGACGGTATGGTATAGTTTTCTAGAAGGGGTTTGGTCTGGAGTGTTGTCTCGAGGGTCTCCATAGTGTTTGGATGTTAGACTCGAATATTCTATCTTACTACTCATAAGAACCTTCGATCGATTATGCTACCGTTGTATCCTAGCCCTCAACGTTCATTCTTTCATTCTTCGCCGCTGGTTGTGCGAATCATTTTTTCACTTCCCTTCTCTCTTTCATTATTTTTTCAACTATTCTGACACCATCTTTACGTTGGCGCCTTCCATATAGAACCAGATTCAAATAATATTCTAATTTTAGTCCAAAATCTTGTCGTTATACGTTAGAGATGAGGTTCTCTATCACACTCTCAATCCTCCTCCTCACAACCGCCTCAAAGTTTTCCTCCGCAGCGCCGGCAGCTGTGGAACCAGTTCATACCTCTGCCCCCAGTACAGCTTCATCAACTCCAGATCTCCAAAACGATGCAAGCGACGACTACCTTGTCGTCCTAGCCGACGACGATAAACGTCCTTGGGATGAAGTCTTCGCCGAAATGGGGTACAACCGGACAAAATTCTCCGCCAACAGCGTTGATGATGATTCCAATATCAAAACCTTCGGGACTAATATGCGGGCTTTCACGATTAAAATGAAAGAATCAGGATACGCGAGTGTCAGCGCTATGCCGAATGTGAAATACATGGAAAGGAATATTATAGAGCCGTGGCCATCGATACCGAGTGATCTGGCACCTCTGACACCGGCAAGGCCGGTTAAGAGAAGTTTATGGAGCAGGTTAAATTTTCGGAAGAGAGAAGAAGGACAACCGCAAGCTGAAGTGGTTATTCAACAAGGTACTGCACCTTGGGGTTTACAGCGAATATCCAGCACAGCTCCAGTCGACCTGGCTGGCCGAACTGCGGAGGACTTGAGTTATAAGTATAGGTTCGACAAAACGGGTGGATCTGGTGTGGATGTCTATGTGTTAGACTCCGGGGTCGATGTTAAATTCGCGGAGTTTGGCGGGCGGGCGAAGAACCTGTTCAGCGCGTTTGGAAATAATACCGACTTCACGGATGAAATAGGACATGGGTAAGGTATCTACCTCTGGGTCCCTTCCATCATTTGAATGCCATAGCTAACTTGATGTTATTCCTTAGAACCTTCGCCGCCGGAGTGGTCAGCTCCCTCCATTTTGGCGTCGCAAAGAACGCCAACATCTGGGGCGTGAAAATCGGAGACTCAAAGGGCCCCAGTCTCATCGGCTGGTGGCAAGGTCTAGACGCTGTCCTAACCGCACATAACCAACGAAAGTCCCAACCAGGCTTCAAGGGCTCCATCGCCACAATGTCGCTGGGCTTAAAGAACGGCTCATACTCCGAAGCATTAGCCGATTTATTCGGACAAGCCAGTAAAGCGGGTATCCACATGACATTAGCCGCTCTAAACCACAACGAAGATTCTTGTCAAAGGTTTCCACAGATGCTCACAAAGACGCTGCCACTGTTTACCGTTGGCGCCACGAATATAAACGATACAAGGGCACGGTTTTCTAATTATGGGCCTTGTGTTAATATCTATGCACCGGGGGAGAGTATCATAAGTACGAGTGCTCAGAGTCCCACGGGTGCTATGGTGCAGCATGGGACTTCGTTTGCATGTCCTATGGTTGCTGGACAGATCGCTGAGGAACTTGTCAAGAATCCGGAATTGAAACTTGATACAGAGGGTATGAAGAAGCATCTTTTGTTGAAAGCGCAGAAGTGTGCGATTAAAAAGGACCCTAATCCGCAGGTCGGCGAGATTCTGTTGTTGAATAATGGGTTTTTGGGAACGCCGTCATAACAGCCGGCTCACGATTTGCTTTCTCTGTGGTGTAATTTGTAGCGTACTATTTGTCTGGCACGGATTTTCTGTTTGTAGAGTATTATTAATATTACAAATGCCGGGCCGTTTTATTAACGGCCGCTTGGTTTCCGATTCTTACCATCGGGAGATATCATGGAAGTCACCGCGCCGCCAGAAGAGGGCGGGGTGGCTGTGAAATCCCAGCGCCACACTTGGTCCACCAATAGAACCGCCTGCCACAATACAAATACCACGCAGGCAACACACCAACACATTCTATTCAAGCCATTAAAGTTCGCGGCTTAGATGGACTGGAAGGCAGCGCAGCAACAATTAGATTTAAACTTGGCCACAAACCTGAAAAAGACACTTCTGGTTGGCTTTACAAGCTTACCGTAATGATAATTAATAATTTCCTAATTTTTTACTTGGGTTCGGCATCAAAATTACTGTATTTTTTACAGAAACCGCAACTCGTTCGTATAGCGTTGAAGGAATTGGATGTCCCAGGTACGTAACCCACACCAAAAAGGTAAATGACAATCAAGAATCAAGCGGGTGCGCATCCAAATTTCCAATTTCAAGAACATCACGAAATTACCGGCCTTCGTCCTATAACTCAAACTGAACTCATCCTCTCAAAGATCAGCAGTGGCCATTCAGCTTGCCACCGATACGTTTCACCGTTTTATTCATCCCGGGAAATCCGAGCTCGTCCGCTAGCCTACCCAACATACCAACCGCGATATCGAAAGTTTCATTCCCGCCTCTGCATGCGCCATTTTCGACATGCGACACTAACCCGCTTAGAGTTTTGAACTGCTTTATTTTCCCCGCGGCCACGGGTTGTGGCCCGATGAACGGCAACTGGCAGTGATACAGCTTTGGTGCGTGAGCTGGCGAGTCGAGGTGCTGCTTCAAACCCTTGACCGTTTTGAAGACCTTATAACAGATACGGCACTGCGTTGGTTTTAGAGGCTGTGATATTATGACGGAGGATCCAGAGGAACTTGGAGTGAAACCGGAATAACCCGAATACAGCGATATATCATCATCAAAGCTATCGTCAGACCGGTGACCGTAATCTGAGAGCGTTTCAAACGATATCTCGCTGCCGTTGGCTTTTGGAGTCAAGACACCCCAGCTCGAGGTGCCTAGCGATAAGTTGGCCATTTCGTCATCTAGACTGGAATTTTGGGCGCTAGGGCTCGGGGCTCCCAATAGCCTTAGAGCGCCTGGTACCGTAATCAGATTCTTCGTATCCTTTTCACAAATCAAACGATTTATAGCATTCCGGTTCAATCCGCTTTTGCATGCGCCACTCTCAAGATGACTGACCAACCCCTCGAGTAACCTAAATGTTCTATGGCATTTCTTGCCTGGACAGCGATGTAAAGCGGGGCATTGTTTCCTATGTTTGTTCCGAAGCTTTTTCGAGGCGAAGTCTCGACCACAATCGTCGCAAATAACTATCCTGTTGGGGGTATTAACCGGTTGCGTGGCTCCTAGTCTCGTGACCTTAGGCCCGGAAACAATAGTGCTTTGCGCACGGAAGTTCTCATATCCCCGTAAAAAGTCATGATGAGCCAGATGAGCATTAAAGGCCACTTCATTGTAGAATCCCATCTCGCAATCCAAGCATTCAAACGGCGCGGTGGGAAGTTCGCGGGCCTTTCCGCCGTGCATTTTCGCGTTATGGCGGTTGTAGGCGACTGAGTCGACGAAAAGCTCGTTGCATATACAGCAGTGCTGGATTCCAGCGTAGCCTTTGACCGTTGATGCTGCTTTGCAGAATGTACATGATTCCGGTGTTTTCTTGGGGAGTTTATTGGAACGCAGATTGTACCGTTGATTAGCCATCAAAATATCTGTAGGATGAAAAGGATATTCGTGATTTATATTCTCTCTAGATTCTTTGAGGAGGGGTATGTTGCAGACTCTAGTTTCAGCGGGATCAAAATAATATCTTTGATGAAAGTGATGACGATGCTTCTTCCGCCCTCAAATCGAGAGGACGCATTCCCCGCTCAATTGAGCTCAACTTCAGGCAACATTTGATTTCTGCACGTGCATAGGATCGTTGGCCTATCAGCTATCGGTTACGCAAGTGGTTAGGGTTACGCAAGGCTGAGGATATAAGTCTTGGCACGCGAGATGCTTGCAAGCTTGGTAGGCAATATTAGTCAGCGACCGTGGCTCGCATAAGACGGCCATGGCCATGCCGATTCATATGCATACATGTACATCTATAGATCTAGTGAATAGCAATTATAAGATAATCAAAGGCTCTCTAAAGCCACATTGGGCGTTTCCTAAAGACGTCTTCAAAACCATCATCTTTGTCGAACTTCGCATCAAGAGACCCCATCGAGCATTGCGCATTTGTGATCAGATACAATGGTACCTAGGACGTCGAACGTGATCTCCATCATCTTGCTCCGAAGCTCTGCAGCAAATCTCGCCTATTTCTTGTGACCGACAGCGAAAGGTAAAAATCTCGCCTGTCCGAGGGGATAGGCGAGCGATAGGGAGGAGCAACTGTTGGCTGACGAGGGGTTTAACTCCATGCCGTCATATATATCCAAAAAGGACGCCAGTAGCTCTCGCCAGGCAACATAGATCTCGAATGAGATCAAATCTGGGTTGTAGACCAACAAACAACGGGATCAAAGTCAGCGATTAACTAAGATCTTAAAAGAAGGCTTGGCCGTGATATATGGTTCAAATCTTACCCCATTGCTCTCGAGATCTCCTTGCTTTTCAGCCTCTTGGACGGGCTGCAGGTACTGACTTCAGAGTCTACGTCCGGTTTTTTGGCTTTCGCCAGGTTTCGTCGAGCCTCCTAGACATGGGGGGCACGCCGTAAGGAATGATGAATCTGATAGCTGTTGGCATGCTGACTTGCTAAATTAGCTAATTATCAGAGTAAGAAACGGTGGCAAGGCTAAGATATCTTACATAGACAATGCTGATACTGATGTTGATATATCTAGTGAATTTGGCGATATATACGCGATAAAGAGGTGACGACAGCGAAGTTGTTTATGTGTTAAAGAGGATAAAGTGACGGTGGAGCCATACTTTATGCCCTTCTTACAACGTTTGTACAAACAGGAGGCTAACACAACCGCGACGTAGGCTACGAACCCCGCCAACCGCCACCGGGCCCCACCCGAATACGCCCCAACTGCTCTCGATATATACTCTTGCCTCATACGCCTTGAAAGTATCCGGTTTATTGCCGGAATGAGTTGAAATGAGTAATTGGAATCCATCCAAGAGGTGTTCAGTCTGCAAGGAGGCCTTTTCCACAATCTCTTGCAGTGGTACTCTCTCCAGAGAGAAATTTAGTACCACGAGAACTCTCTGCTTACTGTCACTAGAATCGCCCTGACTCTTCTTCCAGTACAAACCAATTCTATTTCTCGCTTCAGTTGATCCAAGATCGACGGATTCGAACCTGCCAGCTATGAACAGCTCCGGATACTGCTTCCGAACTTTCAGCGCGTTCCGCCAAAATTCCAGTACACTATCTTGATCGCTCTCCTGCTGTTCGACATTGAGGCCAGGATAGTTGTCGTTGACTCTCATCCAGGGCTTTGCTGCAGTTGTGAAGCCGGCATTGGAGCTACCGTTCCATTGCATCGGCGTTCGGCCATGATCTCTTGCAACCTTGCGGATGCTAGATAGCGCGTACTCAAGAGTTTCGCCATTAGCTTGGCCTTCTTTGACACTTTCGTAATATCTGAGAGTGTCGTTATCCTTATACTCCTCGATACCCCAGTCCTTTGACATACTAGTCATCCCGATTTCCTGTCCTTGATATATAAACAGCGTCCCCGAAGACGTTGCCATCAGCACAGCTAACAATTTTGCAGATGCAGTTCTCATCTCTGGACTGTCGTTTGCAAACCTAGAAACACTTCTTGCCACATCGTGGTTCTCTAGGTATGCTGTTGTCCAACCTGCTATCTCCCTGTCCACCATTTTCTGCCATTCGGTGTGAACTTCCATAAACCTGCTGAGTTCAAAACTTGGTTCCCTCAGTACCCATTTTGAGATTTCCGTTCTCTCTAAATCCAGCAACTGCTTGTGGAATCCACCATCCAGTGGTCCTCTCTCCCCGCAATATCTCCTCGCGGTTTCTGGTGTCGTTCCACCGCTATACTCCCCTATAATCACCAACTCCCTCCCTTCGTACCTCTTAAATACGTCTCTCATCTCGTCTAAATACTCAAAGTTCTCCTCCAGATCCGCATAATACTTCCTCCCCAACTGGAACTCCGAATTAGGATTCGTAATCTCCGCGTCCGGGAAACTCGTATCCTTCGCATAGATACAGACCGTATCAACCCTAAACCCATCGGCCCCTTTATCCAGCCAAAACCGTATCGCATCGTCAAACACCGCCTTCCTCAACTCCGGATTCGACCAATTTAAATCCGGCTGTTCCTTTAGATAAATATGTAAGTAATACTCCTCCGTGACATCATCCCACTCCCAAGCCGACCCTCCAAACACCGACATCCAGTTATTCGGTGGTTTTCTATTCCCATGTTCATCATACTTTGCTGGCCGCCAATGATACCAATCCCGTCTTGTCGACGATTTACTCGATCGCGAGGATATGAACCATTCGTGAAGATGGCTGGTATGGTTCACCACGAGGTCAAAGATTATTTTCAACCCGTGCATGTGAGTGGCATCGATTAATCGCTGAACATCGGTGACGGTGCCGTATGGCGGGTGAACGGATTTATAGTCTGAAATATCGTATCCCATATCATGTTGTGGTGAGGCATAGAATGGGGACAGCCAGATGAGGTCTACGCCAAGGGATTTTAGATATGGGAGACGGGATATGATACCGGGGATATCGCCGATACCGTCGCCATTGGAGTCAGAGAAGGAGGGGACGTAGATATGATAGCCGACTGTGGTTTTCCACCACGGTAACCGCAAAGTGTTGGAAGGAAGCATAATATTTTCGGTGAGTTCTGTGTAATTAATGCTTAGCTACAGTCTCCTAACCAAGCTCAGCTAATGGTCTTGGTTCGTGGACCAAGTCTTCCTTTCTTTCTTTCTTTCTAGGTTCATAGAAGGATATCAAAAGGAAAGTTAATGCCTTGGAGACAAAACCAACCCCGCTTGGGATTAGTGTTCGCGTTGTCGGTGTTCTCTCAGCCCGGTAGAATGCTCGGTCCCAGTTTAGGCACTCTAAGCGATGCTACACAGTGCCGTTCCTCTCGCTAACGTCTTGGCCTGGTGAGACCCAAACGTGGCGTCACCAAAGCTGGCTTGGTCTATTTATGAAGGCGAGAGCGACCGAGTCTCCCGGTTTGATGACAAAAAGCGCAACGATTAGGGTATAGTATAATATCATCTACTAAGTTCCACTTCCAGCTGATACACAAAGTCGTGCTGTTATTGGGCTAAAGGGATCTTGAACCTTGATATTCACTAGGGCTGATTGACTACCCACCTTCCTAGTTTGGGGAATATTTGGTGGACTATCCTTTCAGGTGCCTGGAATGCCAAAATAGAAATATTCCAAGGAACACCCTATAATACAGGTTTGTCGCTCAAGCCGGCGAACGTTATGGCCTTGCGCGCCTCGTGCAAAATGTCACATCGACGGCCAGGCATGGCTACTCGACTCGAAAACTCTCGAACTTCTGATAAACAAAATCAATAGAGTTTAAGGCTAAACTCGGTTTGGCTCGCAAATCAAGACCGTGACACCCAGCCTTCCGCTCACTAGCTTGATTTTTGGTCAAGGGACTGCGTAGTCAGAAGGTTCCGTGATTGGAAGGGACGGTTTCCGGCCTACAAAAAGCTCCGCAAAAACTCGGATCATTCCCAAACAAACAATTGGTGGCCTGATGCGCATTGATAGGTGTCAAAAAGGATTCGGACCCACATGTATATCAGCAATTTTCGAGCAGTTTTATCCTGCCAGAGCAGTTGTGAGTGTTTGCAGAGGGGGAACAGCTGTACGACATGTGTATAAATATCGCCATCCGGGAGGTTCCACTCCCTTTCTTTACCATTTCGAGTTTAGCCTCGCTTTCCCGCCGCCAACTTTCCAGGATAACTTTCCAGCCTGCTAAGAATGTTGTTGCAGGTTCGAACCACTTTTAATTTCGTCGCGTTCATTAGTTTCATATAATGCACATCTCCCTTTTAGTTGCCCTCATCCGCTGTGATTTATTTTTAATATTTTCAACACATAAATTTCCAAATATTGGCACCATTTGCAGACCTTGCTGAATCGATGTGGAACTGCGTCAAGTGCTTAAGTGATCCAAGCACCGATGAAGATAGCAGATGTGGTAGATGCGGCAGCGTTCGTCTTGCGGAGTGTGTAAGACGTTACACAGGGTCGCTTGGAGAGAAGAGCGAACATTCATCCGCATGTACCCCGCCCAACGTTGCAAGCGGGGCGGGTAGCCATGTACATACATGTCTACCAGCCATGCATGGATTGTCAGCACCCCTGCGAAACCTCCGACGAGATGTGGGCCCTGCAGGTGAGACATCAGGCACAGCCTTGACAACATATATGTATATACATGGGGCTATTGTGATGAGCATGCAGGGATATCGAAAGTTAAATCTTGCAAATAACTGTGCGTGCCATTCTGGAAAGCTAGAGCCGGTGTCTATAAAGCTAGAAGCACAGTCTAATCGAACTAGCTTGAGAAATGTCCACTAGCTTTCGGCGCCATATTTTACTATATATCACACCAGCGCCGCAGCGCAGAATCAAATATTTTGTTTTTGACAAAGTATTATATAGGCGCTACAAACCTCAAAATGCTCTTCGTTCTTGGAGTATTCGCGCTGTTGGCTAGCCGTGCTCTAGCACAGGACTGCGCGTGCAGTTGCACTATAGACGATTGCTTTCGAGGTATGGAACACGACGTGCACCTAAGAATATATATTAATTACGTACGAAGCTAATTAAGCTATGATGCGCAATTTAGTATTGGCGGGAACCACGCCTTTCCCTTCTCAAGCCAGCGTCAGTGATTGTAGATCCTTCCTATGGACGAGCTCTACTGTTGCCGGAATGTACGTATACAGAAGCACCAGCTATTGGTATAATAATCAGGCATTGTCTTTGGAGAATTCGGCCTAGCGATATAGTATTAAATTCTAATCCTCGCCTTTCATCTTGCACCAGAACGATCACCGAGACAGTCACAGGGGTACCGACGCCGCCGGTGACACCCACCCCCTTCGTAACCGCTACCGCTATACCGGAACAAGCCGAGGGCGCCTGTTCAAATGCAGCAGCTTACTCCTCGGCCTGTGGGTGCATCGGTGTAACAGCCGGAGGGACAACATACATATACGTAGATTCCACTACAACGACGGTTACCGTACCCGCTGCGACGCCAGACACTTCCTGCGGCAGCGCGGGCCTCGAACTTGCAATCTACGAAAACCCCTTCACTACATTCACACCGCCAAATTATTCCGAATTCAGTCCCCAGTACTTCAAGAGCGCCACCCCGTACGATACCGGTAGAGCAAGTGCACTGGGCATACACTCTGCGGATGATATGAACAATCCTCACGGCCTCACGCCCACAACACCCGACATCTACACCCTAAACTACCGTGGCTACTTCTACGCCCCAAATACCACAACTTACACGTTCAGGATCTCTGATACGGATGATTATTCCGGTTTTTGGACCGGCTCAAAAGCGCAATCAGGGTGGACAAGAGCGAATAGAGACGGTGAATCTGTGTTCCGTGCGCCTTCCGACCCCCCCCTGGTGGCCCAAATACAGGTAGCTTTGAGCGCGGGAGAATACATACCTCTTCGAATTATTTATGCGAATCGGGGTGGGGCCGGGAAATATACGTTTGACGTTTTTGACGGAGCCGGGTTCATTTACGTTCAATACGGCGAGACATCACCGTATCTGGTCTCAAAATCTTGCCTCGATCCTGATGAAGCGCCACCTTATACGGAACCCTTTGGCCAAGAAACTTGATAATTCCTTCGCTGTTGTCTTGCTTAAGCTTCTGAGCTCCATCAATCGGTGTTGGTTTCATTTTCTCATATTGTTAATAATAGTATTTCTAATAATTAATGCGTAACGTTAGCACTCAAGCTTTTACTATTTACCGATCCCACCAATCTGCTGTGCGGCCGGTTCAGAGGTGGATTTCAGAGTGGAAAAGAGAAGTAATGATACATGTAACTACAAAAGTTAGAGTATAATACAATCTGATGGAATCAGTACGGAGAGGAGGATCATTCTCTAAGGAGAAAATTAAGGGTCTACGGACAGAGTGACCTGCTTCTTTGGTATATGTATGATTAGATAAGCGTATAATATATCTAGCAGGATCCTCGGTTCAACGGAAATTCGATTTGGAGCCGAGATATAAATAAATCACAAGGTTTTCCAAAAGAAACACATACTTAATATATTCGCCCGAAAAGCTAATTGTTATTTCACCCTGGCAAACAGTGCCAGTTTATATGGCAGGGAATATGTACCCTTATCTGGTCATCGTCTTCGGAGTTCTCACTCCATCTTATAAACCGGCTTCACCCATAACCTTTTATCCACGGCGATTGTGCACGGGAACATATTTCCACCATATATGTATACCTCGGATCAATTATCAGCACTACACTTAGTATCGGATCATCCTTTACGATAGAGCTGAAGTTACTGGCTGATAGGAGTCCGTTGATTTTACATGCACACACTCTTTCGTGAGAAAGGCGCCACTGAGTCCTAAAGATAATATACCATAGAATTCATTTCCTCTGGGAACCCTTTTTTTGGGTCCTTCGTGGTGGTTGTAATTATTATATTTTTCACTTTTCGTTTTTTGAGAGTGGCGGTAAGGTGTGTCCCTATGGCCCCTCGTACTCAATACTATATCAAAAGTCGTACCAGAAAAAAAAAAGAAAAGGATTACATCCTAGGATCCCATTCCTCATCCACCCCGTTCAAAAGCCCCAAGCCCTCTACAACCTTCGCTCCCAGAATATCCTTCAAACTCAAAATCTTAAATGTTGCGTCGGCCCTAGCACTCCCATCAGGTGCCTCATTAACATCATCATGTACAACAACCATCCCATACGGCCACTCCGGTCCCAAATTAGTTCCGACGGCCGTAATCCCATCCGTATTCGTTACTCTATCCACTCCCTTTTGATCGTTATTCGGGATAGTGAAGCTCATTACGAAGTTATGCGGTGGAGCGCGTTGGTAGATGTTGTATTCGCTGAATCCCTGGCAGGAGACGATGATGTAGCCTTCTTGCTTCGTTTTACCGTAAACGAGGGTTACGCCTTCGACGTCGGCGTGGAGTTTTCCGCCGTCGACGACGGTGTTATCGACTAGTGTTCCAACAGCGGGGGCATCTGGTTCAGCAGGGTAACTCCAAAGTCCGTACGGCTCCTCGCCGAGGAATAACGTGGAATTTGGATCGTCAACTACACAACCTTCTACTTGTCCTCTATTTCCTGCGTAGAAGTGACGAACAAGGGTAGTAGCCAGTTCTCCGCCGTTAGTAGTTAGTTCGAATTGGAGATATAGTGAAGACTTGGAGTTGATGAAGATGTGGTAGGCGCCTGTTTTGGGGGAGTGGTAGACGCAGGAACCGTAGACATCGAATTCTTCTTCTAGTTCTTTGACGGCTTCTGGGAGAGGTTGGACACCGCCGGGGATTTCGACGAGGTCACCGGTGGGGGTTACTTCGTACATGCTATTCCATATCCGTTAGTCAGGTTCTCTCGGTTTCATCTGTTAAGAGACATACCAGATTGTATTATCATCCCTACAAGCCGCAACTGTCAAATCCACCTTACGATTGCCAAAAGGAAAACCGTACAGGATATCCACGTTATTCGGTTCACCACCACTTGTGCCACCGGTTCTCTTGCCGGTCAAGTCATAAACACCGAGGCCGCTGCCAACCTCACTCTTTACGGTTGTAATAATCCTAGACTTAGATTTATCCGTCGGATGAATCCAGATAGCTGGATCATCGCCGTCGGCGCCACCACTTTCCTCTGTTTCGTATCGAGCTGGGACAGCTAGAGTTGCGCATTTCTCACCGGTCCATGGAGCTTTGCAGGTGCAAGTGTTTGGCCCGGTACAGGTTCCCTGAGATGGAGAGGAGCAGTTATCTGGACAAGTAATCTTATTGCAAGTTGCTCCTGTAAAGCCGGGGAAGCAGTCACAAGTCGCCTTCTTAGACCTGGAGTTACTCGGGCAGTATCCATAGCCATTACAGTCGGAAAGGGCGGAGCATTTCTTTGGCTTAGCGTGTTCGTTGATGCAGTCTCGTGGGTCGTACTTGGTGTTAGACTTCAACTTCGATGGAGACTTGAATACAGGAGCTAGTGAGCTCGTTCCAAAGAATACGCCGTCGTCATTTTCGCCTGCGTAGATGAGGGTTCCATCTGGATGGGCTTTAGATCCTGGTTGGTAGATTGCAAAGTCATTGAGCTCAAGCTCTTCATCTGCGAACTTAATTGTTCCGAGAGGTTTATCAAGCTTCTTGATATCAAATATTTCAATGGCATCCTCGAGGCCGAGGAAAAGGTAAGTGTCGTGTTTTCCTCGGTAGATTTTGAGGCCTTTGATTTCGTCACCGCCAGCTGGTTCTCCAACTTCTGTAATCTTTGGTTTAGCGGTTGAATCGGCCGCCGGGAAGGAGAATAGTTTGCCGTTGGCACCAGCAAAATAAACCTTGCCGTCGGGGGAAACCGTGCAAGAATTCGGTTCCACGGGAATATCGAACTCTTGTGTCTAACCATCAATGTTCTTGTTAGTATAATGCGTATACCATCGCTATAGAGTACAGCCTGAGGGATAATTACCTCGACGATCTCGACTCCCGCATTCCTCCTCGACTTTGATGGCTTATCCCTGATCAGGAATCTATATAACCACCTCTTGCCCATGACATAGACATACTGTCCACCAGTGCTCTTACTCCTCCAAGCACACATCGCCGAAAAGTCACCTCTGACAAGCTTGTCTACTCCGCTCAAATACTTCAATTTCCCATCTTTCCCATCAATTTCATACAATCGAATCAACCCATCTTGCATGGACAGGGTAACCACATAATCCTCCTTATCCTCTCCAACGGAGTATACAATCTCAACTAATTTTGACCGTCCAGTTTTAAACGCCGACAACTCCTTCGGTGAGGATTTCTGTCCGCCGTATAGATCCCACAGACGGAATCCACCGGTTTCGGCGGATCCATCGTTGCCAACGAAGAGGACTGGGTGTTTATCTTTCTTTGGGTAGTATACAGCCGCGGTATCCGATTCAATGAGCGAAGTTCGACCGTCGAGTGAAAGAGTGACTTCAAACTTCTTTGAGCCAGTCGCATGGGTAAGCCCCAAAAGGGCCTGGAGGGCTAGAAGCGAAAGACTCCGTGACGCCTTCATCTTGACCAAGCAGTCAAATCAATGCGGTTGTTGAAATAAAGAGGAAGTATGGGGGAAGACCCAGTCAGTGTAACCTTGCCCTACCGAATTCATCGCACAAATTATGGCACTCCCGCGGTCTTTATATGGTCCGCCCGTCGGTAACCAGGTTTTCGAGCTGTCGGCCTATCGCCCAGGATACACATCTTGTCAAGGACCAGCACCTACCTAGAAGAGACACTGGCCGGGGAGTAACAGGGTGCCTGCATGATCGCAACTTTCTGGCAGATGCCTTCTTGATGTCATTCGATCCGAGCCGTTCAATCGAAGTCTATGCACGGCCAAAACCATGGGATTCCAATTGATCCAGATGGAATCGAACCAATAAGCTCAGGCTCGCGGGGTGTCCTGCATAGTATGACCCGTCCAGACGCCACTACTTTAAAACGACCATCAGGCAGCTTCCTTATCCGCAGGTATTCTGCGACGATCAAATTCCACTGTAAAGAATTCTAGAAGAGAATCGGACCCACGTGCCCTTGATATAAGGTTAGCAGGTAACGCCCAGAATTAATGGGTCTGTGGGAGGGATATGAACCTGCAGGTACTCCGATGAACAGGGAATACGAGATATCAGATCGAAAATGCATGTTCCTGACAGGGAAAACGATTGGATTGCCCAGCATGAAATCGCTTAAAAGTTGTACTTGAATCTTCTTACAGAACGAAAGCCAAGATCAAGAAACCTCGGAATAGAAGAAATGTTTAAACATGTTCGAACGATTTGGTTATAAGAGCGATGCCGGCGATGTTAGGCAGACACTTTCAATATCAAAAAGGCCTGTCAGTCACCGAAAGATAAATGCAAGGTCGGGGTTATGCGAACCGACTGCGTGCGGAGACGTACCATCCTCATTGGCGGGTTTGGAGAGGTTGGATTGAGTAGGTGACACAGCGACTGGCTTATGTAATCGTACAACACTCAACGCGTTATTTTCTACATTTACAACAGGTTGAGGGTATATATAACGTTGGAGACTGCATATAGAGAATAGGTAATAATCATGAAATTAGGTAAGGATCCTGGCAGAAGTATTGACCTAGAAACCGTTCTGCTTACGCTTTTAGACATCATATGTGTGTATTCGCGTATTAACTTCGGGTTTCTGTATACTAACAATATTGAGATCCAGATTTCGAGAATTTTCCATCGGAAATGGCCAAACTATTGTACAACGAGCATAAAAGCCTGTCGTTAATCGTTTTACTTATAATCCCGCCCGCTGGTTTGTCCCCTCGTTCCAAATCTGATGTATTTTCCCCTTGTACTCACGAATCCACCATTTGCAAGCCAACCTCACACTCTAAAATCAACTCCAGAGCCGGCACCTCAATGTTACTCTCACTGGAGAATCCAAAATTCGACATGATGGAAAATCTGACATATTTTACCGTCGCTGGGTCAATGCGCAGATATCCAAAAGTCAATTCGCGTATCGTTTGCCAAGCCTGCGATATCAGCTGACGGACGGTACCTGTACGAGATAGTGAAATGGTACGGTGGTCAAGCGTTGTAGGGCGCTGAGATGGGCCGGGCATGAGGCCTAAACGGACCATGAATAGAGATATAGTATCACTTTGCGTTTCATTGCTTTTCGAAGCAGCACATGACGACAACAGGAACGGGTCGTCCAAGAACGGATGGGTCGACGGTAGGGGAATTCGATCGTATTCGCCGGCGTGGAAAGTGGAGTCTGTCCTAGGCCTATTCGTAGCGTGTAAAGTGGCTGGATGGAGAGGGCGGATCCGGCTCCATAGTTCGTATTCTACGGGTGATTGGCCGGAGGAATCAGGAGTAACAGTCAGGAAGACGTGATTACAATGGTTATTGAGGCCGGTCCAGAAAGTGACATATCTCGCAATCTGGTATCGAACTTGGTAAACCTTTATCAGAATCAGGGGGTATTAAAGCTAAGAATTAATCACGTTGGGGGGAAACTAACTGTTCGGGCCCAAACAAGATTGTATCGTCCGCATGTCCCCATCAATTTTCAGAGTGCAGGCAAAGCAAGTAGAATTACATGATAATGGGTTGTAGAGCAACTGGTGGAATTCCCACTGTTTCGAATCGGGCGGCGATTCTCCGGTACGAGGGTGGACGGCAAAATTCTGGTAACGAGACTTCCGGAGCTGGGGAGTAGTGAGAAGGGTCCGCCATAAGCCACAGACTTCCGCAGCCACGACCTGCGCGGCTATGGGGAGGAAGGACAAGATATATGCTTGGAGTTCGTTTGGTAAAGTGTTCATATTACCAAATCACAGCCACTCTTTTCCCCTAGGTAAGATAGATAGAATATTGAGACGCGAGCACAGAGAAGAGTGATAGTAGTACGCGTAGACATCTAAGCACTAGATCCGGATCCACTGATCAAACAGGCTTCGACAAACGAGCGCGAGCACAAGCAACGCAAGTTAAGAGGTAACTATACTATATGGCATAGTCAAGTCCGCATAATAGAATGAGAAAATAGCCCCGGCAGATACAGTTATGGAGTGGTATCTGGAGGATTTGAAATCCATAGCCAGAAGCCAGATAGCGATGACCATTGCATCGACAGTCGGGACACAAGACAACGTAATAGAGGTGGAGGCCAATTGCAAAGCCTGTTGGTGTGTTATCACGTGACGATTTTGGCCTTCAAAATGGTTGCGAGAACTCAACACATGAGCGCTGCGTCTTCATCCACGCAACACTTCCGTCTCGTGACTACAACACTTACTCGGTTCTCTGAACTACCAGGTACTAACCTGGTCTCGTTGACCAGTCTCGTTCGGGACCATCAGTAGTAGTCTTGGACTGACTTGTTACTAGCTGACCCAGATTGCGTTGTTACAAGACTGTGTTGCCGCATTCCCTCAAAAATAACTCATTTTCATGTGTTGTTCTCTCACCAGCATTTTGAGGGCCAAAATCGTCATGTGATATGGGAAAGCTCGAGAGAGTATCACAATTGTGTAGAATGCCTGGAGACGGGTGGCCGGTGCGGGTACGGGCGTGGTAAATTGTTGTTCGAAGTTTCGAAGGACGTCCAATTGACCCAGTTACTCCTCTCTTGATCCCCGATTCCTCACAAACAACCTTTCCCCTCATCAAGCTCTTCCGTAAATCACCCGTCGATATCGGCTAGGTAGGAACGAGAAACCACGTTGACACATATTTCTCTTCCGGCGAACGGAGTAAACGAACCGAAAAAGGCGAACCTATCACCTAAGAGCTCGTTTCGATGATCAGAGGCAGGGTATACCGATGTACCAGTCCGGAATTCATGCAGGTACAGGGCTGCATTTGATCTATGAGCGGTACATTCGGGAACCTTTTTATGGAAAAGGCGAGAAGAAGAAGAGGAAGGGAACTTAGCCTGAGTTTCCTCTTTCAGCTTTCCGGATGGCTTTGCTCGATGATACGACGTTATATTAATACTTTGGTAAGTATTATCGGTTGTTATCAAAGAATACGGGTGACCCGTGCTAATATAAGTCTACATAGCTACTTGGCGTCCTTGAGACTCAGATTATCAGAATCTAAAATATTATTAGACCAGCGGTTGAGATTGAGCCAAGGACTCGAAGACTTTATGCATCTCTGGATGATGGAGATGCAGGAAAGCACTATCCCGACGTCGGCTGAACCGAGTCTCTTTTGTATGCTTTTCCAGACCTTATTAATACCAGCTGACCTCATTACTGCAAAATTTTCCACTAGATGTGGTGGAGCAGAAGAAAGTCGTCCAGCATGTAGAAGCGCCATCCGGGTAAAATGTCGACATTTCCTGCAGCAAAAGCTCGTTGGGTTGTACATGTATGTATGATGCAAAGTTTACCAGCGGGGCCGGATGCATTAATCTGCCTTTTGGCCTTGTCACCAAGGTCTTGTCTGTTAGGTAACGCTGGATCCAATGGGTCTTGAGATCTTGGTACACAGAACCAGGAACAAACACCTTCCGTGGATCTGAGATCGATTGCGTGGGAGTACGAGGCGGTCTACTCCGTACAGGCCCTTTATTTCTTAGTATAGCTACGGAATCTTAAGCTTGAGGTCATAGCGGATAGGCGCATCAATCTCCCAATCAAATCTAGACTCAGGAACGCGAGACCATCATGGCATAATAGTTGTTTCATGAAGGCGCCTGAGCTCCAGCTGTGCATCGCGAGATCATAGCTCCCCATAAAAACATCAGAGCTATATGCTCAGAATACACATATACTAAAGCACTGGAGCAATGCAGTTTGAGCAACTGATTTATCCGGTGCAGCTTTACTCATTTGAAATGTGGGGAGATTAATTGAGGGCACATGGCCGCATCCCGAGTTCAGTTTATAAGCCGGAACAGTTTATCCGGGGTAACGCAAACAGTGTTCTAGGATACGAGGTATTTCCGTCGAACTTCGTGATCATGATGGCCGAGCATATATTAAGACTTCCGTAGATACTCTTCATACTTCAGAGTATTACTCCGAAGGGGTGGCTGGCACGGCCACAGGACCTCCGCATTCTCCACACTTTCGTGAAGAAACTTGGTAATAAGTGAAACGGAGGCTGTCCCCACACAACGCAATGACACCGAACAGAGTTGGAGGGACCCACAATTTCCAACCCAGTCGACGGTATTGCCTTCTAGAAGTTCCGGGAGAACAATGTGAAAATACGAGGGAGAGGATGAGGTGCATCTGTTGGTGGTACCAAAATGCTGCAACTGACGGCTGGTAATAAAACGAAAGTTTTTTGAATACGAACATCGAGTCGACGAGCATGCAAAAGAATGTGCAGCGGGTGGGGATTACGAGCGACTTCGCCAAAACCTTCCAGCGGCCACCCGTGGGAAACGTGAAACGCTGCAACCACACTGCAGTGAAGAAACCGGGTGAAGCCCAAGAGGGATCATGAGATCAGGTTTATCTCTCTGCGTCTTCGGTATGTCTTTGATTTTGCAAATGATGCATTTTTTTCCCAAGCCGTTCTATAGCTATATGATTACTGATGTGTAACTGGATATCACCATCAATAAGACATCTCACGACCCTGCATTGGAATCCGCCGTCCAAATTGTGAGAGCACAGATGGCGACCTGGTGCATGGGCTATATCACGGTCTGATATAGATGTGTGCCAAGAAAACCACAAACTGGAGCGGGTCGCCGTCAGACCTGATTTGCTGGAGCTCACCACGTGAGGGGGCTCGACAATCGTTCGATTCTCGCCTTTGAGCGAAATGAACTTGACAGCGACCGTTAACCCAACCCCTGTCGAGTCGAAAGAATCTTTTACCGAATACGAACCCCCCGGCACCTTAAGAACCGTGCACGGATGGCAAGCGAGCAGAACCCTAGCTGGTGATTCGCCCAAAGACCTCATCCTGAGCCAGGACACTCGTACTATTTCGGCTTAGCTGCAACGCTAGCTCTGTGCTTGCCCATGTTGCTGGGCCTCAAACCGTCCCCAAAGCCAGTTTTTGTCTGTCAAACATCTTGACCTGCAAGAAGCGACTCCATACAATGCAATGGGGGGCTGACCTCCAGATTCATTTTACCCGGTGGTGGTGGCTCCGCAATTTACCCTGCGAGCCGTTCGCCCACCAAAAGTGTGAGCTATGGAGACACCAAGAAAATAGTGTGGGCTCGTTCGTTATGCTGCAGGCAAAGGGATCAGTTTTTCCCTTCTGCTTTTTCCTGCTGATGACCCAGACGATTGTTTTTTGTTCAGCCTACGATAGATTGAATACCCCAAGCCCTTGCTTCGGTCCCCTTTTGCCAGAAGACCTGCTTTCCCTCGAAAACCACGATACTTGCTAAAATTACGCCAGCCCCCCCAGGTCAACGGCTCCCTCGCCTTTTTTTATCAAACATTTGGAATCGAGAAACTCCAATCTTTTATCATCTATCGAAACCAGGTATCTGATTTTGAGGGGAATTCGCTTGTTGGCGCAGTGCGAATATCTGAGTGGACAACGGGAAGGCAGCCGCAGCCTCTTTTTTAAAAGTCGAGTGAAATATATACGAGCTTATCCCCTTCACCGACTGGGGGCAACGTAACAACCAACAAAACCTGATAAAGTCGGCCTGCGCACGAAAAGAGTGAAGGAAACTCGTCGACAAAGCCAAAAATCTGGGTTTTCGGTGGAGGAAGCTTGGGGAGGAAATCCTTTTTATTTACAACTTTTAATTACCGCGACAGAGCATCGTATGCCCTCGCATTCGATGCCTTGCTTCGCGGACGCCCGACCAGGCCTCTTCGTCTGCTGAGACTTAAAGAATCCAGCGTATATATCCTTCCGACATATAATTCTCGCCCCGACATAATATAACATTTACGACCACAAAAATGGCGACACAGCGCAACATCCCGTCGCCGCATGGCGAAACCACAATTTCGACGCTTCTCACAAGCTCACCAGCATCGAATCCTTCATCTCCAAACTCCGATGCCAACTCGAACAAATTACAGTCTCCTACCGAAGTTTTCTACGATGCTACCAAAGTGTTTACAGGGTCGGACTCGCCCGATAAATGGGAGGAATCGGTACCATTCCAACAGGTTAACCTCGTCACGGCTCTCGCAGAATGTAAACCGAACCCATGGACGCGGACAATGTTCAAGTTGTACATTTACATGTTTGTGGCATGTTTAAATTCGGCGATTAACGGATACGATGGAAGCTTGATGGGAGGGATCAATGCCATGAAGCAGTATCATGAGTGCGTACCTTGAAGGATTCGCGCTGGGAATCATTGAAGTTTGAAGCTGACGGGTTTCATGACAGTTATTTTGATGTTCTACCAGAGGGTCACGTCGCTGGGTTGATTTTCGCAACATATACGCTGGGAAACGTTATCGGGTCTTTTTTCTCCGGTCCTTTCTCGGACAGGTACGGACGAAGATGGGGCATGTTTATCGGGGCGTAAGTTTTGATATCCACGAGCAATCCCGCAAATTCTGGGATCCCGTCTCTAACTTTGGATATAGGTCGATAATATTGCTAGGTGCTGGAGTTCAAGCTAGCTCTACATCTCGCGCGATGTTCATCGGTGGTCGGTTCGTCCTAGGCTTCGGAGTGGCTACCTGCCAGACCGCTGGTCCATCATATGCGGCTGAGATTGCCCATCCTGCGTGGAGAGGAACACTCACTGGTATCTACAATGGATTCTTCTATCTCGGTGCCATCCCTGCCTTTTGGACGCTCTATGGAACAGAAGGTGATCCAAACTCCTCCCTAATCTTTTTGTCAGCATTCGTTAACAATTAGGGATAGTTATTCAATCCACCGCGGCCTGGCGTATCCCAATCTGGCTGCAATCCGTAGCCTCCGGCGGCGTCCTCATCGGCTGCCTCTTTTGTCCGGAAACCCCACGCTGGCTCTTCGCCAACGGCCGACCGAGTGAAGCCCGATCTGTTCTCGCCAAGTACCACGGTGAAGGTAACCGTGATTCACCAGTCGTGATCCTGGAAATGTACGAAATGATGGAAGAGATCGAAATGTCCGGTGCCGACAAACGTTGGTGGGATTATAGAGACTTGTTCAGGACAAAGAACGCGTGGTGGAGGATGGCTTGCGTGCTTGGTATGGGTATCTTCGGACAGGTAAGATATAATCCCAAACCCTTATATCTGAAGAAAGAATCCTAATATATCACTATGACAGTGGTCCGGCAATGCCGCCCTCTCCTACTTCATGCCTATCCTTCTCAGACAATTGGGCATAGAATCCGAGCGCACCCAACTCCTCTGCTCCGCGATCTGGGCCATGGCAAACTGGGTCGCCGCTATGATCGGAGCACGCTTCACCGACCGCATCGGCCGCCGTAAGCTTTTGCTAACAGTCACCTCTTCCTTCGTCTTCTGGTGGACCATTATCATCATCCTGCACAATTTCCGATCAAAGCACCAGGAAGATACCGAACAGCACAAGATCTTTAGCATTGCCGCCATTTCGTTCATGTACGTCTTTGGAGTTACGTATTCATTCGGATATACGCCCTTACAGATTTTGTATCCTGTCGAATGTCTGCAATACGAAACTCGGGCGAAGGGTATGGCGATGTACAATCTTAGCGTGAACTTGAGTTTACTGCTCAGTATGTACACCACCCCTGTGGCACTGGCGAAGATCGGGTACAAGTTGTTCTATCTATATATCGGATGGGATATCGTAGAAGTTCTCTTCATATACACTTTGTGAGTTACCCTTCCTCCTTTTATGGTGCAAGTATCTGTTGCTAACATCAACTGTCCAGCTTTGTTGAAACAAAAGAACTCACACTTGAGGAAATCAACGAAATCTTCGATGCACCAAACCCCAAGAAGAAGTCACTGGAACCACGAGTCATAGTCCAGAACCCCAACTTCGAGGATATCAACTGGCAAGACCTGAAAGACGAGCAGGATGCCAGGTACACCATGAGTCCCTAACACTCGCTTTTGATATTTTTGTTTTTGATCTTGCCTACCCTTGCATCATGTGTACCTCTTCCTTCTCAGGAATCGAGGGAGTCTGCGTTTACATAGGTTTTGTTGGAATTTCTTTACTTTTCATTGTATTATGAATGCTATGTGTGTGTGCGGCGTTTATGACATTTGTGGGACATGGTTTTTTCATCAACTGGGGGAACAAAACTACTTGCTGTTGTCTTTCATACTTCTGGGGTTTGATGATCCGGGGGGTTGTTATTATATTCCCTTTCGGACCTTTGACGGCGGACTCATATGGACATTCTCATACCACTTCACTCTTTTTGTTTTTTAATGGCGATATCTTGATACCAAGGTACCAAAATGGAGTTTTTTCTTTTCAATCAAATGAAGGTTTCTTTCCTTTTAGGCAACTGATACCAGTCCTCTAGAACCTTATATTGCGGTGGTGAGACGGGATAGGCAGCGGGTTTTATATCCCAACTCGGGTATCGATATTAGTAATCGTGCATGATGACATGTTGCCATGTCGGGTCAGCCGGGGCTCGAAGGTCGCCAGTATACTTAGGCGTCCGGTGTGCGCAGAGGTTATACGATCTTATTTCCGGGTTATTCAAGCTATTTAATAAAGGCGCTGACTAGTTCTATCTGTCTAAACTATGGTGCTACCTCGTCACTATTATTCACTCGAGACTCTCCCCTCGTGGTGATTAGGGGTTGGCCGTCGAGTTCCACTGGGGGGACAGGTAGCTCCACCCTCCCGACATCCCCCTCTAGTTCCCCAGCACCCCCCTGGCCATCAAGTTCCGCTCTCTCTCCACTACTATCGATCTCTGCTAACAATGGCTTCGGCTTACTAGTGCCAGACGTAGGTAACTCATGTTTATACCCGAACGTCGCCCCATCCTCCATATCCGGCGGCATCGGCGTAGGCATCTCCCCAAATTTCTTCTTTCCGAACCAATACCACCACGCTGCAACACAGGCAAGTATAATCAGCAATCCGCCGACTCCACTGACTACACCGGCAATTATCGCTGTTTTATTCTGCTCTTGGGGTACTTGGTCTAATCCGAAGTATGTGATCGAGGTATTCAGACTATTGGAGCCGACTTCTAAGATGTCTGTTGCAGTGGTATTACCGACTACGGTGGCTGCCAGGCTGATTTCATTATTTTGGTAGTCATAAAAAGCGTAGGCACGTCTAAAAAGCCAGATATGTATTATAAAGCGGTTAGTTGGAAGAGTGCAATTCAGGACAAAGATGCCCCAGAGCAGAGTCGGACAGCTTTGTAATTTATTCTTTCTTCGCTCTTCGACAAAGAGGTCGTGTACGTACCTGAAAAACGGGATCCCTAGAACGGCATAGTCCCCACCGGCCGGCGTCAGTGCCGCGGCAAAGAAACCGTTGTTTTCGGAACGGACATCGCTAGGTAGATCGCGAGTGAAATCGATCATTTGGTGGAAAGGAACGTAAATCTTGAAGTCTCCGGGGAATATGAACTCTAAGCCCCAGCCTTCTAGGCCAAAAACTCTAGGGCCAAGAAGCAGACCTGGGCCCCCTTCTCCGAAACCTTCGTTATAATAATAATACCCAAAATATCGCTCAGAGGCTGCTTCCTGTGCCAGGGCCTCGTTAAGAATGGATTCATAATAAAGCTGAGGCAAGGATATGTACCTAAACCGGACCAGGGTAGAATGCTTAAGTTAGAATTGAAGGTTATCAGTGTATGTATGGAAGAGAATTTTCAATGATCACTTACGGATATCTATAACTAATGGAAGTGTCCAAGAGGTTAAGAGGAGAGCGATCCATGATCGTAATAGGATCGATACCAAAATCACCCCCATCTCTCCTTAGAATTATCTTGAAAAGATTGAATTCGTTCCTTGGGCCGTAGCCCGGTAATTTGGATGTCTTGACCGGCCCCTTCAGTTTCGCTCTGTCAATGCCGCCTAATATAATATGCCCATGGGGAAGTGGACCAGAGACCGAATCGGGTGGTCTGGAATCTCCGAGATATACGCTATGGTTCGGTGTACTAATAAGATTCGACCTAGTGACGGCCTCCATGAATGTGAAACCCGGGTAGCTATCACCACCAGGATTTCCCCCAAGTCCTAATGATGGAGGCCCGGTTATACTGGTAGGGACCCCAAGACCGAAGGTGACATCGTCGACCTGAGCGCCTGCATCTGGGAGGTAAAAGGAGTCCACTATCAAATTCCACTGCCCTCTCTGGAGAGTTGCAAAGATGGTAAGGATATAGTTTAGAATTCAGTAAGAAACGCAAAAATGAAGATATATGAGTACCTACTCCGGTGATGTTGGCGGAACCTATTACTCGGGAGGTAGTTGAAGTCGGGGGACTAAGACTGACTAATATTTTCACCTCAGCATTAGAAAGAACGGAACTTATCGACATCCTATGTTTGGGTTAATATATTATAGCCATAGTTAACTTACAATTTCCAGAGAACTGTGCTTCCCGGCACGAATACTCACACGGCTTGGTCTCGTTGTCCTGTCTAGCTCGCGGTAGTAACGTATCCCGCGAGGGATCTATTTGAAGGTTGAACAGTGCGGTACGGTTATCCCCTAAGCCCAAGTCATGATCGGTTCGTTAAATTATTTCTAGTTTAATTAATTGGAGTCTTTAGTGTCTGATCCTACCAATCATTATACGAACATAATGAAACTTGAGTTCTACATTCTGGCCCGGCAAACGATAAATTTAGCTCATGTCGGGCCACTATAGACAGAATTATAACTTGGAGTGATGTTCTGGTTCGTACGGGATATAGCGGCAGTAGTAAGTATTTGCCTTGACTTTGCCGTTCCGATAGAGAGAGGTCGGTGGATGGTCGGCTATAGGCCGTCGACTGGTCTCTCCAGCTTGACGCCGCGACATCGCGAGATGTCGGTATTTTCGAAATTTTCGCACATGATTCTAGGTTTAGATCTGGTATGGAAACCCCGAGGAAGTGAAGGCCGAAGCGAAGGCATTCGTAAAGAACCGATCTCATGTCCAGATGTTGTGGTATGCCCGTATACGATAAGTAATTATAAATGCGAAATCACTCATGGGTAGAGAAGGGTAAATTCTCTAATTTAAATCGGGTTTCGAATTCGCGAACTGGAGCGCCAGCGAAACTTTTCAACTCACGGCCAGCGTTTAAATTAATGGATAGCCAAAGGATTCCATCCTGTTTTTGCCATATACGATCCGTATTTAGAGTGGGCCTCAAAGCTGGCACAACCAGGGTGCTGCATGGCTTCATCGCCAAAGCGATCTATTCGGGGGCTGTAATTCGTCTGAAAGATATAGTCTCTATTAGACCTTCTGAGCGCCAAGAGCAACAGACGAGCCGAGTACGGGAAACCTGTCTTGGCCTATGCGGGAACCAATGTTGAGATACATATGCGCATAGCCCTCAATTCTGGGCCTGCAATACTATCAGATGAAAACTTTTAATAGCCACTTGAGCATGCCCGACTGCTAAGTCAGGGTCTCCGGTAAACCTTGATGCATGACAGCGCCGTTGTTCATAGTCGTGATCCCTCTTTTTGTCAGCTACTCAAACGCGATATATATATGGCTGTGCGAGCTGTGGGTGGCTGTACACTACCAATTTCTAAAAGATGGACCCCCTGTTCAAGATGTTATTTGTAAAGTACAAACAAGAACCTCTCCACCCCAGATCGATCCCCCAAGTAATTCCGTGGCGATAGGAATCGATTTCAGATGGCAATGGAAGCCAGTCTCGTGCCCAGATTGGAAGCATCCCTGCGACATTATGCCCATTTTTCTTGTGTTGTCCGAGCCGCTGTCCAGCAACGTCGCTTCCCCGAAATGCGTTGCGTTGCAACTTTTCCCACCAAAACTCTTCGCCTTGTCGCCCTTCGAGCATCCCCCACCAACATCACTCCACCACCAGCAACTACAACCAACTACTCACCCAAAAGCTATCTCTATGCCCGTCCAAAACACCATGGCCGAATTCCTCGTCTCTCTTAACCCCGCAAACTGGCCGGAGGGCTCAATCCCCCTCCGTCACACCCTCCTTCTCAAAAACGAAGCCTTCCATCACGTTCACCTGCACGAAGTTTCCTTCCATCTCCATGTATCCGACAATGCTCTTAAATTCCTTCGAGAATTACGGTGGTGGATGGTATTCGGTACTGTGGGGTTTATAACCTGGAAAGGGTGGAAGCGGTGGTTGTTATCGCAGGATACGAAGAAGGAGGAAAAGACGAGGAAGAGTCCTTGATGGTAGCGGCGGGGATGCCAATTGAATATGATATCGGAAAGCCACGATACTTCGGAACTTTAAACTACCGGAACGGAACGCCAATTGGGCAGGGGTCTCTAAACACTTTTAATGAAGAAAAGCTGAGTAATTCACGGCTATAGGACCTACGCCGGAGTTTATGATTCTTAAATCCATGGTGGTGGTCGGAAGTAAACCTTCCCTCGAATTGGCGTCTAGTCTATCCTCGAAGTGGAAAACCACCATATCGACTTTTCCTTGTTTGGAAGTTTTTAAAAATAATCTATTCAGCTCTCTTTGTGATGGTGGGGAGGAATTAATGGAGATTAGAGAATTTAGGGTGAAACGTCATGATGGTTTCACTAGACTTTAAAACTTCTCGACTTTGGGCGGAAATGGGGAGGGGGGGTTACGAATGTTGGATAAAAAACGTTAGTAAAGATCGCAGGGTCGTAAGCCAGTCGTCAGCAATTCGCTGACAGATATATCGGTGGAGTTAGAGAGGAGGTTGGCAAGTTGGTTGGTAATCTGGTCTCCGAAGTCCAATTGATCAATTGAGGAGCGGGGAAAGGTCTATATAAAGGCAAAGATGGTCGTCCATATGGAAGTCAACCGCTCAATAGCAATCAATTGATCAATCATACAAAGTATCACTGTCCTATCAACCACTTACCATTGAATATTATCCACAATGTCCCTCTTTACTCCTGTCGAAAAGCCAAAGTCCAAGCTGGCCCGATACCGCCTGCTGGCACCTACGGCTTCCGTTCGCGTCTCCCCGATCGTAAGTACTCTCTATAACCAACATTGTAGAGAGAAACACCCTAACTCGGTCGTAGTGCTTCGGTGGCATGAACATCGGTACAGCATGGAACTCCTTCATGGGTACTATGGACAAGAAAACCAGCTTCGAACTCCTCGATGCCTTCTACTCCGCGGGCGGTAACTTCATCGACACCGCCGTCAATTACCAAGATGGAGAATCCGAACAATGGATCGGTGAATGGATGGAACAGCGCGGCAACCGTACTGAAATGGTCGTCGCCACGAAGTGCACCACAGGATACCGATACCAAGACTTCAAGAAGGGCGGAGTATTCGCCAACACGGTTGGCAATTCTACCAAGAACATCCACGAGTCTGTCCGTGTGAGTTTGGAGAGGTTGAAGACGGATTATATCGATTTGTTGTGGATTCATTGGTGGGATTATACGACTTCGGTCGAGGAGTTGATGCAGGCGCTCAATGTGCTGGTTAGGCAAGGGAAGGTTTTGTACCTTGGCATCTCTGATACTCCCGCCTGGGTTGTATCTAAAGCGTATGTCCCCTCTACCTATCCCTTCTACTACCACTAGCCTTCCGCTAATATATATTTATCATGTAGTAATGAGTACGCCCGCTCTCACGGTCTTAAAGGCTTCTGCGTCTACCAAGGCCAATGGTCCGCCGCAAACCGCGAATTCGAACGCGATATCATCCCAATGTGCCGCGCTGAAGGTATGGGTCTCTGCCCATGGGGTGCTCTAGGCGGTGGAAACTTCCGCCTTCCCGAGGAACGCGAAGCGATGGAGAAATCCGGCGATAAGGGCCGAGCATGGCAAGGGTTTGAGGGTAGCACCAAGCACAGAGCCGTTACTCCTATCCTCGCAAAGATCGGTAAAGCCAGGGGACTCAGTATTACAGGTGTTGCATTGGCGTACGTGTGCTCAAAGACACCCTATGTGATCCCCATTGCCGGAGGAAGGAAAGTTTCACATTTGGAAGATAATATTAAAGCTATTGGGGTTGTTTTGACCAAGGAGGAGATTGCAGAGATTGAGGCCGCCTATGAGTTTGTTTTGGGATTCCCTCATGATTTCTTGGGTGGTAGAGGGGAGAGAGGGAATGTTGGAATTGACAGTGTGGCGTGGTTGGATTGGCCGGAGGGGGAGAAGCCTATCAGTATCACGGATCATGAATAGGGAGTTATATTGCGGTCAAGGGCAGCCTTAAGCGGCTGCATATCAATGCAACCTGTCGAATAGGAGGAATAGTTGACAATTTATACTCGCCTCTCTCTTCTTGAATGCTTAATTGAGAACGTGAGCTCTCGCTGTATTAATATCTACGAACCTGCCGTTTTGCCTACGAATTTGTCCTAATTGAAGTCTTATTCTGGACCTAGGTATTGGAGCGGTGTGTTGTTGCTGTTGTATTATTCTTCCCAACAATTCATAGTTTTCCACAAAAGGTGTTCCCGCCTTCCGCGGCTGGCTCCCGTCTTCGATTTTACATGGTCGTGGCCTTTTAGGGAGCCGTTACATGGATGGGATCTAGATTCTTTGCCAAGGGTACGTACGTACATTCCAATAATGCCGATAAACTATTCATGCTGTACTGCATCATGGGCCAGATCTCGAATGTTGAAGTTGGGAGCCAACGAACAAATTCCAACAGTGGACCAGACTAGACCATTCCATTCTGGGGTCACGGGGCGAACCGGTGGCTGGGATGCCGTCAATAGCCAGACCAGGATCGCGGCCAACAAAGCCCATTCCCTCAGCTGGCCTTTTCTCGGGTATCTCGACAGCTTAATCGCACTGGTAGCTAAATATGTAGAGCCACATTTACATATTCCTATCTGACAAAAAAGAGGAAGAGATATCAAAAGTTTTCTCCCGTTCACCAAAGGAATGTATAAAAGGGTCCTTACTATGTATGCGGGTCCACGTTAACCGTCACACAACATTTCTATCTCCCCCCAATGAAACCAGATGTCGAAATCGCATCATGATATCACAGTTTATGCATATGCGCATCCAGCAAGCGAACACGGACTAGCCTGTCTCCAGCCTAGCTGAGAACATGCCCGCAATGGCAGGCTATGCACGGCTACTTCGCCCTGACGCGCCTTTTTTCCAATGCCCACTGGCCTTGCCTTCTCCGAACATCAGCTGAAAGCCCGCAGGTGGATCGACTTTGCATATAAGCACTTCCAGCTAGCGATTTTCAAGGTTAACGGATCACCCAGCTAAGGGAGGCCCGCGAATCAGGGCTATTAAACAGCTAAGATGATAAGTAGATTCATCAGATCTGCACGACCGAAGCGTGCATGAATTCTCCGAGTTCCGATTGAGATTTGCGTCGTCGGGTTTACTTCCTTCCAAGCCTAAAGGCTCTAAGGCCGGGCTGTTTCGTCAGTGACAAGAAATAGGAGCAGCTGTTAGCGGTCCAACGCTGGCAGTTTCCGTTGTAGTGCGTTCATGTATGCACATGGTCATTGTTGCTGTCACATTTCGATCCCATTCCAGCTGGCCCCTTCCTTAGCTTGACGGCATAGCTCTTGATCTTGATCCTTTATTTGCGGTAACTGAAATGGATATAAACAGGTCTGGGTCATCCCCGTCCCGGAATTTTTGACGTTCCTGGCTCCACATCCTAAGACTTCTTAAGATCTTGTCCCCCCACGATCAGATCAGATTCGCGATCTCAATTCAATTCAAGATATATCCACTTCCATTCGCGACTTCAACATTCCAGGTCCAACACATCAACGCATCGACTTAAGACAATAATTAGTCTCGTGGAACGACAGATATCAAATATCAAGAACTCAAAGCCGCATTAAGCAGTCACTTGAAGAAAGTCTAGGAAAATTAAAAGAAAAAATACAAAACCTTCTCGCCTTTCTAGAAGAACCTTCTTTTCAAACTTGTCTCGATGAGAAACCCTCACTCGCATCCTTACTCACCCGCTAGCCGGCAATCCGCCCTCCTAGAATGCAATAACATAGTCCTCGTAACCTTCCTCTTGCACAGCAATGATGAAGCCGCAAATGCCACAACCGCGAATTGGGGTGCACTGAAGAATATGACCGTTTTTGGGCCGAATAGCAAGTGCTTTAGCCCATTAGAAGTCGAAGAGTAAGTCCGAACATCAGAATCATGACGTAGTGAATACTAGTAGTAATACGCCCAATTGTATTGATAGAACGAACGGAAGCACATCTTTCTGCATGGCCTTTCCGATCCCAGATACTGTTTCTCCGCTTAAAACCGCAATACAACAGTTCGAGGACCTTACAACGGTCACATACTCCTCAGGTTTCCTTCGCGTTCTGGTCGGAACTCCCTTCTCGATACCGAACCCCGGTAGCAATGGCGATATCACAAAGATCCATCCTTTCCTTCTTTCTATAAACCGCACCCTCGCTATTTCCCATAAGATCAAAATCTCACCGAATATCCAATCCTTCTCTTCATCAGACGTAACGACAAACTTGATCGACCTCTCCACCCATGACTTCATATCTCAAGCTCTGCAGCGCTGCACCATTTCTCCGGCCTTAGAAGCGTCCATAGAACGTCTTAGAAACGACCGCCTCTCCGGTGCTGGCCGCCTAGCTACCCTTGCCGTCAAAGAATTCGCCTCCTTATGCGCCACCGATCCAGTATTACTATCGCGACAAAATGCTCAAGAATGGTGGACATCGCTTCGTCTCTACGGCTGGCACCTTTTCCATTCCCGCCCATCAATGTCGAGTAGTATCCAAAACTGCATCATCCGCATCCTTCAGCATATCAACACAACCCTTCCTACTCTCCCTTCCAACCCGTCCGATCGCGCAGAGGTCGTATCAAATCTGATCTTAACATCTCTGAAATCTAAACGCTCAAAGTCCTATACTATCCCACAATCCTTCGTCACACTGGTTCAGAACCTCCAATCCTTCATTGACGCCCGCGATCATAAACGCCTCTTCAACATTTTGGTACATTCAAACTCCTCGGTCATGGCGTCAAGTCTCGTATCCCTCTTTAATACAGTAAATAGACCTCGAATCCGCGTGTTCGTTTTAGAGTCCCGGCCGTTATTCGAAGGTGTAACACTGGCGCGGTATCTCAGAAGTCAGATTCCACAGAATGCCGGAAGTAGTAAATTGGACGGCGTTCCTGCAGTAACGGTTGAAGTAGCCGTCGACGCTGCGGTGGGGAATTACACCAAAGTGGCGGATTTGTACGTTTTGGCTGCGGATAGGATATACCCGAATGGAGACGTGTCGAATAAAATCGGATGCTTGACTGCAGCGTTAGGAATGAGGTTTAATGAACGACGGAGGAATGGTGCCTCTGCAACATCGAATTCGGGTGGGAATAGTAAAAGCATCATTGTGATCGGGGCAACGGATAAAGTATGCGGCAAGGACGAGAGGGATCGAGGATGGGATTATAGTTATGAGGAGAATGATGGCGGCGAGGTAAGGGAGTGCTGGCCTGGACTATGCGATGATGTAGATTCTCCTGCAGAGCTTTCGGATAGTGAAGAGGAAGAAAAGGAGGATGTGAGGGTTCGGAATATGTACTTCGAGACTGTTCCAGCCGAGTTGGTGGATTGTTATTTGACAGAAGAAGGGGTGCTGGATGCTGAGGGGATAGGAGAAGTCGCAGACTGTCATCTGAGTAGAGAAATGGAGATTTTTGGGGAGTTGTAGTCGTTTTTCATTGTGGGATTAACCGGACCTGGATTGGAGTTCTGGATACACGCTTGGATGGCTGCATGTATACTAGCGTAGCCTTTTGTCTTTAATTCTTACCATCCTTCTATATCGCAATATCACGGCATAGCCCGCATTGTGTGCGCGCCCCGAGGCCATATCTATTCATTCGACCGTGAGCGCACTTCTTCAGCAAGCACTACTGTCTCAATCCCAGCTGGCGCTGATTCGTCGCACGCTTCTGGGATATTATCAAGATCGATCTCGTCCCCTAATAGCGTTTTCATCACAATCATCGCTCCGATTTTTGAAATCACCGCATTCGACTCTTTACAGTTCTCCGATGCCACGCCTTTCTACTGTCAGCACATACCCATGCATCAGCAAAGATAAGGGAAGTACTTACATCCCGGACAACCTCCACTGCACTGACACCCTTCGATTCTCCCTACTGCCATATTCAACAGCTTTTCTACAAATTCAAATGCCTTGCCGGTGATCCCAGACCCCCTCGCACCCCCACCCTTCGCATCGTAAAACGTCAGTCTCCCCGGTCTCTTCCTCTTTGTCTCTCGCTTTGCGAACTCCTTTTGTGGGGCTTTGCACTCCGTCCTAACATCACCTGCCGAGCTAATCACAAAGTTCGGAAGCAGCGCTAGAATCGCGTGTTCTGCTGCATGTATGCTTGCCGCGATATTATAGTTCTTGGCTTTGAGGATCTCGAAGGCCACTTTCGGTACATCTAACCACATACCCTTCGAAAGTATTTCAAGCGGTGGAGTTTCCACATCCACCGCATCTAGCTTTCTACCTCTTTTATCGACCTTGAAGTACCCGAATACCACACTTGTAATCTTTATGGTGCCAAAGTATGCTTTACAAGGGGATCCTGGAATCCTTCGTGTTGCTTCGGTTTCGATAGGGTCGACGTCTGTGAAATCTCGCTGCTGGGTAATCCAATCCACTTTCACCAGCTCCACCCTAGCGATCCGCCTGTCGATGTTGAACTCGCGGACGAGATATTTGAGTCCCTGGTGTAAAAATATAGCGCCTTCGTAGATTGTAAATGGCGCTCTGGATGGCTCTACGGTTTCCAAAACTACGTTTCGATTCTGCGTCACGTCTACTACCGCGAAATGATCGTCTTCGGTGTCGCGGATTGAGACGTGCTGGGAAGGATAGGGTCTAAACCGTTCATGGCAGTGATAGAACCCTCGTTCATCCTTGACTAGCCGCTCTTCCGCTAACGCTTTAAGGGTGGTGCCAAAATACTTTTCGTCCTGTTCAGGGTTGATGGGCATTTCGAATGCTGCACATTGGACGTGGCCTTCTAGGACCAGGATGTTCTCGAGATCGATATGAAGGCTGGGGTTCGGTGCTGTTTTGATAAGTTCAGGGTTGGACATGTAGTGCTGATCGAGTGCAAATTTATCCCCTATGAGAACGGAGAGAGAATCTCGTTTCCGTCTACCGGCGCGACCGCTTTGTTGGCGAAGGTTTGAGATCGAGTATGGGAAACCGACCATGATAACCGCATCTATAACCTCTTAGGATGTACTGACTGTTGGGAGCTGGGGAGGGTGTACAATACCTAGGGTTCCGACATCTATACCCAACTCCAAGGCGGTAGTAGCCACGATCCCCAGTAGATGGCCATTGAACATTTCGCTTTCGATCCTCCGTCTATCTTGCGCCGCATAACCACCACGGTAACTCATTACACGATCTGAGAGCTGGGTAAGCCCGCGGTCGATAAGAACCTGCTTAACCGCTGAGACGGTCAACTCGCACACTTTGCGAACCCGGCAGAATGCTATAGTGCGCACCCCACGGAGGATTAGTTCCACGAAGAGGTTCGCTGCTTCTTGTACGGGGTCTACGCGGCCTGCTTTTAGATCCGTGGGGTCTTTGTAAGGACAATTCCAACACAGGAAGGTCTTTTCTCCGGCTGGAGAGCCATCGATTGAATTGAGCTTTACGTCTGAGAGGCCGAGTAATTCTTTCATGTGCTGTGAAACAGGTCAGTATGAGAATATGTTCATGCGCGTGTGTGCTCTACCTTTTCTGGGTTCTCGACGGTAGCTGAACAAGCTATGAAGAGGACGTTGTTGTTGCCAATGGCTGAACATATCCGTCGCAGCCGCCGCATGACCAGGGATACATGGCTCCCAAATAGTCCATTGTAAACATGCAGTTCTATGAGCTTGCTCAGCTTCAGTGCAGTTCTATAGGAGGACCGGGTAACTTACCATCTAGAACTACGAACTTAAGATTTCGTAAAAAGCTCCTCCACTGTTCCTCGTTTGGTAAGATGTTGAGGTGGAGCATGTCTATTCACGATTGTTATCGTCAGTTGCATTCTTGTCATTCGAATGATTGCAGATTAATACCGGGATTTGTCAGCACGACCCTAGCTTCTTCCCTGATCCGTCTGCGGTGTTCTTTCGGGGTATCTCCATCGTAGGTGTCTACTAAAACGTCCCCTACTTCGTCTTTCATAAACTCTAACATTTTAACTAATGAAGCTTTCTGGTCTTGTGCTAGTGCCTTTGTAGGGAAGATAAGCAGTGCACGGCAATCCGGATCATGCTGTAGTCTGTGAAGGAAGGGTATTTGGTAGATAATAGATTTTCCAGAGGAGGTAGAGGTAGAGACGACCACATTTTCACCCTTGAATATGTTGTTTAGAGCGGTTGCTTGGTGGGAATACAGGCGAGTGATGCCTTTCATGTTATAGAGGGCATCGACGAGAATTTGTGATAGTGGGAAGTCGAGATCACCGTAGTGGGGTTCTTGGGCGGGGAAGGTTAGATGGCCATTGGGTACTATTTGATTCTTATAGGACTCTGAGGTGGTGATTTCTTCAATTATTTGGGTTATGGACGCCCGATCTTGAGGAATTCCGGTGATGACAGGTTGGATGTGGATAGAATGTTCGGCGTTTTCATTCTTCCCTCTCTCTTCGCTATTTAAAGGGACATAGGAGCGCTGCCGCAAAATTATTTCTTCAATTGGATCGAGAGATTTATTGGAGCAGTCCTTTAGAAATTTGTCGACTGCTAGATTGAATCTGTCATTCCTTTTCGATATGACCCTCAATACCTCAGCTTGTGAGAACTCTGGCAGCTTGATACCTTCAGCCCCCTTTCGCCGCCTTTGCGGTTGGCCTGACTGATTAGCTTTAGGGTTCCGCCTAAAATCACCATCCGTATATTCAAAGAGCAATACCCGCTTGCTCTTGTCTTCTACGGGGCGGTATATGTCCGCCTTTTCGGCCGCAGTCTTTGATTTCTCATCGCCCCCATACGCTTGCAAATGTAATGTCTCTTCGTCAACGTATTCAAAGAGAACAGCATCTGGGACTAAAAGCTTGATTTGTGCAATATCATCGATAGTGAGAGGGCGTTTGATGTGGTCCTCGACGGCGGATTTGAGGTTTTCAAAGGTTGTAGCGAGCTGCTTTCTCGTACAGCAGAAGGTATAGACCAAGTTCAGAGCCTTATGGGTCGCAGCCAGCTTTTGGAAGTGGGGTGGCCAAGAGAGGGGGTTCGGAGTGCTTGTGGCTGCTTCCTCTTGGTTCTGAAGCTGTGGGGTAATGTCAGTAACGTAACGCGTCCCCCAGTTCTTTAGCCCTAGGTAACGGGTCTTACCTGGCCGCTCGAAGTGTCTTTCTGGGGCCGCCGCTTCCGTTTCCTCCCAGCGGATGCTACAGCCGTAGACATGTCGCGCAAGGGCATGATCGAGATGCTTAGCTTTGCCAGGTCGAGGTTCCGTTCAAGTCGGCAGTGTTACATCGCGACTTGATTGGGAAGTCTCGCTATCACGTGATGAGGTATTGTCTATGACAACACAAGGCCAGTCGAAATGCAACAGTTCCTTCGAAGCGTTTCAGAGACGGTTCGAAGAGCCGGAACTCCCCATGAGCAAATCTGGACCAAGATAGTGTTTGGATCAAAGCTACTACGCCGGTACGCGATGCCTAAAGTTGAGTTGAACCAGGTACCAAGATGTTCCATTGCTACTGCATTTCTCACGTTGCTATAGTAGAGCTTGAACTCTGATTATAATAGACTTCAGGTCTCGACCACTGGTAGAAACTTAGACCATTCGGGTATCCCCATGGGCCAAGATAAAGTTCGGATTGATGTTGGTGTAAATCATACACGGGCTTTAGGGACAGTAGCTTACGACAAAAGTAACCTTCCACATATCTTTCCTGGCGAAGCTTCGGGGCAGCATCATCACCGCTTCCGGCGAACTTTAGCGTCATTAACTTCGACATGGATAACAAAGAAACCTTTCCATAAGAATTTTCAAAACCATCATGGAACTCCTTGTCAGCGCATACTCCGTGGTGATTCGATAATCCGATATATTCAGGAAGCCACCCGGGTCGGAAACAGAGTTTCCGACTGTTGTTTTCGCCCCGTTACCTCCTCATCATTGACTACTCTGTCCTATCGAATCGATATTACTTTCGTGCAGACATCCATGACGCTTCAAAAAACATTCTAAGTGCACGACCGACATTCATTTCTTTGATTTGCGATTTCAATTCCTTTCTTTGTAAATATTCTAGTTTCGACTCCGCCCCAACAACGTGCCATGGCACCCCTCTACGGCCTAAGGATGTTGTTGGTATCATGGCTCTTTCTTTTCCACATTGCCGCAGCTGTTGTCGCTCCACCGCAGGCATGGAGAAGGAAGAACGTGGTATACAAAACGATAATATCACTTAGCACCGTAACCGAGACCATGACCTTAGCCGGCGACTACATGGCTGAACAGCAGGAAGCGACCTGTCCCGCTAACGAGCCATCCCCTGTGAATCACGACGTTGATCCTCCAATTACCTACTCTGCCTGTGCTCATTGTCCAGTGGCCACGGTATCATACTCCGACCAGAGGATCACTAGCATCGGTGACCCGAGGGACAATGGCACTCACACCTACATCCCATACTACTTTGCTGGGTTTCATGAATGGGTCTTCGCCTACACAAAAACGGTGACGCTCTATATGTCGCTCAGCGCGGTGAATGGGCAACCACCCACCGCGACCGCTGATTCTCAGGTTCGTACATCATTCACCTATTCCCTTTCCATCACAGATAGCATCATCAGCGTTTCCCCATTTTCCACAGTTTATGAAAGTACTTCACGTATCAGCAGGACCGGACCGGTAATAATTAACTCCGGGTTAAGTGATGAATCCACGCTCGCATACGTTTCGACCGCGCCGACAGTATTGACTTTTTCAAAGACCGATTATCGCAATTCGACTGCTTTTTCCAGGCAGACTGCCACGCTGCCTGTTGTTGTTACGAGTACCGCGAGTTTGCCTAGTATAACTGCAAGTTCTACTGATGCTACTGACCTTTTTAGTTCTAGTGTTTTCGATCTGCAAACTGAAACTATTACGCTCAAGTTCCCGCCTGCTTTGTTTCCTTGGAATTTTTCCCCTCCGCCCGCACCAGCTACAACTTCTACAACTAAAACTTCTAAAATTAAAACGTATGCGACGAAAACTGGTGCCCCTGCGTCCACTTCTAGCGGGCCTAGCTACTTCGACCTCTACGCAGACGCCAGTGCAGAGAACAATAGAGAAAATACATATCCTATCGCCAAAGCGAACAATTCGAACTCCAATGAGCTACAACTTTTCCAGAATAAACCCAAATACGTCAAGCCTCTAAGTGTTTACCTGAATAAAAATGGGGAGCTAATCGAACGGACGACTGGGGGATACGTATACCTAGTGACGACTTCTGATCTTTCGAGCTCTTCAAGCAAACGGCGGAGAAAACGACAAGAATCCGCCGACCAAGCATGGAGTATGCAATTTAGTACGAATCCGCCATCGGGAGCCCTGAGATACGGCTTCCAAATCGGGTCAAGTGGAACCCTTGTTTTCAGCAGCGATGGAGTTAGTTTGCAATTTGCGTACTGCAGCTCATCTACGGCCAATTCTCTTAGGGAAGACATCGTATACGGGTTGTCTAACCCATCCCGATACGGTAACTGCGTTACCATTAGTCTTTTGGCCATCGATAGTACTACAACGTCGACCTCTGGTAGCAGGGGGACGACTAGTTCTGGGCGAGTAACATCGACGAGCTCTGCCCGGGGTTCTTCATCTTCAGCCCGAGGTACTACTTCTTCAACAGTGACGAGTGGCTCTGCTCGTGGGGCGACGGCTTCACAAGCTGCTGCATCGGCAAGGACATCCTCTACTTCGACGACGAGAGCGCAGCAAAATAACCAGGGCCAGAACAACCAGGGCCAGAATCAAAATGGTAACCAAAATTCTGGCCGTACTACCACAACTAGCGGTAGGGCATCCACTTCAGTCCGTGGCTCTACCTCTGGGGACAGTCGCGTCGTAGCTACCTTTAGTACTGGCTCCCAGCAAACTGTCGTTGTAACGATGGATGACTCGGAGTTTAGCAGTATCTTCACTCCTACCCAAACCGACAATAATGCTGTGACTTCATCTCGTTCCGGGCAGAATTCCCAGGTTAGTCAAGTAAGCCCTAGTCAGTCCCCTGCCGGGCAGCAAACGACGGCCACTGCAGGATCAAGCCCCTCAGCCTCTGAGAGGGCTCCTGATCAAAGCGTCCCTCAGCAGCAGTCTTCTGCTCAACCCCAAGGCCAATCTCCTACACCAGGCCAAACCTTCCCTGTTCAAAACCCTTCAGACGGGAACGTTGGGATTCCAAGCCCAACTCCAAGCGGCCAGACTACTCCTGCAGGACAAGATGGTGCCACCCAATCTCCAGGCGGCGAGCAACAGCAAACCCAAATCCCGCAGCCGCAGGACGGTACGACTGCGGTACAAGGAACACAGGGACAAGGAGATCAGGGCGGGATTTCTGGTGTGCTCCCGACATCCGCTCAACAGTCGGCAAGCGCAACAGCTCCCATCAATGTCCCACAAACCCAAACAGGGGCAGCTACCTCCCCGGACCCACAAGGACAAATCGGTACTTCTGCAGGTGGTGCTCCATCCACTATCGCGGATGGCGTTTCTACACCAGGAGGCACTGCTGCAGCGACATCTCAAGATGGAGGGGCGGCTCAGCCAACTCCTCAATCTGGAGATCAGACGCCTGCGCAACCAGTAACAATTACCACAACGGGTGCTGACGGGTCTTCCACAACGTTTACACTAACGCCCACCCAAAGACCTAGTCCTGTGCAGCCTGTAACCATTACTACTACAGGTGCCGATGGGTCCTCTACTACATTTGTGGTAACGCCGACCCAACCTCCTAGTCCAGTACAACCTGAGATAGTCATTACTACGGACGAAAATGGCACCCCGACAACCTTTGTGATTACCCCAACTCCTGAACAGCCCCAGACGATCACCACGACCAATGTAGATGGCTCATCTACCACAATCGTGATTACACCAACCCGGGGGCCACAAGCCGGAGTACCGGGTCGCCCTCAAACGCTGACAACTACAAATCAGGACGGGTCGCCAACAGTCATAGTCGTTACGCCGACTGAAGAGGCTGTATCATCCCAACCACAAACGATTACGACCACAGGCTCTAATGGATCTCCTAATACTTTGATAATAACGCCAACGCCAACGAGTAGTCCTGCCACCGCCTCTAGCTCCGTTGTGGTTGTAACAAATATAGTTACTACTACAGGTACGAACGGGGTAGAGGGAGTTACGACCGTAACTTCCATGTCGGCCGTGGCTTCTATCGAGCCAAGCACAGAAGGAACGACGTCTACTCAGCCCGTAGAAACACCGACTATTGCTCCTACAGCCTCACCGACGAGCACTAAGGCTACGAGAACAAGGACTCGGAAAACAACTTCAACTAATGAGACCCTGGGCCAAAATACGAAAATCGTTTCCACAAAGACTAAGGCAACAACGAAGACAAAGTCAACGAAGACTAAAACTCCGACGACCACTTCGAGCGAAGAGGTGCAGTCGGCTTCTAAGACTAAGACTAAGACCAAGACTCCAAAGACCACATCAAGCGAGACTGTGGAACCCGGGGCCACCTCTAAAACCAAGGCCACTAAGACGAAAACTGCTAAAACAACTTCAACTGAAAGTCCGGAAGCCGAGACGACCTCTAAGACGAAGTCAAGCAAGACCAAATCTGCAAAGACTACTGTTGAGACGGCAGCGGAGGAGGCCACATCTACCAAGATTAAGTCTACAAAGACAAAACCCACAGTGTCTTCCGCCGGTTCGCCGGTTGTTGGTGTGCCTAGCAACGAGGCAACGACTGAGGAGGCTACATCGACGAAAGTTAAGTCGACTAAGACCAAAACCACAAAGACCAAGTCTACAGACTCCTCTGAGAGCTCTCCAATCACAGATGTTCCGGAAACATCTACTAAGGAGCCTTTCACAACAACAGTAACTACCACAGGGCCCAACGGAGTAGAAGGAGTAACTACCGTTACCTTTGCTCCGACATCCTCTCAAACGCCTACCCAGCCTGACCTAACAACCACTGATATCGATGAAAGAGAGGACAATACTACAACTTCCGATGGCTTCGAGGTCACCACGGAGCCACCAACCACTCTAGAGCCAAGAACCTCTGTTTCAGACTATCCCTCAAATGAAGACGCTCAATCGACATCAGCTGAGACGACCTCAGGACGGGAGCCACCAGGTTCTCCGATCACCGGGACTCCAGACACCACGTCTACCGGATCATCTAAGAGTGTGTTCACAACGGTTACTACTGGTGATGATGGTCAGACTACTCCTGTGGAGGTTACTCAAACTGGAGTTCCAGTTTCCTCGAGTGAGCCCTTTGTTTTCACAACCACTTCCCTTTCGACGGGCGATGACGGTCGAACGACAATGGCAGAGATTACAATTACACAGGAACCTACATCCTCAATCGGACATACTACTGGCGAAGACGGACTTACAACTCCCGTTGAAAGTCCAAGCCAGGCCGTCACGACAGGAGGAGATGGGCTTACCACCCCTCTCGAAACAACGTTCAGTTCTACAGCGGGCGACGAACTAACCCCTGATGAAACCAGCTCTCTTGGAGCAAGTAGTCCCATTGTCGGACTCCCGAGTATCCCCAGTTCCAGCGAGGTTGTATATACAAGTACCTCGACTGGAGATGACGGGTCTGAGACCCCCGTCAAAGTGACTTCCACACCGGACGTAAGTTTTACGACTGGGGAAGATGGTGTTCCGACTCCGGTTCGGTCAGAAACAGGCTCTACTGATGAGCCTCTGGCACCGACGACTGTTGAAACCGGTTCACCCGTGACTGGTATCGTAGATGCACCGACGTCTCAAACTGTCTTCACAACACTTACGATTGGAGATGGCGGAAAAACAACCCTGGTTGAGGTCACCGCTACGCCAACCTCAGAACCAGATGTTACCAGTTATACGACTGGCGCTGATGGATCAGAAACTCCTGTTGATGTTACGACTACCCCTGATCTTACCGTCATTGCAAGCTATACGACCGGTGATGACGGTAATGAGACTCCTATAGAACTGACGACCACCGCAGAACGAAGTGTGACATACTCAACCGGGGCCGACGGTTCCATTACAATTGAGCCGATCACAAGTGGACGAACTGCGATCGTTAGCTACACTACAGGTGAAGATGGGAGTGAAACGCCAGTTTCGGTCCCATCAATGCCAGAGTCTAGCATTGTGTATACTACTGGTGAAGACGGTCAATCTATGCCGGCGGAAACGACACCATCGATGCAACCAAGTTTTATAACGACAACAGATCAAGACGGTTCGGAAACAACGATTGAGGTTACTTCTCAACAAACCACTCCATTTACGACTGTGTCAGATGGAGAGGCCACGCCTATAGATTCCCCTTCGACGCTACAGCCATCCACTGTTACCACGACCGGGAGGGATGGATCAGAAACCACGATCACCGTGATCCCTACTCAAGAGCCCACCTTTATTACAAGTACTGGAGAGGATGGCTCGGAAACTACAATCATGGTTTCAGCCTCTTCAGAAGAACATAGTTCCATCACTACCACTGATACAGATGGGTCTGAGACCACAATCGAAGTTACGCCAAATGTTTCTGGTATCGATGGGGAAACGAAAATTGCAGAGCCGACCTTCATTACGACGACAGACGCAGAAGGTTCTGAGATTACAATTACAGCCAGCCCCTCTGGGTCGTCGCCCGATTTTACCACAGGTGACGATGGGGGAGCTACGCCAGTCAACACTGAGAGAACGACTTCCGGCGCAGGCTCCCCTATTGCCGATGCCTCTGATGCTACCTCATTGCCTGATGTTTACACAACGTTTGCAACTGGCCCGAATGGGGAAACAACACCACTAGAAGTGACTTCTACTCCTGACGCTTCTTTAGGCTTTACAACAGGTGTGGATGGCAACACGACTCCTGTTGAGGCTAGCCCAACTTTGGAAACAGCAGCATTTACAACTGGAGATGATGGCTTTACTACACCTGCCGAAGTTGCCTCAAGCGACCTTCCATCAAGCGATGAGGCCACTTCTGCTGGAGTGAGTCGTTCAACTGGCAGTCCTGTAATTGGGGATCCAGTTATTACTTCCTCAGAATCGGTGTTCACTACTTACACCACAGGGTCTGAAGGATCTACGACTCCAGTGGAAGTTACTCAAGAGCCTCAATCAACTCCATCGACTGGCGTTATCACGACGTATACTACTGATGACGATGGAAATACTACGCCTGTTGAAATTACTAGGACTCCGGAAGAAACGCCATCACATGAAGTTTCCACTAGCTATACAACTGGTGACGACGGATTCACAACACCTGTTGATGTCACTAAGTTGCCAGAAACTACCTCATCTGAGGTTGTATCAACGGCATATACGACAGGAGAAGACGGCGGTACTACTCCAGTAGAAATCACATCAACACAAGAGGAGCCGACATCTGATGTATACACAAGTTATACAACCGGCGAATATGGATTTACTACTCCTATCGACGTCACTAAAGTACCAGATCTAACTTCCTCGGAGTCAGTGTCTACCGTGTTTACAACCGGAGAAGACGGAAGTACTACTCCTGTTGAGGTAACTTACTCGCCAGAAACAAGTTTGCCGATGGACGTCTCGACGGGCTATACTACCGGGGAGGATGGCAGCACCACACCCATTGAAGCCACTCGTTCGGAGATAATATCAGCTACAGAGGTTTACACAAGTCATACCACTGGGGATGATGGTTTTACCACCCCTGTGGAATACACGAAGTTCCCAAGTGTCACCTTCACAACCGGCCCGGACGGCTTTACAACTCCAATCGAGCAAACTGGATCTCAGGGGGCTACACCCGCGCCCGATTATCCTAGTTTCACAACAAGAGACGACGGCAGTAGTACACCAATCGAACCTACATCACCCTCAGAATCGGTTCAATATACCACAGGAGATGATGGCTTTACGACTCCAGTTGAGCAAATCACAGAAGAGCCTCAGAGTTCCTTCACGACTGGGGAAGACGGATTTTCCACCCCTGTGGAAACTTCCGAGCCGCCTGAAACGACAGATGGAGAGACAGTTGGCGGGAGGCCCGGCGTGGGGACTGCGTCACTTACACCACCTGAAACTATATCAACAGCGTTCACGACAGGGTCAGATGGTGAGACTACGCCAGTTGAAACTTCCTCCTACATAGAAGTTACGACAGGAGATTATGGGCTCACGACCCCGATCGCGGCTATTTCCACTGAGATGGCCTATACTACAGGGAATGATGGCCTCACCACGCCCGTCGAAGCTACTGTGTCCCATACAGAGCAGACATCAGAGCCTAGTGTTACAACAGGCGAAGATGGTATAACAACTCCTGTGGAAGTTAGTGGATCTACTACAGCGGAGCCTACTGTTATTACCGGAGGTGATGGGGTTACTACTATCATTCAGTCTTCAACCACTTCTCTTAGCTTTACAACTGGAGAAGACGGATTTACTACTCCTATTCCCCAAACGAATATCTTCTCGCCATCCATAACAACGGGTGAAGACGGGTTCACCACCCTGATTGAAACTTCGGCTACTGGGGTCGAACCTACCAGCAGCGGTGATGGTCTTAGCACCACTTTCGGCAGTTCATCAGAAACTTCGCAGCCTGTTGGTACAACCGGGGAGGATAGCTTCACGACACCAATTGAGGGTGAGGTATCAGACTCATTGACGGCTTCTGTATCAACGGGCGGTGACGGCTTGACAGCCCCAGTCAAAACTTCGACCTCGGATTCGGTTAGCCCGGAACCAGTGTTCACAACTGGTGACGATGGACTTACCACACCTGTTGAAACATCAGCTCCGAGCGTTACTTCTGCCGATGGGGAATCTAGCTGGTCGGAAGATGGGACGACTGTATTGCCCGCTACCTCCACTGTTTGGACCACAGGGGACGATGGTGCTAGCACCCCGATTGAAACCCTTGTCGAAACTCCAGAGAACTCCGCTACCCGTTCAATTGAGGCTACCTCTTCGTATAATTCTGCCGAAATTAGCTACACAACTGGTGATGATGGTCTCACAACCCCCATCGGCCGTACGAACATCCTATCTATCACTTTTACGACTGGTGAAGACGGTTTAACGACGCCCATCACAGCAAGCACTACTGAGGCTGATACGATATCCTTTACAACTGGCGATGCTGGTTTAACGACTCCTGTAACAAGCGTGGCAGTATCGGAAGCTACCTTGACGACTGCCAGTGATGGGCTGCCTACACCAGTGGAAACAACGACTGGATCATCGGCTACTAGTTTCACTACTGGAGAAGATGGCTTAACTACTCCCGTCCCTCAAGAGGGACCATCTGTTACTACAGGGACTAGCGAGCCTATTGCTAGCACAGGCGACTATAGCTTTACGACGCCGGTTGATGTTTCGAGTGAGCCTTCTGGGATGTCCACGACCTCTGATGGCAAGACATCTGATCAAGAAGAGGGAAGCACAACTACCCAAACGCCTGGAGGGACATCATACACAACGGGTGACGATGGTCTCCCTACTCCAATTGAAACTGACACTGATACATCTAGCCGGGAGGATTTCACAACCGGTGACGATGGTATTACTACTCCAGTACGAACCGACCAACATCAAGTTTCGGTTACGACAGGTACTGATGGATCAACAACACCAGTTGAAGCGCCAACTGAGGTACCTACGAGCTACACAACTGGCGAAGACGGCGTCTCCACCCCAGTAGCACCTGAGTCAACTGCTACTACTGGGCCAAACGGAATTACTAAATCGGTAGAAACCGTGGAAACAGACCTTTCAACGTTGTTTAGCCCTGATGAGGCTTCCACCGCAGCAACAAGTTCATACGAAACTTCTCAGCCTAGTTTCACAACTGGCGATGACGGCCTCCCCACCTCAATGGAATCTACGTCTACATATGACACCGGCAACCCCATTGTTGGGATTCCAGATATTACCTCATCAGTGGATAGCTTTAGTACAACTGGTACTCAAACTTCGGGTGCTGAATCCGAACAGGCAATCTCAGAATCCATGGGGCCCATCACATCTACTCAGGACGACGGCAGCGTCGTCACAGAGACGTCCATTTCACAAGACAGTCCCTCTAGTTCCGCCTTGGAAGATTTTACAACTACTTTAGATGATGGGGCAGTGGTTACTTCCACAGCTGAGTTCCCAGATAATGGGAGCAGTAGCACGGATAGCCAAGAGGCCTCTACAAGCCCTACTACTGAGGGCCATGCTACCGATGCTTCCACTTCAGCGTTTAGCTCCCAGCAATCCGTTGATACTGGAAGTCCTATTGTTGGGATCCCCGATATCACATCAACGTCGAGTTCTGACCCTCATGCATCAAGCACGTCATCAGACGAAACCACTTTCGTCCCTTCCCAAACAACTTTAGCTTCTGGGACAGAATCGCCCGACTCCAAAAGCACTCCCTTCGATTCAACAATCGAGGATCGGTCCTTGACTGTGACCTCGAGCGCTCTATCGGTGTCTGAGACCAGCTCTTTAGGTGGAGTCACTTCTTCCGGTTCTTCTACCGAGGGCCAATCCTCCACGACGGTTTCGGGAGAGACACCGGTATCTGACGTTACTTCTTCTGACGAAAGCACCCTAGTATCGACTGGTTCCACCACGACAGGAGGAGAAGGCGAGACCACTTCAGCGCCGTCGGAGACAGAGACATCATATGATGGTACTGCTACCGCGACAACAGCGCAGTCTGAAACAGATACAATCTCTACAGTTTCGCTCCCACTAGGTATAGTCAGCACAGCTAGCTCTCTGGAATCTAAGGAGGAAACAAGCAGTACCTCTTCGGCAACAGCAATGACTAGCCAAGAAGATGGGCCTACGGACAGTTCTACGTCTAGCGAGTCACAAGGTACAGATAATGCTTCGCCCAGCAGGTCGACTGGAACATCAGAAACTTCTCCGGGATCCTCTCCGACGATATCTGACGATATCAATACGGAAACTACCACCAATAGTGAAGTATCGGCTTCTGAAACGGACATATCTCCAAGTTTGAACATCCCTGTTGGTGCTGTCACTAGCTCATCTTCTACCGGGGAATGGGATACTTCGACCTCTAGCGAGGGAGAATCTATTGCCACATCTACAACTGATTCCTCAACAGAAGATAATCTTCCAAGCGAAACCTCATATGTTGAGACTTCAACCACAGGATCGATTTCCAAATCAATATCGTCCGAAGACTCTTCCGTTAGTACATATGAGTCCGAAGCTTCTGCAACTTCGCTTTCGATATCAACGGATATCTCTCAGACCACGAGTGGAGAATATACCGAGACTAAAACTGTAGAGCAAGAAACTGCGACAAGCTCTTCTACAGGTAGCTCCGAATTCACTACCCCAAGCCCATAAGAGAACATTCCAAGTATTACGTCTGGGACCTCGGGCAGCCAGGAGACCGGTTCAACCGTTGAGACTACTAGCTTTAGCGAAACCTCAGGATCCGAAGCTGAATCGACAACATCGGAGAGTCAAATTTCCGATGAATCAACTACGTCCAATATCTCAGATTCCAACGAGACACCACCCATTGGATCTTTATCTGGAACATCTGGCTTTACATCTACCGAGGAAACGGCGTCCAGGACGTCTCTGGGGGGTGGGCATATGGTATCTACTCCGACTATTGACGCTTCTGTATCCACATCCGACGCGGAGAGTTCCATCCCTACTTCAGATAGCCAGGATATCAAGACATCAACAGAAACCTCCGAAACCGACTCTGGGTCTACTACTATCGACTCTGAATCTACTGCATCATTGACCAGGGAGACTACAAGTCCTGAATTAGAAACCGGCAATATTCCTGTTGAACCTACTGGCGGTACTACTACCGATGAATTTTCTGCAAGTTTGAGCCCAGATAGCTCGGTCACATCAGGCAGTCCAATTGTTGGCTTGCCAGATGTCACATCAACCGGTAGTGATTTTAGTACTACCTCCGAAAGCTCCACCGAATCCCATAGCACAGATGCTACTACTTCGGCCGCAACAGACTCTGAGTCCGAAACTACTTCTACGGAAACGGGTAGCGAGACGTCAATAGATGCTAGCACAAGTGATACCGACAGTCGAACTTCCACTGAACCAAATGCCGAAACTACATCTTCAATGGCAGAGTCAATATACACATCTACAACAATAGATGAGACCTATAGTTCCTATAGCACCGGCGATCCGAATGTTAACTTGCCAGAAGTTACATCAACGGGCGGAATCACGAGCACCACCTCAGATTCCGAGGCTAGCGATACCCATTCGATCCATTCGACTAGAGAAAGTGAGATCAGCTCAGTGTCCACCACTTCCAGTGACTTTTCAATATCCTCCGCGGCCAAAACGACAACAGCCGAAACCACAGTGAGCGATTCAACAGGAACCTCGTCTGAAAACCCCGATGCAACAAGGACCCTTGAGTCGGCGAGCTCCCTTGATGATAGCCAAGACATTGCTAGCACACAATCTAGCTCGTTAGATGATACTGGAGCTCATACTTCAGTTACCCCGACTAGCGAGGTGGGGGGTTCTCCAAGCGAGACAGACTCCGGAACTGCTACAGAAACGAGTGGAAGTACCACATCTCCACCTTCTGGGGAGACGGCAACTTCAGATATTACTGGCACGATTGAAGCCTCTACGGACTCTGTCAGTTCTCTCGACGATAATCAAGGCGTTGTTAGCACAACTTCAGCTGGGCCTTCAGCTACAGAATCTAATGATCCTTCTACTGGTTCCGAACCTTCTACCGAGATTGACGCCACAACCGGAACATTCGAAACCAGCCCGGCTGATGCCACTTCCACAAGTTCAGATGAGACTTCGACGGAACCTACGATCCAACCGTCTGAATCTAGTATATCTAAGACCACAGAAACCGATATACCCTCAGGTGTAACGACCGGGCTTGACATCGACGCTACCACTACCAGCGACTTCTCTTCAACCCCAGTCGGAGATTCAGCATCAGTCACTCCGGTCGAATTAACTTCTAGTACCGAAGACTCTACTCTATCTTTATCTGATCATACAAAGGCGGCCAGTGTTACAGAGTCCTCCGCTACGGCCGAATCCTCAATTTCATCCGGCGATGATGCGTCGAGCACGAACAGTAGTACGGCTGATACGAATTCATCAATTACCAATCCCGTTGACGCTACTTCAACTAACAGCGATTATGCCAGTGCATCCAGCGGAATTGACCTCGGCCAGGAGACTTCGGCCACATCTCCATCGTCGGAGGCTCTTAGATCTACCGATAGCGACGCAGCCACGTTGACAACAGAAACAGCTACTTCTGAAGACCTGTCATCAACAACCGATAGACCCGTAGGGACTCAGAGCGATACGGATTCACCGACTGAGGGGACAGAATCGCTCTCAACTCTCAGTACTGATGCAGGTCTTGTTTCAACTTCTGGCGAATCTTCAACTGAGGAAGCCGCGAGCTCCAGTTCATTGTTCTCTATTACCTCAAGCGCCGAGCCCACTAGCACTGGGACTGGAGAGATATCTGGTACATCCAGCTTCGAGACTTCTACCGAAAGCGGCGTCGATGCGAGCGCAACAACTAGTTTCGATACTTCTTTGTCCAGCTTTAAAACCGGAATTGATCTCGCTTCTAGCACAGAACCGACGGGGACTGAAGAGACGGGGAGGTCTACGTCCGATGAGACAACAAGTGATGGTGGTAGCTCCACGGTCGAAACTGCTACCGAAGAGAGCGCTACCGAAACAACAGATTCACCAACTACGGAGTCAACAACATCCCACTCGTTGGACGCTACTTCAAGCGATAAGACGACTTCCACATCGTCTTCAGACGGCCAAACGGCTGCTACTGGGCATACCATTGGCCAAACGACAGACATATCTTCTATATCCGGAACATCCACAGATACCGAGTCTAGCCTCGAGACTGATGCTCACATGGTATCTACATCTAGCGCGGAGAGCAGTACATCCGAAGATGGGATAACTAGCACTTCGAAAACTGACGACGCTTCAATTACATCACCATCGAATACTGGAGACACAACTTCGGAGCCTTCCACTAGCCAAAATACACCAGCGACAGAAACGGATTCTGAGGCGCAAACGGATTCTACATCCTCAAGCTCGTTGGTTGAGTCCGAGCCCGGTCCTACGCCCGAGACTTCGGCTGAGACAACTTCGACGGATCTTACTTCTACCTCAGAACTTCCCACAGGGCAAATCAACCTCCCATCGGTCAGTCAAACCAGTGAACCGAATACCGGGACTGAACCATCGACTACATCGATGGAAATGACGGCTTCTAAGTCAAGCGCCGATGAAGAAACCGCCACTACAGCTAGTGAATCTGACGCTGTGGGATCTGACGCTGAATCTGCATCTGAGATGGCTTCAACAACATCATCATCTGATGTTCCCGAGAGTAGTACCACGGATTCGACCGACACCGATGTAACTTCAACGGCGTCAAGCGATACTATGTCAACCTTAGAAGATAATATTGGGATTGTTCCTAGTACGAGCCAGACAGAGTCCGACATACCATCTTCAACCGCAGTGGATTCAACAATCTCGTCATCAGAAAGCTTCGCAGGCTCAGATTCGAGTACTATAAATTCAACTCGCACTATTTTGAGTGCAACTATGTCAACCGAGACCACCTCGACGTTGGATGACAATGTAGGCATGGTGTCAACAACGGGCCTAACAGACTCCGTTTCTGAAACGGAAACATCGGCGAGCGCCTCTTCTGAGACTTCTGGGGCCTCTAGTTCAATAGAAAGTGAGGGGTTAACGCAAACCTCTTCGGCAACGAATGGTACAATTGCCAGCTCCCAGGAACCCGGTTCCATGACCAGTCTAGATGACAATATCGGTATAGTCTCGACCACTTCAATGACCCGTGAAGCTGAATCAACTACTGCGGCCAATGGCACCTTCACATTCGGATCTAGCGGTACCTCAATTCCACAGTCCTGGCAGACTACAGAAACTACAGGTAGCCCTGCTGTATCAACAAATGGGACCATCCCATCCCCTGATCAGTATATGTTGTCGACAACCAGCGGCAGCGTTTCGGGCTCCACTACTCAAATCACTAGTGCCTCGGACACAGTTTCTATGAGCAACATCAGCACGACTACTAGTAGCAGCTTATCGACAAATACTACAATTCCGTCACTAGATAGCCACCTAGTTTCAACAACCAGCGACGGCACGAGCTCGTCCTTGGCCTCAAACTTAACTAATTCGTTCTCAACTACCAGCGACGGCTCTACAAACGCTACGTCAACCACCAGCGCCTCATCGACATCCAGTTCTTCTAGTTTAACGTCTTCGAGCACAATCACTTCGAGTTCTTCCACCAGCACAACTTCTTCAAGTAGCAGCTCATCATCTAGTGACAGCGCTCAAGATAGTGTTACATTCCGGGTCAACTACTTCTCTGCAGCTGAATCGGGTGGCGGCAATGCCAATCTAGAAGTACCAGCATCAACTACGCCAGCAGCGACTGCATATACAGTAGGATCAGTTCTCGCTGAGACCACCCCTCCCGGGTCTACTCCGTCAACGACGACGGGTACCAGCAGTTCAGCATAGGTATCGAGTATCGGCGGCAATGTTCATCTCGAGAACCCCACCTCCACCCAAATTGACAGTGTATCTGCAGCGAGGGCCCAGATCGAAACACAGAGCCTACAAACTTCGTTTTGCATGCCCTACCTAAATCTCCTAGGATCCGCCACCACCGCCACGTTTACTGCAGTAATGGCTACGGATATGTTGAATGTCTACCGCACATATACTGCAGGCACTTTTACTATCACCCAAATAACCACCAATCAACAGATCTCCACTGTTTCAGCGACTTCAACTGTATACTCCGGGGTTTTGACGGTTCAAGCTACCTCTACGAGTATGCAAACGAGGATAGCAACAATTACAACCAACCAAACTGTGCTCGAAGGGCAATCCACAGTTAACGTACTTGTCACACAGAACATCCTATTGACTTATACCAGCACCAGTACCGTTTTCAGTGGAATCCTATCCGTTACCACAACTATTCCCCAGACTCTAACGTATACTTGGCCTACTACGTCAACCATCTTGAGCGGGCAGTCCCTAACAACGACAATTGCGACTTCGGTGGCTAGTTATACGACGCTCACCCAGCTCACAACATTTTATTCTGGAGAAAGCCTATACGTCTCGTACTTCACTGTTGTGCAGACGAGTTACGCTACCATACAAGTTACTATGTACCAAGGAGCTGCGACTCAAACGCTCAGTTTGACGGCCACCTCCACAACGAATATTCTGGCGACTGGCAATATTCTTCGGGGTACGGCAACAACTCAGACCACGACTACGACCACTGGGTATGTGACGGTACCCTCAAGCACGACGGTTTACTCCGGCGTTCAGGTGTATTCCACGTCGACGACCTCGACAATATCTCTTATTTTCCAAGTGACTTCCATTGTTACTACAGGGACCAGTACAACAACCCAGCCAACCGCTAGTGTTACGACAAGTTTCGTTACAATGACCCCGACTTCATATGTTACCAAGGTTGCCTTGTCAATCGCCACTTCGACAGTATCCTCGACTTACTTAACGACTGTTCGATCTGGTGCCGGCCTTGCCAAGAGAAGCGTCGAAACACCAGCGCCTCTTGCCCGAAGAGACGTTCAATCTAACGATATTCCATCTGCTCTTCAGACGTACGAAGCGGATGTTCTGACGTCCGCCTGTGAAGCCTTCTCCTTGATATCTTCTACCCCAACGTCGAGCGAGACAATCTACTTGACGCTGACATCAAATATCGACTACTTGACAACTATTCCAGGGATTACTTATACCGATATCCAGGAGGTCTTACAAACCGGGTTTTCAACAATTTGGAACTCCACTGTTCTGCCATCCTCCACAACTACGGCGACCCAAATTGTACAAGCAACGGAATTGCAAACAAGCACTTCGACATTCCGCGTTGTGCTTCCGTCTACAACTGTGCAAAACCCCAGTACTCTGCTGAACACGCAATCAACCTTAAACCTACAGTACTCCACAATTCCATCTGCCACGGTTACAAAAAGCTTTACTACTCAATACAGATCAGACGTCACAAACGTAGTTTCTGTCACTCTACCCTCGTCAACTTCTACAATTGTCGTTGTGGCGCTGCAGACTCAAGTGATAACTACAGCGGTGACACAGATCCTGCCGTCGGCCACCCGCACAAGTCTGCCAACAGTTTCCGCCACAACGCTAAACAGCCGGTTCACCACCCAAACCCTCCCATCGATCACCTTAACGCAGACTAGCATTTTCACTCTCACAAGCTACAACACAATTACCTACTACCAAACCTTCCCGGTAGCCACTGAGACGCAGAAATTTTCTGTTGCCCTAACAAGCACTGTACAGACCCCAACTTATGTTACGTTACCAGCTACCAGCTCTACTACCTCAATTACACTTCGGCAGACTGTGTCTTCAACCAGTGTGGTTTATACAACAGTTCCAGCCGCCTATACTGGTGTCTTCACAGCCACCTCTGTTGTGGTCAGTACGGTCACCGCACCAGCGGTAACATCCACCGTCTCTGTTGCGTCTATTTACACTACCTCAACATTGACGATCTCCTCTACGACAACTTTTATCGTCCCAACATCGGCTCCAACGGGAACTCTTATGTACATGTCATTTAGTTCGGGGACCTATGCGGATACCGATTCATCGGGCCTCCTAACCGACAACACTTTCACTTCAGACCGAGATATCTTTATCTATAGCGGTGGCAAGCTATATGATCTGGCCAGGAAAGCTTACTTTATCGACCCAACTTATAATCTGTTCGCCCCTATGCAGTACACCCAACTCCAAGCTAGCGGATCCTCGTCGATCGCAAGTACAAGGTGGTCGTTGAGCGGCGGCACACTGACATATACTAATGGCGGGTTCTTGGGGATGTTTGCGTCTCCTTACACACTGTGTTTGGGCACTTCCACGGACTCGAACTCGGATACAGGATACTACGTTCGAATCTCAAATAACCTTCCGAGCACTTACAGAGTTACTTGCAACACAGTGACACTTAGTCTTGTCAATTTGCCCTGGACACAGCTGTGAATTGGGGAACAGCCGAGCTATGCACTTCTTAAAACGAGATAATCTAATAGAAGCGTGCCTTTTCCCAATATACCTTGCATTTTCAGGCGTCATTTGGTGTTATTTTTTTTTGGTTATTTCTTTCTTTTTCTTAATTTTTTGGACCTGCGGGCTCTGTTTGCTTCCTCACTTTGCATGGTCCCGGTTGCTTGAATTCTTGACTTTCATGATTTTTCCGACACGATTTTTTGATTTTGGTGTATTATGTATAGATTGTGCTTTTAGTTAACATAATATCATACTGTCGGTCAAAATTAAAACTCGCTCTGGAGGTTAAGCATCCATCGCGACCAAGAAGTTCTAGTGTAGATTTTTCAAGATCCCCAAACGCGAGGCGAGGCCCGTAGGACTGACACAGACGGTGCCGGTAAGAATATTGAAGGTATAAAATTGCGCGAAGAGCTTGAATCACTCTATTGTGTATAACGGAGATGGAGGTACTTCTATTCCTTCGATCTATAGTTCTAAAACCAGAATGGCTGCTTCACCATGTGACCCATTCAGTCGATAGCTACCGAGTAGCAAATATTGTCAACGCAAAATTAAAAGTGATTTGCGGCCACGAGGTGGCCTGGAGCGGGCATGCACGATCGATTTGGGTCGTGGCTTTAGCGGCTTTGGTAGCGAGTTGCTTTACTCAGTCGCGCCACCCAGAAAGTTCGGCTTAACTGCTCCTAGCTGACTAGATAAAAGGAGCATTAAATTTTCCAGTACATACATTTAAATTTACAGAAGGAAAAACACAGGAAAGAATAAACCACGTAGCGGAGACGCGCCGGAAAAAAAGACCGTAGGTTGCGCGAGGTTATCTTAGAAAGTTTTTCAAGACAGGCGAACGAGAGTGGGACCCAAAGACGACCACTGCGTATTGCTACTTATCCAAAAATAAAAACCATATACTAGGAAACAGTAAAAAATCCATTGAAAAACAGAGGTTAATAACACGGTAAGTTCGGACATGATGGGTATCAGATAGAACAAGGGGTTATTGATGCGCAAAGTGAATGTGGTATTGAATGTGCGCGTCGTTGGTACCCTAATGGTGACTGGTAGCAGCCCAAAATATCCTATTTATGGGAATTTCCCGTGCAACAAAAACTGTGGCCAACAAGCTGTGCGCAGTGGACGGTTCTAATTCTAGCAAAAAGTTAAAGTGGGCACAAAAATACTACTGATAAAGTATAGGAATTCACCCAAGATAAAACTTACTTTAATCATGCCTGGAGCCTCAGTGGGTGGATCTGTGTCCCCTTCCGTGGTTGTAGCTATATAACCGGCGGGTTCGGTTTCTGGGTCTGTGCTTCCCAGGTCCCTACGGCGTGGAGGGCTCTTTCCCTGCATCGCGAGTTCCAAAATACGGGGGTCTAAACCGTGTACTGTGTCGTAACCGTACACCCGATTGCCATCCAAACCTTCTAAATAGTAGTCCCTGAGCGTTGCAGGATATAAATCCTAAGTCGAGTTTGAAAAGCGTAGTAGGGAATCTCGCCAACGCCACTCAAAATCCTCGTTCTCGCTTGCGAATCTGACAGAGAGCGGAATTGCGTCAAGAGTTTCTTGATACTCCGACATGGGGATATCGTCTGCCAGCGGAGTGGCTTGGATGAGCCTAGCATAGCAGTAGCAAGCTGTAATAGGGAACTTTTTTCGTTAGAAAGAAAGCTAAGGTATTACGGAGTACAAGATGTATAGGGATGGAAGGGCCATCTGGTGCTTCAGGCCACCCGGTAGACCCAACTTTGGGATCCTAAGGCAGGGGTTTACAACTTAGGATGACAGTGCATATATCTACGCTTAGTTTCTTCCTACACCCGTTCTTACCCGATACAACCACCTCGCCATCCGGAGTACAGTCACAATACCTGCAAAAGTTGTGTCTCGCTTGAATGCTGTCAATGGCCTTTCCACGGCCACCTGGGTACTCCTTCCAGTTGATTACCTTTAAGAAAGGGTATTCCTCCGGATCAAAAACAGGTTTCATTTCATAAACGATATGCGGTTTGCGACATTTGACCCTCAGTCCTGGCTCATCATAGAAAAAGTTATGGGGTACCCTGCCAGCCCTCGGGGTAGATTTTGGGGGTTCGGCTGATGTTGGAGGGGTCGCAGTGGAGGTCGCAGTTGCCGGAGAGGAATTGGTAAATACGAAACTCCAAGTCGGCAGTCCGGCGCTTGAAGTAGGTTGAGAAGGAGGGACCGTGGTGCGATTAATATCGGATTCCGTCGCAGGGGCCCCGTTAGTGATGACAATATACATCCCTAAGAGGAGGAGGTGCGAATGGAATGGAAATGACTTCATCCTTACGAGGAGAATGGAACGAACGTAGTGCGTTTATTTTGCTAGGCCTATCTCCCATAAACACGGGACCCTGTGAGGGGACATAAGTCCCTACATATAGACTCGAAGGGTACATCAGCCGAATTTCGAATCTTAAGGAGTCCGGGGAGGCGGTGTAGACAGTGCCGCCAATCCGCGCCCGCCTGTTCGTGAGGCATTCCACCAACGTGATTGTTTCCCCTGCGCGTCAATATCCTTTAGGTCTTCTCTGGTCAAACCAACCTCAAGTTGGAGAATTCGCCATGGATGCAAATGTTGGAATAAACTTTGCTTATGTTAGAAGAATTACTAACGGGGTAGATACTAGTCTCTTAAATCAGCCTCGACGACGCAAAATACCTGATGCCTTCCCCGAAAATTCCAACTACTCAGGAGCCCAGTGATTAGCTTGGTGCGCAAGGTTCTGATGCGGACTCTGCCCAACGCGAGTGGCAAACCCTAACTACTTCAGAATAGGGCGGGCCTCGCGAAAGCATAAGGGGAGGTCGAGAAATTCGAGAGTTATTCAAGATATATTAAGAATACGCACGGCGAAAACCCCAAATCATTCAGCACGGTTTAACTAAAATATTTTCGTCTCAACTTTGATGTTGGGTTGCAGTTTGTTCTAGACTGTAGCCTCGAATCCAGGCGGTGAAGGCGAGGCCAGTTGTTCTGGCAAGGCCAACAATTGTGTTTAACTAATGGCTTTTCAGGTTTCCTATTCGAAGGCACGAGGGAAGAGAGATGCCTCAATGGGGAGGCCTAGGTCTGCGCAGTATGCATGGGTCACGGCTCAGGGCCAACATGTGGCGTGGGGAACTTGAAAAGAGACGAAACATAGTTGGTGTTTTGTAGGGACAACGGCGTTACAACGCTGGCTGTCCCTCAAATATTTTATTTTTAAGCTAAGAATACATGAACGAAGATGCGCAGTACAGGAAAAAGGACAGTGGTAATTGCAAAATCTATGGAATGATATATAGAATAAAAGGATATACATAAGAAGGATATATTTACGAATGACAAACAATGATAGAGCACACGCTGGGATCTATCGCTACATCTCTTAAAGTGGGGTATCGTGCAGGTTGTATGACCAGACGCCAGGGTATCAAATAATGCTGCAAAGGGAAAAAGAACAAAGGAAAGGAAGACAAGGGAAAGGGTTAAAAAAAAAAAAAAAAAAGACAATATGGAAGTATTCTATCTTTGGATGCCAACTATTCTGAAACGATATATGAGTTGAGTTATGGTTTCGCGTGCGCAAGCCACGCCATTTGCAACTTAGACCTCCTACGGCAAGAGACCCAGGGCCAGATATAGGCAGCACCGTCGAGGCTGCTAGTGAATGAAAATCTCCAGCGCATCTGGCTCCGGTAGCATCTTTGGGCGGATTAAGATCGGTCGGCCTAGCGGCATGTAAGGTTTGATGAGTTGCAATGCCGACTCGATTATTCCTTTCTTATACCATCGTAGCCTATATCCATCGCTAGAGGACCGAAAGAAGCCCCGCGGAATGCAGGTTATCTCATATCGTTGGTCGGCTTCAAGCTTTAGCGGAGGTAGTATGGAGAATGGTTTGTTCCCTGAGATTCCTCTCTCGTGGGCGAGCTGGACGAGGACACCCTCGCACCGAGGGCTAAGTTGCGGCGGGACAATCAAGTCGGTCGAGCGGCGTGATCCAGTGGGTATCTGATGCGTCCCGTGGGAATGGGTTGGAGACCTTTGGAAATTCCGGCATTTGAGAGATTCACCAAGCTGTATGCATTCAAGTTTCACGACAGCGAATGACGCAGTGTCTAGAGTGTCCCCCAATACCGATAGGAATGTTGAATCTGCCGTCCTGAAAGGTAGCTGTCGATCGATGAATGAAACGACCGAAAGTCGGAATACCCTTGACGCTGTCGCATATGGCCCCGGGAAGGCCTCGAGAATGTGCACTTGATTCGAGTCTGAGCTGAAGGAGCTGTCAGTAGGATGCTATTCCCGTGTCTTCGTAACAAGTGCCGCCCAACAGTGCAATGTGTTGATGTTGCATGTTGCAATATTAACATATCCCAGATATCTATAGCCACCACCTGGACTGCGGTCTCGGACTGGGATTATAATCAAGATGAGAGGAAGAGAGCCTGGAAATAGCAGCGGTCAGTTAATTAGGGGATGCCCCACCCTTATCAAGGTGCGAACAGCTCCCCTCACTAGCATCGGCGAGAGCCGCAACTGCAGTGAATCGCTTATATCTAATGCCCCACCTTCTCCTGCCAAGTTTCCAATTCTTTCTTGGAATTTCATGGGATTTCATGCAAAGGGCCATGTTCCGAATCCAAAGCATTGGTCTGGGCTCTTCCCACACTGCGGTTATTGGCTCGAGCAAGATGAGCGTGGGGAGCGTTTAACAAATGGTGGCGCTCTCGAGTGGCGCTCCACCACTGCTGCCAGTGCCAAAGTGGGGCCGCGGGATGTTGATAAGATAGCCAGTTTCATTATGTAACTGGATCCAAGCTCCAAGGCGAAGATACCGGCGATATCCTCAAACTTGCATTTGTATCCAGCAAAATAATTAAAGAACAAGCAAGGGCGCTGGTTCGTATTTTTTTTTTTTTTTTTCCTTCTCTTTTTTCCCCTCGATTTCTGCAAATATGTTCGCTTCGAATGCAACAGTACCAGCATCCAAAATCCCGGGACGATGGAAAGCCCATATGCGGATAAACACACCAGCGGAACCGAAACTTTCAGTAATGTCAACCATCCGTTGACGCCGGAGTATGGATATGGAATTGTGCTGGGACTTGGGTTTACATTTGCATTTGTTATGATATGTGCGACATGGCTGTTGAAGAGGTATCATAACGAGAGGCAGACGGTCGAGCAGTGTAAGTATAACCCTCTGCGCTCCAAGTATACTAGGAATGACAATTATTCTATGCCGGGCTTCGTTTCTAACAACAACATCGTTATTTTAAAGTCACAACCGCAGGGTATATATATTTACAACCCATCGTATCGATCTATTGAACCTCGAATTAACGAAACTTAACCCTGGCCGCAGACGTGTTGTCAAGACAGGCCTGGTCGCATGTAGCGTCGTATCCTCGTGGACATGGTCCGCGACCCTTCTACACTCGTCAGGGGTCGCATATCGCTACGGTGTTAGTGGGCCCTTCTGGTATGCATCCGGAGCCACGATTCAAATTTTATTATTTGCCACGCTCGCCATCGAACTCAAGCGAAGAGCGCCGAATGCGCATACATTTTTGGAAGCTATTCGGGCGAGATATGGGTTTTATGCTCATATTGTGTTCATTTTCTTCGGTCTTTTTACCAATATCCTGTGGGTACACACTTATAACTATAGATTTTTCTTAATTACGGATCGCATGCTGATGTGTGGGCGGTAAAAGGGTTACCGCTATGCTCCTAACCGGTGGAAGCGCAGTGGTGGAATCGATCACAGGGATGCCGACACCCGTGGCATGTTTTATGCTACCCATCGGCGTCGTTCTATACACTCGTATGTCGCATGTTCCACCTTTCCGCGCCATCTCTATACTCCCATCGCGTAGGATAATGCTTACATCCAGAAAACACTGTAGTTTTTGGAGGCCTCAAAGCGACATTCATGGCGGACTATATCCACACATGCGTCCTCATGATCATCCTTCTGATATTCGCGGTGAAAGCGTACGTGACTAGTCCGCTTCTTGGCTCTCCCAGGGCAGTCTATGATGCAGTAAGTCTAAATCAGCCCAGGTCCTTGTACCCCCACATGCCCCCACCCGGTGCTATCAAGAATCCCTGTCTACATGGATAGTCAGCTAACCGATAACAGCTTGTCGCCATGTCGGCTGCGAACCCTGTCGACGGCAACCAAGGTGGAAGTTATCTCACCATGCGAAGCCGAGAAGGCGCCATGTTCTTCATTATCAACCTCGTCGGTAACTTTGGCGCCGTATTCTGCGACAACGGGTACTATAACAAAGCCATCGCGGCGTCACCCGTTTCGGCGTTTCCGGGTTATGTTTTAGGAGGCTTATCATGGTTCGGGATTCCATGGTTAGCAGCGACGACTATGGGGCTTGCTGGGCTGGCCCTTAGCAAGAACCCCGCGTTTCCGGTGGGTTTTACAAGCTAGATATTCCGAAGAGTGTGGTATTAATAGTCGCATGGCTAGATATATCCCGAGCAACTTACAGTTACAGAAATCAATGCTGGACTCGTCTTACCAATGACCGCTACCGCTCTCATGGGTAAAGGGGGCGCGGTGTGCGCCATTCTGTTAATCTTCATGGTCTTGACATCGGCTACATCCGCGGAACTCATCTCTGGTAACCATACCCCCCCCTATCGCAGGTTTTTTTTTGCATATCTCACTGACCGCCCGCGATGTTTGATAGTGTCTTCGATATGCACTTTCGACATCTACCAATTCTACTTCAAGCCATTAGCCACAGATCGCCAACTCATCTGGTTCGCCCACGCTGTCGTCATCATCTTCGGTTTCCTTTCCGCTGCCTTCTCGACGGGACTATACTATGTCGGCGTTTCAATGGGATACCTATACCTCCTGAATGGTATCATAATCTCCCCCGCCGTCCTCCCCGCTGCGTTAACCCTCCTATCTAAACGACAAAGCATGTGGGCCGCAACCCTCAGCCCCGTCCTTGGCCTCACTTGCTCCCTCATAACCTGGCTCCTAGTCGCCAAATTCAAGTATGGAGAAATCACCGTCGCAAGTACAGGGCAGAACCTACCGATGCTGTGCGGAAATGTAGTAGCTCTATGCAGCCCTGCAATCTTCATCCCCGTCATCACCTTAATCACGGGTGCAGACAACTACGACTGGCTTAGCATGAGACAAATCCAACTAGTCGGCGAGGGAAATCCCGATAAAGCCGCTGTACTTACATCGGACCAACCAGAGATTATTAACAGCCAAACCGGAGAAGTAACTTACATAGATCCATATCAAGACCAACAAGACCATCTTGAAAAAGTGTTGGGAAAATCGAAAAAGATTACCGTGGTGATGAGTTTGATCCTATTGATCGTTTGGCCCATGCCGTTCTTTGGGACGGGGTATATTTTCTCCGAAGGGTTTTTTACGGGTTGGGTTTATGTTTCTATGGCGTGGTTGATTATGAGTACGCTATGCGTTAGCGTTTACCCGCTGTATGAGAGTAGGGAGAGTATTAAACATGTTGTCGTTTCGTTAGTTAAAGATCTAACGGGTGGGTTTCACCCGAAGAGTAGTATGCAGAGGCAGTGGGAGATGTATGCGGGGAATGCTAGTAGTACGGATCATGCTAGGGGGAATACGGGGAGCTTTGGGTCTGCGACGGGGTTGAGGCCACAGACTAGCGCAACTGCGACCGGGGCGGATGAAAGAGACATCGTCCGGATGCCGGATGCGGTTCAGTTGAAGAATTTGCGGTAAATTTTGGACAGGGAGGAGCCTTTTTGTTTGAATACGTTGGTCAGCTGGGGGTTTAATGTCTTTCATTGTGGGGTTTTTTCGCCGTTAGATTTGTGGGTGTACTATAAGTTTAGGAGTTTAGGATCACGCTATCATTACTACTAATACACTTATCCTTCCTATGATTGAAGTTTGTGCGATGTCACGGTTTTCGGTATACGTAATTCCATAAGAGAGGTTTGATAGTAGCCTGATACCGCGTAAGTCCCATATTCCCATTAACAAAAAGAAAAAGCCATTTACTTTGAGTGACAAGTAAACCCGAGATTAGAATAACCCTATCCTTTCACAATAAAGAACCAGCTACTCATTCGCCTTGAATCCCAACTTCTCATCAAGCGCCTTCCTCCCTTCCTCACTCTCTTTCAGCATCTCCTCTGTAAGATTAAACTTCACATCGTCTATTGAGACGAACGGACGAAGCTCCAAGGTACAACCCTGTGGGGCATTGAGAACAGGACACTTCTTAGCCCAAGAAAGAGCTTCATCGTAGTCTTTGACGTCTAGGATCCAGAATCCAGCGACGAGTTCTTGGACGGGGAAAGGTCCTTTCTTAAGCTCTGGGGCGGCACCGTTGCCTGGGAAGACGATGCGGGTGCCTTTGGAGGAAGCGTGCATGCCTGGTTTATGAATGGGGGTTATGTCAGTTATCGGTTATATTGTATGATTGGGATGGGGACTGGGGGGTTACCATCGCCGTAGACGAGGACGTTCGCAGCAACGAGTTCTTTCCAGAATTTGGTCATGGCTTCAATGGCCTCTTGAGGGGGCATCTTGCCGGACTCGCTGTCTTCGTCCGCGCGAATGAAGAGGATGAAACGAGGCATGTTTTTCAATTGAAATGGATATTTGGAAGATTAATTGAAGAAGTAAAGGTTTTGTAAGATGAGGATAGTGGGATGAAGATTGTAGCTAGAAGCTTGAATGATGCTGAGTATGAGAGTAGCCTGGTATTCTGATAGCTTGGAAGTGAAAATAAGACGGGAGATCAAGCTTCAATTTATAAAAATCATGATTTGGATTCGTCTACGCTAAACACGTCCTGGCTCTTTGACCTTCGTTCGAGCTCGACAGAATAATTCTCGCGCGTACTCACGAGCTCACGGGATATCCCATTGACCTCGAACCCACCAGTTCGGTACGCTAGCCAGTGTGATTACTGAACTCAGGCCCATCTCTCTACCCCACTTTCCTGCGTAACGTTTTCCTTACACTGACTCACACTTTGATCTACAGCCCTTTCCCGCACCCGGAATAGCTTCGGAACGTTGGGGGCCTAGATTTGTTGGATTTTGGTTACACAGTCCAATCAGAGGTTAGACGTTTGGGTCGGGTTTCTGTTCCGCCGATTCTGGGAGTCATTTTCAACCCGCTCTGTGATTCGACAATTGAGTTTTTTGGTGGAGAATGTTGGATTTTCGGGACTATGACGTTTTGTGCGGCATAACTTCATGATTGTTGCTGGAGCTTCGAATAAGGCTCTTTGAATCTGACCGGCGGTAGAACTTTGCAGTTACCCTTTCGTCTATTGGTGTATTGTACAGAATAACTTCAAACGCCATTATAATATACAATCCCCGTTCTACCTGTAAACGCCAGATATGACATGACTTTCAAACAAATCGTTCGCGGAAAAATATATTCGGCCGGGTGTGCCATGCATGGGCACCGGCGGCTCCACTGCTGTTCTGCAAATGCTGCAGGCAGTTGTCACATCGCTTCCACGGCAATATAGACCCTTCGGGATGTCCGAGCGGGTCTATGCAAGAATGTAGCGCCTTGTCTTTGTATAGCTAATTCGGAACTTCATTCGTCCTCGATGTTCAAATCTTCGGCATCCTTCTTGATCTTCTCGATTGCATCCGTTACTTTCTTCTGCCTCTGGACAGCAGCGGGCATGAATACCGCTGCCTCCTTTCTCAGGTCTCTCATGACCGGAGCAGAGGAGTATGTCGTTACAACTGGCTGAGCAACCTTCGGTGCTGCTGTCGCTGCTGCACCTGGCTTCGATGGAAGTCCTGTAAGATGCGCTGGCAGCGGTTCGGCGTCCTTCCTTCCAATCTGCAGCTGTTTCAATGGAGGTGGACCGGTCGGTAAGGGTATTTCGGCGACGGACGAGGCAGTAGATGAATCTATACCGAAATTAGTGATTAGAAAGCCCTTACGCAGCAACAGGAGGTTGCAATCATACCAGAATCTTCTCCACCGTCGCCCGTCCTCCCCTCATGCCTCTGCCTCCCATCAAACCCACCCCTGCCACCCCCTCGACCTCTAAACCCACCCCTCCCTCGATCGCCTCGACCTCTATCCCCTCCTCGTTGACCTCGTTCCTGCTCTTGAGGAACTCCGAGCGCCTCCCTCGCCTTTTTCACAGCCTTGACCTCCTTCTCCAATTCCTCCACTGTCTTCTTCTCGTGCGCCGATAAAGGCAGCCCTTTCGTTTCCTTATCTCTCAACTCATCGATCTGTCGCTGTAATCGGTCCGGATTGCGACGTGCAAGTTTCTCCTGTCGCTGCTGTTGCCGCTGGCCTCGGGACTTTGCGAGCGCCTTTGCCTTTTCGGACTTTAGATGGGCGGCGGCCGGGTTTATTGAGCGTTCTTTCGGCATCTTTGAGGAGGTTATGGAGGGGAGTCGGAAGAGGGTTCAAGGATGGGTGTGACGTGACCGCGAAGTTCGAAGAAACGCGTGTCGTCGATCGCTGCTGAATTTGGCTGCGAAGAATACGACGTCAACACATTCTTGACAACGCAAATGACCTTCCACGAGGCCAACTGCCAGTCTCACCGGCTAGTCGGCTTCTACAATCTTGGTCGGATCTTGTTTCACGGGCTTGAGATAGGTCCACTTGCTTTGCGGTAGCAGATGTGCCGGCCAGAGTAGAGAGAAATTGTTTTCAGATTTCTCTATCGGGAGTGGTCATGCGGTTCATCGGTAGACGTTCGATATCATTGCAATATCAATTGGAATCGATGCTAGACCTCTCAAAGCGATTGTGTATACCTTGCTTCTAGAATCCCTTGCCTTTCTGGGTCCTTCCAGTCCCGGCGCCATACTAGGCATCTCAATTGATCAAATAATCATATTCATTAGCAGCAATAGGGTGCTCTTGCATTCATCTATCACATCAAGGGTATTGGAGAAACATTCAGATCTAGATGCCTAGGTCTGGCTTCGACTGCGACAACGCCCTTCAGTGTTACATCTTCAACCTGGTCAAAACCGAACGACTGAGAGACGCATGAACATCCAACTGCATGGCAGTACGCCTCAAACTGGGCTGACCGTATCCGGGATCCGGTTCGGTTACACTATCCCCAAACTTCAATACATCGTCGAACTTTGCTCCATGAGACTGCTTTGCAGAACGTCAATCGGATGCAAAACATCACTGATATTAAAAAAAGAAATTGAACTTTTTAAGTTTTATTCTGCACCAGATACCTTCCGCCGGGTGCCAATTGCTCGAGGGGGGAAAGCCTTTTACCAATTACCTGAAGTTTTTTTTCGGTATCACCAAGTCCCACAGCCAAGTCGCTGAGGTAACCCCAGAAATTTCTTCAACAAACGTGGTAGGTGCCATCTCACAATCGCGAGCGCCGCTTTTTGAGGCTGAAATTTCTCCCAGGTCGAATCACCATGTTCTCGAAGGCCCCGGACTGCCGGTGTACCCCGAAGACCTCTAAATCCAGGTACGGCGGAGTTTCCATTATCGAACAATGAATCCGTGCACCCGGGTTCGCATCGGTTACACACGCATTCGAAAATTTTCTGACCTGGGTGAGGGCCTGGCAGCTGCCAAAGTTCGCCTACCCCAGACTTTTTCAGTCAAGTATTTTTTTTTTTTTTTNTGAAACGGTCTTTTCAAGAAAACCAGCATGGCAAAAATTGAGAAACGGATTTTTTTTTTTTCCCTGTTCAGCTGAAGCTAGGATCACGACTTTCGGTTGGAGATTTTGTCACCAAAAATAATCGCAACACGTTGTTGGTAGCTACCTTCCTCAAAAATGCCACGTGCGGAGAACATGGTAAATTACGGGATCTGGGGAAATAACCAAGCCGCAAGAGATAGGAGGCTCGGCTTGTTACTTACGTACGCCGTCTCGAGCTATTGACTTTGTCGGTAAATATGTTTGTATCTGGAAAGTTCGGATTGTAACCGGCGAACTGTCAGCTGTGTTGGGTTACACAAGCCCATGCGAGTCTCAGACGCTACTAATATCTAAAGTCTAAAGAACAATGCTTCGTAGTAGGCTAGCCAAGGATAAAAAAGCAAATCCGGTATCACCGAGATGCTAGCTAGAGATTCCAGTCCGGTTAATGTGTCAGCCATCGGGTTTCTCGGAGAGATATTAACACCTTCAGACGAAGTTGTCTCAGATGGACGACGAAAGATAATGTCGGATTAGCCATCTTTTTCAAGGCTAAGGTCGCGTTCGAGCTCAGAAATTTCAATATACCACGGTATGTACTGAAGCTATAACACAGAGCTCCTTAAGCTGTACCCTTGGCTTTATCTTAGCGATAGTTAATTGTTTTTACTATAGAATACCACATGGGACGGAACGGCAGCCACGGATCGGAGCAAAGTGGATCCTTTAGTGGAGCTCTGATGCGGAAACATCTACATGGGTATATGTTTCTATAGGCTAACTAGCGGGGATAGATGACATGATCGATGAACCGATAGATTCAGTGAGCCCCTTGTTAAATGTTCGGTAGTTGAACCATCGGTGCTGGTGCCTAGGCACACCTTGCAGCTGTGATATCACCTGATCAACATCTACCGCTGCTCACGGTTGAATATTTTCCAAGGCAGAGCTCCAAAGACCTGCGGCAAGCCTATCTGGTAACTATAGCCGGCTCATGATACCAAAGCCATGCCCCCGGAATCAAGGGGGTTGTCTATTACTCAGGGTTGGGGTTCATTGCACCTAAGACTACTATATCCATATTCTGTTGTCTCATGTACGCAGTACCACTTCGCCCCTCGTAGCGAGATCCAATTTGTCAAATGTTCGTCGCAGCGGCATTCACAATTAATGAAAACTCTAATGCGTATTCCCCGAAAGTCGCCTACGTGCATAACGCAGACCACCCGTGTCGATAAGACAAAATACCACACACGTGGAGCGTAAATCAGTGCCATTTTTTTTTGTGGCTTACAATAGCTTCCCAACTGCTTCATCGCAAGGCCCTTCCCGCCCATGAGATCATGGGGTCTCCCAACCATGGATTTGAACCGACCTGATCGACCGCAAAGCTCTATCCAAGATGCTTGGAATCAAATCCATTATTGGCCAATTTTTCGCTTACCCCTGCATCGTAATAGGCAAGCGCTTTTTTTAAAACTTTATATGTACATGTACATCATGAGATACTGACATGTGGAATGTTAATCAATTTGCAAGTAACTTCATGCAGCCGATCTCCGACGTCAGGGCGTGGTCTTTACTATTTTTTTTCTAATTTTTATATTTTATTTTTCTCTCTTCTGTCCCCTTGATCAGGATTGTTGGGACCAATCCCACCTACTCAATTACACAGCTTTGGAGCAACAAAGGTAGAACTGTGGCTGAAAGAGAAGACCACACTAAAGCATTCCCGCATTCCCGATGCAGATTCATCTGCGAAATATACAACTTCCCTTTTAGTGTTGCTGACGACGTTGGGGAACGCAGGGGTTGGAGTTCCCGCCAAGCGGTTAGACGAGGAGACTAGAATTTTCTTGGAGGGGAACGGACCCGAGACCCCCATTCCTCTTTTCTAGAATTTTTCCACAGAATATTGACGGGAATAGGTATGAATAAGAGAGAGACACAAAAAAGCTGGGGAAAAAATAAAACTAGGGTAAATATGACACAGCCTCTTGTCAATCGTTGCGGGTGTGTTCAGATCCGAAATGTTCTTCGATATCACAAGGGCTGAGACATCTTCGAGAGGGAGCTACTGCACCCGGCTCCTCGATGCCGTGCAGCATAGTCTGCCGAGGGTTCTCGATGAATCCCCAAGAAGGAAAACTTTGATATCAAGATCTTGGGCTGGTAACAGCATCACCTTGGATCCAAAAACACGCGTATACCGCTTCGCTGGAACCCTTGGGTCTGCCTTGGAGCTCTCAAGAAAAAAAAAACTTGATACCCATGAACCGACCCGAGGGCTCGATATTAGAGAAAACACATGCATAAACGTCAATGGGGTATCCTTGGAAAACTTGATATTCGAGATCTCAACAGGGGCGTAAAAATAACATAGTGAAAAATTAATAACAATAAAATCCCTGTCATCTACATCCATCATATCAGGAAAGAATTTCCTCAACTGTGCGGCCACGAGGTTTTCGCTGCTCGTGATTGGTTATTAACCCAATTCGGTTACGTTTTGAGAAGAGCTGTGATCTCGAACAAGCAAGGGTTTCATCCGCAACGCCACAAAATTTGTGAATATGCCAGTCGATAAAATGAGAACCAGATCGGTTTCTGCCGAAACATGAGATAGGAAAGCAGTAGCGATTTAAAGCTCGCATGAAGGAAAGAAAGCCTAGTAATTTGACATAAGAAATGCCATGGACATCGCCCAGTCGCTATCGGAGACTTTTATTTATGCGCCACTGGGCAAGGCCCTGGGCCATATTCTGTGTTGAGGTTGTGGTTGTTCGGGCACACATCCGGAAACGTCGTGCGGCACCGACAACTGCCAGTTTGGGGGAAGGGGCTCTTCCCGCATATTAACTGATACGCCGCCGACAAGCCAAGGGCCCCCTTTCTCGACCAACAAAGACTTTCATCCACGGTTTCCTACCCTGCGGAGGCAGAGTGGGTCTGCGGCCCTCGCTTGTGACAGATGTCAGGAACCACCCAGCATACATTCCCAGAGACATACTTTGGAGTACATGTTGCATGAGGGGAGCTGGTGGGAAACATTTCAGCCTATCGTTCCATCGATGTATTAACTTGTACCTGCTTCTACCTCCTGCCTCCCTCAGGCCACTCTCTTTCACGCCCTATCGATTAATGAGCTACCAGAACTAGAAGAATGTACTCACAGGCTTCTGACAATAAGCGTGGAAATGAAACGCAATTCGCTTTGTTCAAGCGTACAGGCGGAATTGGCAGTCCCGTAATCTCGGGTTCTAGCTTGTGTCGGTAAGTCTTGTTATCAGGTAGTACTGACGAAAAAAGCTATCACAGGGCCCTATGGCCTGACCGAGCTGGTTCCCGCAAGGGTCCCCGTCTGCAGAGAAGGCTTACGAGAAGCTAAACATACATCCTGGTCACCGCGACATGGGGGGCCGGGTACTTTCCCTTTTAGCAGGTTCTACTTACGGATATCGTCCTGTGCGTCATGACAGCACTATGATGCTGCAGCTAGTGAAGCTGAGATGCTCTGGCAGGGACAATCTCCAAGCTGCCAGGGACCGTACGAGCTATGCGCAGAATCTTCCTAGCATGATGGCTGATGTTTCGGCATACCCTATTACAGAGAGTCTGTAGTGCTTCGAGATCTATAAAGATGCAGTCTCTCCCCACTCTTGAATCGAAATATCATCATCACACATCAACAGACTTCCAGAACACATTCAATCCAAAGCCTACCCAATCAATTACGATATTCATCATTCATCTGAAAAGTTGTAGACGACTTTCAAGCACAACAGTCATTTCTAGTAATCCAAAAGTCACTATCTTCCTACATATATCATAATCTCCACCACCTTATATATACATCGGCCCGACTATCCATCGACCCTCAAAAATCAAATCACTCTTCTAAATTTCACCAGTTCTGAGAATCCTAGCATATCGCAATGGCTGTTTGGTCTTCTCTAAAATACGCCGTTGTGGCGTCCTGCGCCTTCGGCCTTACCCAAGTTGAAGCCGCTCCTACAGCTTCCGCCGGCATCTCAGAATGGGGTATTGCCGATAGGCACAGCTTGTACACCCGTCAGAACGTTGTCATAACCACTGGTCCCAGCGGAACAAATCCATCCGCTAGACAAGTCGCCGTTCGCAAAGAGATCAGACAATTGATCAACAATGCTGATAATGCCGAGTTCCATCTCTTCCTCCTTGCTCTCAGGAGGATGCAGACCATGCCCGTCAACGATCCGCTGTCTTACTACCAGATTGCTGGTATTCACGGCAGACCATACGCACCTTGGGCTGGTGTCCAAGCTCCTCGTGGAGGCAATCCAAACTCTGGATATTGTACACATGCGGATGTTCTCTTCCTCCCATGGCATCGTCCTTACCTTTCTCTCTTCGAGCAGAGTCTTTGGAGCAACGCTGCCGCCGTTGTCGAAGAGGCCAGACAAGCCGGACAAACCCAGCTTTTCAACAGGTATAATGCTGTTCTCCCCTCCATCCGACTTCCGTATTGGGACTGGGCTGCCGACGCTTCGGTGCCACGCGAAGTTGGCGAAATGCCAACCATCCAAGTCCAGACCGCAAGAGGCCTAGAAACCATCAACAACCCACTCTACTCTTACAGGTTCCAGACCAACCTTGCTGAGTTCCCCAGTCAACCCTTCGGCAGCATGCGCGAGACCTACCGTTGGCCCGCTCGTGACTCTCGTGGCGGATACTTCTCGCAAGGTGCAGCTCTCAACTCTGGTATGAGGAGACTTGCCGGTGAACTCAGGAACCGAGCTTACCGACTCATCAGCTACGCTGACTTCAACGCCGTTGGCACCAGAGTTGCTCCTTCTGGCCAACTTAGCGGCCAAGATTCCCTCGAGGGTCTCCATGATACCATCCACGGTACCACTGGCTCCGGTGGACACATGAGTTTCGTCGATAACGCTGCTTTCGATCCAATATTCTGGCTCCATCATGCCAATATGGACCGTCTCTTCGCCATCTGGCAGGGCGTCAATCCCGGTAGATACGTTCTATCTGGATCTTCGGCTGGGACATATGCCATCCCACGTGGAACCCGTGAAGATATGAACCTCCAGATGCCGCCTTTCCGTTCGTCTCAGAATACCTTCCACACCCCCGCCGGTGTCACTCGTCCTGAAAGCTTCGGATACTCCTACGTCGAGACATTGAACCAAGATCGAAACGGTGTCATCGCTGCCGTCAACAGACTGTACTCCAACGGAACTCCAGCCGGAAATCTCGGCACCGCTGTCCGCGCTGCCAAACATAAGCGCTCGCTGGGCCAGAAGTTGGAGAGACGTCAAGATGTTAAGCCATCCGAAACACTCAACACCCCACCCTCCTCCGACGCCTTGACCCCAGTTCAAGACAAGATTGTTGAAAACGAGAAGTACAACGACTGGGAAACCGAAATCAAGGTCAACAACGCCGCATTGAAGACCAGCTTTAACATCCACATCTTCCTTGGCGCCGTCCCCAGTGATTCTAAGACCTGGACTACTGATAAGAATCTCGTTGGTACCCACTCCATCATCACCAACGTCGAGGGCGGTCACATGGAAGACCTTGTCAGCGGTACTGTTCCTCTCACCTCCTCTCTTCTCAACAAGGTTGTCGCCGGCGATATCAAAGATCTCAACCCAGAGACCGTCGTTCCATACCTCAAGGATAACCTCAAGGTCCGAATCTCCTTCCCCGACGGAAAATCCGAAGAAGTCAAGAGCGTTGATAAGCTCACCGTCAAAATTGCCTTTGCCACTGTGACTCTCCCAGCCTCGAAGGAGGAGTTGCCAAAGTATGGCAAGTACGAAGTCCAGTACGACGCTGTTGATGTTCCAAAGGGTAACTTTGGTGCTTAAATGGCTGTTTGAGCTAGTATTTGGAAGCAAGATCGCAGTACATATATATATACGACCTGGACATATAAAAAGAGCTGGACTTTGAAAGGTTTGGGATTTAATAATTCTTTGATGCATAGAAAACGGAGTTTTATTCCTTTTATGACAAAAATTTGATTTTTTCTTGTACGCATAGCATATAGACTGTTTTTGAATTTACATTTTTTATTTTAGCATATACATATAGGAACGTATTAATATATACGAATATCATCTCAAAAGCCTTCTCGCTCCGACTTCGTAATGGTTAATATTGAATGATAGTGTGGTAGCTATCGGTGGGTATCGATGCGGGGCTGATGTCACAGCGTATGACTGAGATGTGGATATCGGATTGTAGGCGCCACCCTACTTGACGGATCCGGATCTCCCCGTTCTACTACGTTGCATAAGTATTTCCGATAGCTAACACCAACGACAAAATAGAAAATCCTTGGAAAACCGGATTCTTTCTCTAGTATTATAGGCTTGAACTTGACAACTTTTATACAAGGGAGTCCAAGATAAGGATGTCAAGGGTCTTTGCAGGTGGTGAGAGCGGGTGCCAAGACTAGTAGATTTTCTTCAACACAACAACACGCCTATCTACCTCAGCTGGAGAAACTCTCCACATCACCATCAACCGAAAGCGTTCACTCTAGAACAAAAATACTTCTGAACATGCAAGGAACGAATCATTGACAAGATACACGATACACAAGGAATAGAGCAAGCAAAGATTCTTCATTAGTAGTCGAGGTAATAATAAGAGAGAGGGAAAAAAGAGGAAGAAGAAGAAGCAGAAGAAGAAGCAGAAGAAGAAGAAGGTTAGCCCCAAACCCCCAAACCCCGCCACCTAGAAAAAGATCTATCAGAATTAACAACAAACAGCCCCTTCCCCCTCCCTTTACCTAGAGTTGTTAATATTCATGAACCACAAATAATCGCTGATATCCTCTGCAGTTACGATGTCCAGGTCGGGGTAAAGTTCCTCTACTTCCTGTCTGGTCGGGAATATCAGACCAAACCTTCTGGTGTCATATGCGGGGTCGGGGAGCCCACCTTCGTTAGGGTCTTGGTAATTGTACCAAGGTGGAGTTGAAGTGGTCCCTGATGTCTGATGGGCGATATCCTCGACAGCAGCAGCGGCAGTGGCGACTGGGTCTTCCTCGACGGCAGCGGCAGAAGTGGAGAGCTTGTTGGCTGGCCCACCACCAACAGTAGTAGCAACAATAGGGAGAGGAGATTGAAAGTTCGCGATGTTTTCGGGGAGAATGTCGCCTTCAAATTCGCCGATCTCGTATTCAGCTGAAGGAGCAGCAGGGGGGCTTGAGGATGGGAACTGGGTCCCGGGGTCGATGATAAGAGTGGATTCATCTTTACCACCAGATCTATGGAAGCGATCCTTGCGTGGCCTGTCCATTAAGTCAAGGGTCGTTTTGGCCCCCGCGGCTCTTGTGCGGAGACGATGCCCAGCGGGGATGGGAACCGACTCGACCGGTCTATCAGCATGCTTAGAGGCACGTTGGACGCCAGAGGTGGCGACACCTTTGTTGACGGCAGGCTTGGCGGCAGTCCTTGTAGCTGAAGCTGAAGCGGGCATGCGATGGGGGAGCATAATGGTGTTATCTGGTTCAGATTCAGTTGAATCAGACTCGTTCCCGTTCTTGCACAACAAGCAACTACTCAATTTGCGGATAACTCGAGACATCGTGACGGAATTGATGTTGATCAACAATGACGAATGATGATATTCTGAAGAGCTTGAGATCTTTAGACACGGCATGGTTAGTACGTTGATTCGAATATTCTGGTGGGGATATATTACTTACAGAGGATGACGGATGACAGATATTACAACCTCGAGCAAATCTGGTATACCCAATCGCCAGTCTACACGGGTAAGGGGGTTAGCTCAGTTACATCCAAAAAATCCCGTGATGAGCCTCTCGGAGCTCGCAATACTCCAAAGATCTCAATGGGAATATATACTACTTACCGAAGATACGAATGCCAGATGACACGAACAATATCTGCAATTCCTGATCGTCGAGCTGTTCGGGATGACGGTTAGCTTAAATCACGCGACCCCTCGTAATGAGCCATCCCGCGAAACGCGACATGACTCTGAAGCCATCGACGCGACTGGAATATAACTTACAGAGAAAGATACGAAGATGCCTGAATAATACGAAGCAATATCTGCCAGACGCCAGGAATCAATCGATGTTCAAGGATCAAAAAAAAGGTGAAAGCTTGGGGATAAAAAGAACAGCTCGTGTCGGTTTCGTGATCTTTGGAGGGGGAAAGAGGTGATTGAGTGAAGAACTGGTCAAAAATATTTTTTTACACGGAGTCCTGTTGGATTTTAGATTTGTGGGCTTGGGATTACGGTGTCTACGGTACTACTATCTGGAGACTCTTATGGCCGCGATCAATGACTTCATCGGGGGTTGGTATGGTTGTTCTTGCATGGTATGAATAGGAGGCAAGCGCTGGATAGAAGCCCTTCGTAAAGGTATCTGCGCTATCTTAAAAGGTTATCTTATAACTACAGGGAATGTTATATCTAATCTGCATCATGATATCGGATATCGGGTCATGTTTTATCCGACATAGGATATCAACCATCCACTAACTGCCGTGGGAACATCATCTTTTGTTTCATCATCGATCGTTGGAGATATAAAATACGACGTGCCAACAGGTTACACAAACCTCCAACTAACCACGTTATTGTATAAACATCCGACGGCCCGCTCCCGAGAACCACACACCCCGGTATAAGTTGCAGATGCATGCAAGTACATGTTACTTTTGTGCCACCCAAACATTTTGGAAAGGAGCTGCACTGTGCCGCCAAAGCGCATGTTTGTGTTACCAAAACTCGACGACCAACATCAACATCTATCTTCGAGCCAACGCAAATTCGCCTTATGTTGTTTGTGGTTGGAGAGCTGTTGGATTTCTGGAATAGGAATGTTGCACAGGATCGTTTCGCCAATCAGAGGCGTTGGGGTTTACAGGGGGTGTTTGGGGGCACGTGCATTGGATCTCTCACCCGCCCGGGGGCCGGGCGATACTTTCTGTTCGGATTCGGGGGTTTTCTGGCGGTGGTGGGGGTTCGGAGGTTTTAATTTTATATGCTGCTATCCTCCGCGTTAGAAGGAACGAAATCTGGAGAGATTAATGATTAATTCGATACGTCAAAGGATCCTATTGTGGGAATTCGTATGGAGAAGGTAAAGATAGTTATATTGAACCCGGGTAAAACCCCCGCTAACAAGCCTACAACAATATCCAAATCCGCACCTATCGAGCTCGAGGTCAAACCGAGAAGAGAGAGTAAGTACAATCTACGCCACAACCAAAGCCCTAACAACCAACCACTCAGCTTCCCACCCTTCCTTATAACCCTGCGGCATAAGTTTAAAAAACCCAGTAGCAGCTCTAATCCCCCTCTCATCACCAAAAATATCGCATCCAAACAAACTATCATAAACCTGCACTATAAACCCTTCAGTATTATCCATATCACTCCAATACCAGAACTTTTGCCCCTCGGCGTGACGGACGGCGTAGGTTTGTCCTACTCTGTCGGGATAGACGTGTTCGATGGGGACGAGGTCTTCGTCTAGTATTGAATGGGATTCTGAAACTACTAGTTGGTGGTCTGTTATTTTTGATTCTGGTGGCAGGAGGGGGCGGTAGATGTTTATTATTCGGATTGAAAGGTTTCCAGTGGAGATTTGGGAGTAGATGCTTGGTGGGAGATGGCGTTCTGCGCGGAGGAGAGCGGCGCTGGGGGTTTGGTCGATTTGGAGGGGGTGGGGGATTGTGGGGGATGGAGTGCCGATGGGGTTACTGGCCTTTAAGATGTTTGTGGAGAAGATTGTGATTTTATTGGGGGATGGAACGTGGCGTTTTATTAGTTCTGTTGAAGAGGTGGTTATGGCGGTTAGTGCTCTGGGGTCTTTGAGGTCTAGTGGGTAAGATAGGGGTTGAAGGTGACGGAGGGGTTTGAAAGAGTGGAGTCCGAGGTGGAAACGGTGTTCTTTGTTTCTGATATCACGCATGGTGACTTTGATGGGTTTTGTGCCGAAGTTCTTGATGCCGGTGCCGTTTGGATGGGCGACGAGGAAACGAGGAGGGGAGCCGTATCTTGGTGGTCGGAAGAAGTGAATGGTTCGGACGATGTCGCCGTAGATGTGAGGGACTGTGGTGTTTGAAGTAGTAGCTGTAGTAGTAGTCGTGCTAGGAGGAGGAGGAGGAGAGGTAGAAGCGGTATCAGGTGCAGCCAGGCTCGACCTCGATGGAGGAGTCTCGGACTCGAAGTCCTCGATACTGGTAACATTGGCCAGCTTGGAGACCACGAAATTAGTCGGGAGTAAACCGGCAGCAGTCATCCTTGGTAGATTGAGGCTTTGAGGCCCTCGATTCGGTCGTGCCTGTCGTGGCTGGTAAGGTGGAAAGGAGGACCTGCGATGGGAGCAGCTGTGGTCACCAGCGTTAGATCTCCTCGAACGCGACACTATGCCCTGGTAGCTATTAATAGAAGCTCTAGAATAGCCCGACATAACATATGGAAGAGGGGATTGGCTATAAATAGTATAACTTACAGATCGATGGTAATCCTGTCCCGAGATGGTGTTTCTTGAGGTTCCTCTTCAAACCAGTGAAGCAAGATGTAGATGTAGATGTAAGAGGTGGAATTTAATACACTGTAACTGGCCAAAACTACAATAGTCTTCACTGGGTCCCTCAAAATGCCACCCGGATGAAGCCAAACAACGATGCATTTCAATATATCATGATAACTCGCATTTATACACCCAAATCCGTGTAGAAACGATTACAATATATGTATTCGGACTTTCAACCGCCAAATTGGCTATCCGTAGATACCTTTACAGCGAGTATACGCCGTCCCAGTACTTATTCCGTAGAAAGTGCAATATCCATCCCAAATGCACGACGTAATGTCCGTGAAGGACCCGAATAGATTCTTATTGACAGTAACAGACGGTGAATATCCCTCCCTGAGGTTGTAGAATATCTTAAAGGGCTGCCGTGGACATTATCACGAGATTTGTACTGTGTGTGTATGGGCATGGTAGCCGTGAACGCAGCGCCACAGAACATACGGCAGACGCGTTAAAAGCCAGCGTCACCGCTGCCTTCCTCCTCCTCTTCTCCACCTCCTCTAAACCTCCCTCACAATCTTTACCTTGCATCACTATTACCATCTTATTCGTATCGCGAACCATCTCTCCGTCGGATGAAACCATCTCTTGGGTGATTGTTATCCTAGTCCCGTGAAGGTCAAGAAGGACCGTGTCAGGGTAGCTTCCTCCCATTATATCTCTCCAATCCCTCGTCTTCTCTTCCTACCTCCCATCCTACCTCTCCTTCTCCACTCGTCGATGCCCTAGCTCTCACCAGAGAGCAACGAGAAATCCTACATCTCGCGACGTTACCCTCTCTCCCTCCCTATCCCATTCTCTCCGTCGTCTTTGCAGACCGACGTTGCCCTCCGGGCACCAATCCCCGTCTGACTGTGGGCCTAAGGCCGATTTTACCCATCCAGCGTAAAGGTAAGTGCCCCTCCTCCATCACTTGCTGCTAGGTCTAGCCCTTGTTTAGGCATGAACGAGCAGCGGAGTGAGGTCCTGCATCAACCTGGCGAAGCCGCACATAGACAGCTTTCCCGTTCTTTGTGTATCAGTACTTCTCGTCTACAGTGGAAATAATTAAGTTAGCTAACTTATTTTCTATCGGGCGAGTATTTAGTTACCAAAGAATACCACCACAATGCCGCTTCCATGGAAGAAGGAAGGGAAGAAAACCTCTGTCCCGAAGGAGGCCCCCTCTCTACCACCTCTCATCGCCCCCTCGACCTCTTTAGCAGAAGTCACGGCCGCCGTGGATGAGGTTGTCACGCGAAGTGCAGAAGACCAGGCCAAGGAAGGGCGACTGGCAGCGAAAGGGGTCGAGCTTCTCGGCCCCGATGCTTTCGTATACGAAGGACGACTCTACAAAGAGAAGTCCAAGGGTCGGTGGGAAGCCATAGAAGTGTCGCCGGCTGAACTGGCTGCTTTGAGAGTAGCAAAGGATCAAGAGGAGCAAAGTCCTCCTGTCAGGAGGCCTTCTCCTGTGCGATTGACGCCCGCACGGGAGAAGAAAGGTCTTGAGAAGCTCAAGACCCTCTTCACCAAAACCTCCAAAGGCTCTAGCAGTCCACGAGGTGCTGGGAGTGTATTGAAAGGAAGAGAGATCAGAGTGCTAAGAGAGACAGCTGAAGGGTTAACAGGTGGAATTATTGAGAACGAGAGAGTTGCCAGAGAGGCAGCGTTACGCCAGGATCGCTCGGGAGATATGCCACCAACCAGCTCCATCACCACGCTCTCCCCACCATCAACAACGTCACACCTAAACGTTGATCGCACTTTAGTGCCCCATTTTGCATCTCTGAGACCGTCCAGGTCCTGTGTTGGGCTCATTCCTCTGCCCATGGCAACCGCTCAGGGAGGCCAGGGAGGGATGAGGTGTCTGTCCGACGTCAATGTGGCCCGTAGGGAGGTATTCCCCCCTCAGAACTTGTGTCGTCTGCGTTCTGGCCGCCAGCCAGGGATGTATACCCTTACTGCACGACCAAACATCCCGCAAGAATTGCTTGAGGTGTATTTTCCAGAGGGGCCTTGCTTGGATATCAGCGGGGATATTGCGATGACTCTCTACCGTGATCTTTACGATCAACTGTGCAGCCTGGAGTGGGAGGGACAGAGACCTGATAGCGGCGTCAAGTCCAAGCTGGAGACTTCGAGCGGGAGGGAGGATACAGTCAGCCAAGTTGCCAGTTCTCTTACAGACGAAGCTGTAGTTTCTGCCATCGATAAGGAAAAGGGGACGAAACTTACTACCACCGAAGGAGAAAGCTTAAAGTCCTCGGGCACCACAGTTACTGAACGTGTGTCTACCCAACGTCGAAGTTTTCTCGATACCATCACGACAGGTGCTTCTTCTGCAATGCAATTTGGAAAGGGAAAGGAGAATATCTCCCCGAATCGCAGAATCGGTGGGAAATACTTGGCAACTGAAGGAGTACGCGGGCAGACACCTCGTAACAATCGTGGTGATGATGATGTCAATGAAGACGCTCCAGAGATGCATCAAGAAGTACAGACTCGACTTACAAACCTCAAAGCCGGGGAAAGCTCTGCAAAGCTGGCACGGGTCAAGATTCCACGCCCTCATCTCATTTCTTCAACTACCATGATGGCGGACAGTCAAAACCTCTCCCTTGTCACTTCATCAGAATCATCAGAACCAACCACTCACCACCACCCTTTACAAATGGATAACCCAAAAGATAAAGATATTCAAAAGTCGGTCTTGAAGCTTGAGTCCATCCCGGAGGGGACCTCAGCCGCCCCAAAAGACTTGACTACGATGGAGTCTATCGAGAATAAGACTGTTGAAGCTCGAAAGCAACGTCTTGACGCGTCGGAAAACTTTCCGAATACCCCATTCATCCAACGGCCAGGAGCTCGTTCGCGAGACCCTGCCGCCATGCAGTCCTTTGGCTACGGTGATATTCCTGAGCCCATGCTCGCTCCCTTCTCTTCGGATAGAGCTTCCAATATTCGTCCAATGGTCGCTCCTAATCATCCAAAACCGCCAATTGGCATTCAATACGATCAGGATGGCAATTTGGTTCACAAGAATCCGTCTTGGTTTGAGCCGGAAGTTGCCCAGCTAGAATCACGTAAGTTTCCCATTTCTCCTTTTGAATATTGATGTTTCCACAAGCTAACTTTGATAAACATCAAGACTTCGATGATAAAGGCGTTCTCGTCGAAGATTTGTTGCAAAACAGCGGTGATGACCGTTACCCAGGTCCTAACACTTGTATCAACTCGGCTCTCAACCGACATCTGGGTTCCCGAAAGGGTCCCAAAGTCACGAAGCCTTGTCCAGAACGACCATTTGGTTTCCCGCGTTCCGAATCACTGGGTACCAAGCTAGATGAAGAGGAGTTTAACCAAACTTTCCCACAGCTCACCAGACTTGCGAGCGAGCGTCAGGCAAGAGCAGGACCACCTGTTCCACCTGTTCCACCGTTTACCCCGATTCCAGGGGAGCCAACGACATATCGCTTGGCTAGGAGTACTTCTCATGAAAGCTTCTATCCGTTGCAGAATCAGGATTGTGATACTGCGTTTGCTTTCACTGACAGTCAGGAGTCACTCTACACCGCCCCGCTTCGTCGTGCTACCAGCACTGAGAATTTCCGCGGTGAGCTTCCGGCTCCAATTCACCAAGCGTCCGGCCAGCGTCCTTTTCAGCCGTTTGGCCAGCCTTCCACCCCATTCGGCGCTCAGCGAATTCAGTCACCAGAGGACACCTTGGGTCTCCCATCGACCCTTCGAGCGCTCAGCCACACAGCGACTCGGATGAGGGATCCAAACAGTGGATTCCACGAGCTCAAGCTGCGCCGACGCAACCTCCACACCAGTGGTCGTGAAACACCCTGGTCCGAACGTTCAGAGGATGTGCCCTCTGAAAATCTAAGTACCCATTCAGCACCCGAGCAGAGGATGCCAGAAATGGCTCCGGCCGCCTAGTCAGCGGTTAGCGGGGAGTACATACCCCCACGAATGGAGTACGCTCTCACGTTCGAAGCGATGAGGCGCAGGTTTTTGAGCCCGGAGTATATCGCTGAGAATCCGGAACCTGAAGAGGAACAACATGTTCCTCTTCAGGGGAAGGATGGAAGTGGTAGTGAGGAGGAGGAGGAATCTACTTCCTCCGATGACTCCGACGACGGTGGCTCGAACCACGATGGTGGCCATTTGGGTCCTCACGGGGAGGACCCAATGGCGTATATGAGGGAAATGGGCCTCCCTCATATGTTTCACACAAGCGGGCCGGGCGAGGTATCCTCTTCGGAGGATACCCCCGGTGAGTGTGGTTCCAGCCACGGTGACGTAGAGGACGCAGCAGGTGCGCCTGTTGCTCCTCCCCCTCTCCCCCAGTCTGTCGCTGCCGCTGCCGCCGCGCCGGAGGCCCAGGAGGACTCCTGTGGCCAAACTCTCCCCGCCCCAGATGCCCCCATCATCCGCCGATACTAGGAACATCGGCACCCGACTGCTCCGATGGAGCAAAGCGCTAGGAACCCCGATGGGTCATTTAAGTGGCCCGGGCGGGACTACTAGGCCCCGCCACCCCATCGCCCGCTCTCTTCCCCTCTCTCTTCTTCTTCCTCTTGTTCTTCTTATCACGACTTTTGAATAATTACTACTACCCACGCCTGTTCAAGTCGTCCCTCTCTTCTCACCACCATCGTCGTCGTATCGGGAAAACTTTCGTACCCATGCGTAATCAACGCAAAGTTTTCCCACCCACCTGCCGCCCTCTCTCCCTCCTCTAACGACGACAACGACACCTGACAGAGCGATATTGAAGCTGGGTACTTATTATTATTTTCTCTTCTTCTTCTTCTTTTCTTTCATACCCCCAGAAAAGCCCAAAAAAATCAGAAAACCAGAAAACCAGAAAAAAAGATATTTAATTTAATTTTTTTTTGTTTTTGAAAGGAAGAGGAATAGCAATTCTTTAGGATGTATATTAGACAATTAAAGACATGCTATTTCTTTTCTCTTTCACTTTGAGTGTTCTATTTTCCTTGGTTCCATTTGTTTCCGCGGGTGTGCTTTTGTGAGGTTTTCCGTATTTTGTCGTATAGTGAATGTTCGGATGTTTGAGATGTGGGTAGGTTGGAAAGCTTTCCGGAGGTATGGACTTATGGTGAAATGGGGGTTACTAACATTTTATTTCTCGAAACCGGATTTTCTACTGCTTCTTTGAAAGATTATAGAGCGTAAGTATGTTTTATTTCTTCGATATTTATGATGGAGCCCGTGGTTGTGAAAGTTTCCTAAAAGCGTTCCCGATAAGTTTTCCAAGTCCTTCCAGAAAGTTTTCCGCGAAAGTTTTCCCTAAAATCCCCCCAGAAAGCCCTATCAAAACTTTCCCGAAAGCTTTCCTCAAGAGTTTCTCCCTCAGTGTTTTCCTAATGATGCCTAGTTACAATAAATGTCTTTCATTTCACGATAGCCTCCCGGCTGAAGTTTTATCTATCTTTTAGTGTCTTTTTCTGTATCGCTTTTTAACCACTTCGTGGAGGGCCGTGCAATGTTTCTATTTCTTTGATGTCGCCTGTATATTTTTCCGTCATGTTCAAGGATCGATGGCTATTTTATCTTCCCTATGCGTTACTGTGACTGAACTTTGGGTCCATGTCGCGATATTTTCTATAAAGCTGGTATCGACTTGTGGGGCATGAAGTGGTTACATCCTGCACGCATTCTTTTCGATCGTTTACAGGATTGATATACCGCACGGTGAGTTTATCGAAGCTCCTGGTCTACAAGACTGAGATTTGAGGTGAAGCTCGCTTAACTCAATCGTCTAAACAGTTTTCCCAGAATATGGGAAATTTGCCGCATGCGATATCGCCAAAAGTTTGAAGTACAAAGGCGGCTTGCGATACTCGACAGCACCAAATCTGATGGCCGAGCATCCTTCAATACTCAACAAGTGTCGAAGCTATTCAAGCCACATCTATACCCTCACCCGCCACGAATTGAATGCTTAAAAAGCAAATATTAACTTTCTGAACCCAGGGCTAATATGCCGTATGGCTAGAGCCTCACGCCCTTATCTACCTCCTACCCCCCAAAGGATCCCCAGATATTTTTTTTATAATCCAGCCACTATGAAGAACTGTTTCCTTTCCTTTAACCTTCACCACCGATATCTCCAGCTTCAATTGAAGTTCTCACCTTTTCATCTGACCTCGAAATCCTACGTCGCTAACTCTTCACCTAAGCTTTATAACTACCTTCTGCTCCCTGCTTCTCCAAGCATTCGCTGCTATATCCAGTACAGCTTCTCGCAAGATTCTTCTTCTCACGGAAAACTTTCTCCTCTCCTTCTTACTACCTACCCGTTGCATTTCTTCTCCTCCCCTTTCCTTCTTCACGAAAGCAACGGTTGCAAAAGTTTTCCCAAGGTGTTCCCCTTCTCTCATCAAATATGTCTTCGAATCGCAATTCTCCCCTGCGGTCAGAAGGCTCCCGTGGTTCACCACGTTCACCTCCTCAAGATCAGCAACGGTCAAGTTCAGTCTCTTCATGGTTCTCACGAACTTTTCTCCCTTCATCAAGTCCCCCCGCTGGACCTAGTACCAGACCAACAGTTTCACAGACGACTCGTCAGAGACAATTAGCTCTTGAACAATCCCTTCGAGGTCAGATAAGTCTTCCCACAGAATTACCAAGAGCAAGGCAATCCCCTTCGAGCCGCAATTCTCCACCCGTCCATACTCCCGGAGGTGATTTTTCGTATCCTCCTGAACTTTTCGTTTCACCGAGAGCGGCGCCTTCTCCGCCTTCTGCTTCTTCTCAAAGAATGGTTCCTACCCCTCCTAAAAGGTCGAGGCTTCCTACCTATGGTGGTCGTCCTGTCGGTTCTCGTGGTTCTCCCCCATCCCCTCCACCGAATCGACCACTTCCTGCTATTCCTTCTCGTCAGAATACCTACATTCCTCCTACGAGAGAGATGCAAGTTCCTCCTGCTGGAATTTCTCAAGATTCTGGGAGTGCAGTGAATCATCCCCCTATTCGCGGTTCACCTACTTCTCCATCCGGTTTGAAATCCAAGGGTATGCGTTCTACCATCCCGAAACCCCCTCATTCCATGCGACAAGAGATCTCGAATACCGTTTCCCCAGCTCGAGATTCTCACTCTTCTTCCCCTTCAAATCATCGCACACAAACCGTCGCATCGAAGCGCCAGTGTCAGACCAAAGATACGGCAGCTTCACCTGGAACCAACGCTTCCCTTTCTCCAGCGCCAATTCAACCAATCACTTACTCCCCCAAGCAAGAGATTTCTTCGATCCCTGAAGAAATGCCTCTGCCTTCCCCACCCTCTCGTAATGCTCAGCTTTCTTCCCAAAGCTTCGTTCCAGAGAATTCTTTAAGATTCGTTACCCCACCACGAGCTAGAGACTCTCCCGCGATGTCTCCTGCCGAATCTTCAGCGCAAGTCTCAGAACTTGGTCCAGTCCTTGACCTATTCCCTCTTCCACCGACATATACCTCTTGGGACCCACCCAGACACCTTGATGTTGCTACTCCCTCAGCTGCTCGAGGGTCCAGAAAGCCGTCTCCAAATCCTACAGGTGGTACTCGATCTTCTACTCCTTCTCGAGGAGTAACTCTTGATTTTGCTTCAGAAACCCCAGAGCAACGTGGTGCTCGCCATGCTGCGAATCAAGCGGTTTATGATCGGATGAATCCTGTTTTGCGACGTGCTCGTTCCGGGTTTGATTTGGTGAGGGATTGGGTTGCTGAGAATGGTGGTGTTATGAGTGAGGTAAGTTTTCCTCTAGTATATGTTGCCGGGAGTATATGCTAACGAGTTGAATAGGGCGATGATAAGAAGCCTGCTTTGTCGAGTGATCCAGTCGAGGAGCATCAACAGAGCGAAGAGCTTGAAGAGGAGAAACCAGGAACGGTAGCTTCGGTTGTGGAGAGTGGTAACACTGTTGTAGCGGTTCCAGAGTCTTCGCCTTCGGATCATTCTGCTGAATGCCGTGATGATTCCCATCCAGGTGTACCAAAGGATGTTAGTATTGAACATCCCATTTCCGAATCCACCGAAGTAAGTGTTCCAGATGTCTGGACTTTGACCATCAAGTCCGATATATCTATTGCAAGTTCAAATGTTACGGCTGGTGTTGTCCGACGTCTTCGCAAGAAGACAAGCTTTTACAATCTTCGAGGCAAGTCGTTAGATCCATTTTTTCATAGAGTTTATCGGGTTCGGGGGCAAGATACTAACTTTGGGTCTATAGCACCGGAGCCAATATTGACCATAGTACGCGTCACTGATGAGGACTTTTACGAAGAGATCCCCACCAGGCTCCTGGAAGCAATCACACCAGCCGTTAACGCATTTGTCAAGATGGGCCCCCCGTCCATCCATTCATCCGACGAAGACGAAGACGCTATCGAATATTCGATGGGCTTACCTCGATTTGAAGAGATCGAGGAGGAAGATGATGGTCTTTATATTCAAGCTACTTCGTCAAGGGGACCCGATCACCCCATCCCTCAGGAAGAGTATCATGACGATTCTCAAGCCGCTTTTGTCGATGTGGTTTCCCCAGTTTACCCTCCACAAGGCGAAAAAGAGGCAGTTACCGAATCTTCTATTACTTTGGCCCCTACCGAGGAAGTCGCAGATGAACATTTCCCAGTTCAAGCGAGTCCGGACTGCTTGTTGACCACACAGCAAGATTCCATTAGTCGTCCTGTGCACTCGATCGATAACCCGTTTAACCCTCACCCAGAAGGAGCAGAAGCTGCCCACGGAGGTCCGCTAGTTATTATCCCTCGTCCTACGACCGCAGATGGGTACCTGAATATCCAAGCATTCTGGACAAACGGAGAGACGGTGCAAAGATATACCGGGAATGTTGATGTCGAAAACTGCTATAAGGTTCCATGGCAGAGTTGGCCAGAGCAGCAGATAGACGGAACTGCAGTTACCACTTCTCCTCCCAGCCCGCCATCACCTCCTCGTGCAACAGAGCGACGTAGGTCGCGTTCTTCGACTCGTTACAGAAAAGGTTGTGTCTCTCATAGGAATGAGAGAACCCGTGCCCAGCGGAAGTGCGGCATGCGCCCAACCGTTCTAAGCACGATTCTAGAAGAACCGAAGGAGAAGAAAGAGGCGGAAGAGTCAGACGGCCGACAGTCAGGCCAGTCATCTCGCTCAACTGGCTCCAGTGGCATAGTCCAGTCAGAAGACACGATGTGCGAGTGGCTTCTAAGTACTGCGATTGTTGACGAGAAAGGTGGGATTTGGATACCGCCTGTCGACGCCCAGAAGGAGTTCGAAGTTGTGGAGAAGTACGATAATCTCATCAGATTATCTGGGCCTGGGGAGTCCAGATATGTCCGAGTCGGGAGTGGAGTGATGGTGTGGAGTGGCGAGGACGATGAGATTATCAAGGGGCACCTCTTGCCATTGCGCTATAAGAAGGTTGCCGCGGAGGAAGTTGAGAGAGAGCGCCGGGCTCTCCTGAAGAGGTGGGTTGATAGCGATATCACCATCCTCGAAATCCCGGCTCCCGTTCTTAAGGGTCTGTGGGACCAAGAACGTGGAAAGTTGAGGAGCGTCACAGACCTGGATCAACAGGAGGTTGATCGGATAGTCCGTGAGACCCGGAAGAGCGTGGAGGGGGATGTTATGCTACGGGTTAAACTGGATGCGACGACCGATGGGTCGTCGAGGTGGCTCAGAATGAGTCCCCTCGCGAAACGTCGGTTCATCACGTTCAATCTCACGGGCTTGAGGGGTAGGTCTGTGAAGAAGGGCGTGGAGGACGATCTTGATAGGGAAATTGCGACCCAGGGGAAGGGGAAGCGAGAGTACCGAGCAAGACGTAGGTCGGAGACGTTCGTGGTTTTCGAGGCGAGGAGGAGGAAGGAAAACCACGAGAACGCTCCCCCGGTTTTGGGTACTGCCGTTGGACGTCCCAAACCACGGAAGACAAGTTTTTTGACGCGCTGTAGGGAAGCCGTCCAGGGGTTCTTCCGGGCTGCGGTGGCTCTCTCGAGTCAACCAAAGCCAATGACCATCTCCACGCCCGCCGAGGTGAAGTATACGGTAGTCCGATCAGGGAGAGGATTACATAAGGTAAAGAGGGCCGAGGGTTCTGTCATTGTGCAACAGAACCCCCCTCATGGGGACGAGACTACCGACTTCACCAGTCGAGGAAAGCAGAGGACGCACCGACGGAAGCGATCCGTTGTCAAGGGGTTTTTTAGCCCAATCCTTCCGTCGAAGAAGGACACGCCCGTGGTTGTTGCCAACCACGCCAGTAGCTTCGGCTACGACAAATGCGTGTCCTTGGAGATCGCCCGAAGGGGTTAATTCGCTAATCTGAAGCCAACGGTCTCGCTGACAGTGGTTGAGCTACGCTCCCCTATTTCGCCGTTGGCTGAAGGTTAGTGGGTTGATTCCTGAGGGTGGTCTCGACGTTGGCCGGATGGTTAGGTCCACCAACATCAATTATTCCCTGCTGCTACCTCGACATGCACCATTCATTCTGACGAAAAGAAAACAACGTACTGGATTATCTCCTGCCCCTCACGGGGCCGGATCGACGATCTGGTAACCTTGGATCTTTGAGAGCTACTTGGAAGGGAGGACGCAGAAGTTCTTTCTGGGCTTCGGCTGACCTTCTGAGAGGCAGGAAAGGAGCCTTGGTAAGTTGGTTTCTGACGAAAAGTTTGAATTGGCTGCACAGAGGGAGGGAGAGAGAGAGAGAGAGAGAGAGAGAGAGAGAGAGAGAGAGAGAGAGAGTTAAGGGAGCAAAGTAGAGGAAGAGGGTCCCGTGGCGATGTTAGAGCCGTCACCCCTCTTCGGATGTAAGGTCGAGTGCGCTGAACTGAGAATGTAGGACACCAGTTTCAGTGGCCAGATCTCCCTTCATCACTCTACAGAAATTGGCGTTCCGACTACGAGTACCGACGTAGTGCGCCCACTCCCTGGCAGGATGGCTTTACGAGTGGGAGGGGGGGAGGGAGAGGGAGAGGAGGGAGAGAGGGAGAGAAGGAGGGAGAAGAGAGTGTGTGGTGTCTGAGGGTGTGAGGGAAAGGGGGAGGAGGGAGGGAGGGAGGGAGGGGAATACTTCACGTCTTGAGTATTTCCAACGTCCAGTGGTCAGAATTTTGGTCGCGGGTATAAATTCTAGAGCCTGGGCTAAGTACCTCCATCTTCTTTTCATCATCACCATCATCACCACCACCGACCTGCAACAATCACGACCGTTGCAAAACCTCAACCATTTACTCGAAACCCATCTATGGCAAGCCAGAAGATGTCTACAAACGCGTTTTCTCGTTCCAGCATTCCCGTTTACCATTCTTCGTCATCGGCCTAGGAAACCGACGATTTGAAGCTCAAAGAAAATGACGAACGCGGTGAAAACATCAGATTTGCCAATCCGGAGATCGAAGCAGCATACCAAAATGAGGGATCAGGTATGAAGCGTGAGATTTTCCACGAGTATCTTGAGGTCAAGAAGACGATAAAGCCACTCAACATCGTCAAGAGGTCTAGTATGGAGAGCACCCGATTCAGTAGTCACAGTACGATTATTTATTCTGCTGGAGCTAACAGAGCGCCGTCAGCCTCATGGCCTGTCGCGTCCGATTACAGTGCCCAGACTGTTCAAAGCTCTTTTGTCCCGTCTAGGAGAATCACAATGCCGAAATGGGGAAAGCACGGTGATGATATTCCTATCGGAATACCTGAGCGGATTCGAGACGCGATGATCGATCTAGAGTCTTCGGTTCGACAGTCAGAAATAGAGTTTTCAGGTTCACAGCTCCAGCATACCGGGAACGGGCTCTTGCTTCCTGAAGCTGAATCCCGCAGATTGATACCTCCATTCAGGTCTTCCTCCCAGCCGCTCGGACAGACTGGCGAGACTACCTTCACTCCCGTTGCTCACCGTCGTGTCAGTGAATTGAAGCAGAATAACAGCAGGAGTTTGATCAAACAACCAGCTCCACAAGGGTTCTTGTCTTCGGCTGAGGGCTATCCAACGTACGCGATCAGTGATCTACAACACAATCGCCCTATCTCGACTGCACGAAGACCCAGCAGACCTCCTAACTATGCTGTTGCTGCTCGCCAACACGCCGAAGACGTGTCCCGATATGGACTGAGAAGCACATCCTCCAGTGGTTTGACAGTAGAGGAATTTATGGCTACCGTTCACCGAGGCTCTCAAAACTCCAGTCAAAGCCTCAATTCGGGTTCTCTTCCATCTGGTGCAACCTTTCGAGGACGAAAGTATTCGCAAGGATCCGAGTTTACTCAATCAGGCCCCTATGTTGCAAGGGATCAGAATACCGGCGATCTTGCCTCTCAGCCTGCCAATAGCGTTTCGTTCGGGCATTCTTCTGCAGTCCCTGGAGGTCTTCGCCACTCCATCAGTACCACTCGCCGCAATGCTTCACGCTTCCAACCATCTGGAGTCATTAACGCTCCCTCTAGTCAACACATCAAGGTCGCCAAGGGCCGACGCGGGGTGTCCCTCCAGGAGTTTCGACCAGGTATGCCATCTATCCATGTCTCCCTAAATACCATCTTTGATGAAAAGAACTAATGAAAACCTTGAATAGTTAACCAGGATCCTCCTGTCCGACGGGAATACGATCTCTCGTTCCTCCCCGAAGAACAATACGACCTAGCTACCGAAACGCCGGCTCAAAGGATTGCACGAAAGGAACGCGCAATGCTCGCTTACTTCGTTCATATTGGTGTCGACTTTAACGATGAAGCTGCACTTCGACGAGCAAGGTTCGCGTTCCAGCGTCTCTGGGAAGACTGCGGATTGGGTCCTCGACTGTTCAGGAAGCCAAGCCCTCGCGGTGAGATCACTAATTGGATGTAACTCCTCCTCGCAAAACCATCCTCACGAACTCCCTCGATGCTGCTCTCGGACGATGATATGTCCAACACCTTATCATTTCTGCCAGATGCAGGCAATTGCTTTTTTGTTTTCATACGATGCCTGCTCACACTACTATTTCCGTTTATGCCTCATGCTCAGAAAGATATCTGTTACTTTTTGATAGAACCCTCACTGGACAGGGAATTAACTCTCTCTTTCCTCAATCTATCCTCTTCACAATGGAACTTTTCTTCGACTGCTATTGTACCTCCACGTATTTTTCGCCATAGCGGTAAAAGAAAGACCCCATTTATCCTCTAACGACGTCCACGACTATGATGACTTCCCCTCGTCATGACTGTCACGAATCTTCTTTTTTCCGCCTTTTCTTCAACAGGAAGAGGAGTGAAGATGAGATCCCAAGCGACTATGAGTATTCCACATACTTTTAACGCTATTCATCGGCAGAGGGTTCTATCGCTAACGACTAGATGGCAATTCATGACGCTTTTTCTCTCCCAACTACTCGGGGCATCATACGGGCGATCTGTGCTTTTATATCTCCGGTTTTTTTATTACATGGAGTGATGGATAATTAACGAAAAGGGGGAGGCTGTCCTTGCTATAATGTACCTTGGTCGGGTCGCGGGTAGAGCCCAGGTCTATCGATATCAGATAATTAATACAGTCTATTCCCGCCAAACTTTCTCTTGTTCCATTGACCGTAAGCTCCAACTCGTAAGTGGGTGATCCAGCCAGAATGTTTTACCTCCTACACCCCACTCTCCCACCGGGTAATACGACAGTACATTTGTAACCTCCGAGAATTTCTATCCAATCGTGAAGAGAATTCCAGACATACGTGCTTGCCACGATTTAAGGGACAAGCTTCCAGCTGAACAGCACCATCGCCAGCCAATCACAAATCTCATTTCGATTCCACTTTTCACCTCTTATACGACGCAATCCCGCATAGCCCGCCCTTCAGCTCCAAGCGGCCTAAATGTCGGTGATCCTAAGTGGCAATCAACCACGCGGTGTGTTGGAGCTGAAGTCGGAGATGGTCGCACAAGGGGACGACGACTACCTATTCGGGAAAGTATCACAGATGTCATTCCAACGTCAGTCCAACACTTTGAAGGCTCCGACTGTCGGATCTTGCGATACGGGATTCGGAGAGCGCGTAAGTACAGCCTTTGCTACAATTGACGTTTCTCGCGATGGCGAATTTTCTAATTCCGATGGTGCCATGTATAGATTCCGACGTCGTCACAGCCATAAATAGATCAACAGGCATCCGAAAAGCTTAAAACTACCCAATCTCATCGACGGCATGCATATATAGAACAATTCGATATTGTCAATGGCAATGACGATACCCCCAGAAGCCGGTTTACCAATAACTTCGTTATGAACTTTCCCGCTGATCTTAACCAACTTCGCAAGGGAGCGGTTACCACTTATAATCCTTGTTCGGTGGCGTTAACGTTGTTCCTGTTGGTGGCGTCGCCAATCTCATTGGTGGTACAGTCAGCCAACGGTTGTGGCGGAAAACCCCTGTTCCAACAGACACGGAAACTTCCGTTTCCTATCGAAGCCAAACGAAGCCAACGTCGTCGTATCGTCACGTTAGCCGTGGCACGGGCATATCAAACTCCCAAGCAGCCTGATATACGTATACTGACTCCACCGTTGAAATAAATCCCAACAGATCACGATCCAAAAACATGTTGTTCCAGCCGACTCCACCCTGGAAAACGTTAAAACGGTGTGACAGGAAAAAGGGAGTGTGCCGCTAAGACTGGGGAACCTGGACATCCTCCCCCAGAAATGGCGCGATCGTCGAAATATGATTGACAGCGCCGTTTAATACCGCCGAAGATCGCAGAGCTTGTAATTTTGGAAGCATTGGCCACGGAAGTTGTGATGTGGAGCCAGGGGGTTCCTAGCAAACGTCTTGCGGGTATGCGAAAGGACGACTTTCCCATGTCATCGTTGGACATTTCGATGACAGTTTTCGATTATGAATGGGTTTCTTAATCCTTACGTCCGTGGCCACCTACGTCTGTGACCTGGATTCTGTTCTCCGGACTGCGCTGCCGGATGTTTAGGACCCGTCGATCACGGAGTCTACCGAATGCTTAGAAGCGAGGATACCCCTATTGCCCTCTTCGAAAATGCCTGGAAGACTTTATAGGCTACTATGATCTTCCTCAATCTTGGTTTCTGGTCATACATATGGCCCCTTCTATAGGTTCTCAAGCACTCACTCGAGTGATGAGGTTTGAAGTCAAAGAGCTGCTCTCTTTCCGCTATAGTGAAGATTTGCACGTGGTTTAGGCTCCTGGGCTCCTATTGCTTCGAAGGGTTTCGAATAACCCCCGCGAATGCTAGGTGTTAGCTGACCCCGCCTATATGATCGACTTAGCGCTTCATATGTTAAGGCCGTTCAATTATCACTGACGTCGCGCTTATGGTCGCCCGCTTATCTAAATACGGAATGTCAAGCTATAGCTTCTATACGATCAGCAGGGTAAAATTTGGATCTTCCGCTCAGGACAGGCGTTGAATGAAGTGGTGACGATATTCGGTATGGTGCCTAGGTCGATGGATGTGATGGACAGCTGTGACGTCCATGGAGCCAGGAACCTTAATGACTCTGACAATGGCGTTGAGGGGTGCAATCAATGAGAGCCTTTGAAGTATAAGTAGACCTTCGACCGTCACCGAATGTTCACTTTCTTTTCACCATCATCCAGCAAGCGTCTCTACTAGCTACTTCTCTTAATATCTTTTATCAACTCACCTGTCTTATCAGACATTTCACTCGCTTCCAAAAATCCTATAATCCTTATAATTATTCACCTTAATAATAACTTAATCCTCTACTCAAAATCTCAAAATGAAGTTCTTCAGCTCTTCCATCCTCGCTTTCGGCCTTCTCGGCTCTTTCTTCACGTCCGCAGCTGTTATCCCCGTTGAGAAAAGTGTGGTCGCACCCATTGAAAAACGAGCTGTGGACCTCAGCGCCGCTGTTGGTATCGTCCAGACTCTCTATGCTGAGGTCCAAGTCATCACCGGGAAGATCAGTAAGTCTTCAATTCTCTCAAAGGAAGTCGAGTTTCGATACTAATATGGAATTTAGACACTACTGTCGCTGGTCTCCATGACCCCGTCACTGTTGTCGAGTCGACCGCCGCTTCCCTCAAAATCAACGCTGCCATCGGAGAGATTACAATCCTTGTGAACACCGCCATCGCTGAAGTCAATGGAGCTGCCCCACAGAGTGTCCGCAATGTCATCGCCACCCGACAAGCTCCAGCTGATCTTGCCGGCCTCGTCACTCTTATCTTGCTCGATATCTCCGGAACTTTGAACGGTGTTATCACTGCTTTGGGACTCAGTAAGTCATAGTTACACCTCACCATCGCCGTAACGGCTCGGTTCTAACTACTTCTGCAGAAGCACTCCTTGCTGGAACTCTCGGTGGCCTCGTCGCCTCCCTCTCTGGTCTCCTCTTGGCTCTTGTTCCAGTTGTTGATAACCTCCTTGAGTTGGTTCGTAGGCTTTTGGATGGTCTCCTTATCGGATTGAGTGCTGCTCTTGCTGGATTGATTATTTAAATTGATTCTGTACAATAAGATGCGGTATATATAAGCATGGATATGGTGTTAATAGTGAGTTTGTTGTTAAGGGGTTTTTTCAATTCTTCTTGAAGGTTTCTTAATATATTTCTTACCATTAGTCTTTATGGCAATCTATGGCGGGTTTCATATATACTTACAAATAAAATGCATCAGTGATTAAAATTACAATCATAATGCTATTATAATTTATGTAGCTAGTAATACAGTTTTGTTGGTGGAATTTATTGGTTAGATTCAAATTGGCGGAGCTGCCATGTTAGTAATTAAGGGTTAGTGTACTCGGATCTTAGTTTCTATAGGTATAGCTAGTCTGGAAAATACAACCTCATGCAAAAAAATTTCAAATTCTCAGATTATAATAGAATGCATGAGTTTTGTGTATTATTTGATTCGAAAGTAATGATAAGCCAAACTACCAATCCGAACCGTAGATCCCTGAAACGAGTCACACCATAGCAATGTCGTTTTTGGGATCGGCGGCTTTTCACGACGACGTCAGAAATTCTCATTGTTCTGTTCGGCGTTGGTACTCGGTTATATACTTCGCGGTGATGTGGTTCCCGCGCTCAGTAGCATAAGATGCCGCCGTCAATCCACTATCATCCTTTGACCTAGCATCCACCTTACCCGTGTCAAGCAGTAGCCTCACAACCGATTTAGTACTACTATAGCTAGTGGCGGCGTAGAATAGCGGCGTCCGCCCACAATTATCCTTTGAATCAGCATCTACCTTGCCCGTGTCAAGCAGTAGCCTCACAACTGCTGTGCTATCACTAGTGGCGGCGTGGGATAGCGGTGTCCGCCCACTATTATCCTTTGAATCAGCATCTACTTTGCCCGTGTCAAGCAGCAGTCCGACAACTGCTGCTCTATCCATATCAGCGGCGTAGGATAGCGGTGTCCGCCCACTATCATCCTTTGAATCAGTCTCTACCTTACCCGTGTCAAGCAGAAGTCTCACAACTGCTGTGCTACCACTAGCGGCGGCGTAGGATATTGGTGTCCGACCACCAACAAACACCCGCCAGCGCTCTGGGCCCAATTTGTAGAATTTACTTGACGAGTCTGGATCAACTCCGCCAGTTTCAAGCAAAAGTTTAACTATTGCCTCATGGCCACGCTCTGAAGCAAATGACAAAGGCGTCCGTCCTTTAAAAAACTCGCCAGTGATCTTGGAGTCAGGGTCGACTCTCCCTGTGGCGAGTAGCAACTTGACCACGGCCTCATGTCCATTCTGTGCCGCCCAGGATAGCGGTGTCCGGCCCATGTCGTTTTCTTCGGATGTAACCTTTGGATCAGGGTGGACGCCAGGCTGTATAAGCAGAAGCCTGACAATTTCTTCATGACCGTTCTTTGCCGCCCAACAAAGCGGTGTGTGTCCTGTAGAGTCTTGAAATTCAGGGTTGTTGCCGTTTTTTAGTAGCAATCGGACGACCGCCAGGTTTCCTTTCTCAGCTGCCATGGATAGCAATGACCGGCCGGTAAAATGCTCAAATTCTTGGTCTACACGGCTGCCTGTTGTGAGTAGCAGCTCGACAATTGACACATTTCCTCCCCTCACGGCCATCGACAGCGGTGTCAAGCCTTCGCCATTGTCCATATCTGGCCGAGACCCTTTCGCTATTAGCATTCTGACAAGAGTCTCGTCGTTTTTCTCCACGGCTCGTAACAGCAGACAAGATTTGGAGCTATAAGTGCGGTAGCGATTGTTTCCACCTTCATCGTGGATACGCCTGCGAAACCCGTGCATATCGTAATAGAATTGCTGTTGACGTGCGAGTATAGACCCAAACTGCGAATAATACTCCATAGATGAAACTGTAGTGATGTAGGGGTCGTGGGAGCAGAGTGGAACCAGCTCAGTAGAAACAGACGCCGCACCATGACTAAAATGCCTGTAAATGTAGTCCACACCGATATCAGTTCCGAGCAGCATCTGGGCGGCCACGTTAGAGTCATTTTCTACTGCCCAGGCCAAAGGGGTGCCACCAGATATCTCTTTTATGTCGGCGCTTGCGCCGTTTTCAAGCAATAATGACATTACCGTCAAGTAACATCTCCGGGCCGCGAGATGTAGAGCTGTTACCCCAAATATATCTCTAACGTTAACTTCCGCTTTATTTTGGATGAGTAGCTCTATCATTTTCGCGTGTCCGCCACGAGCAGCCCAAAAAAGCGGCGTTCGGCCATCAGTATCTGCCAGATCGACATGGGCGTCGTGCCTGATAAGTATATTTCCTATCGCTGTCTCTCCGCTTTCTGCAGCCCATGATAGCGGCGTCCGGCAATGACTATCTGTCACATCTGGATTCTGCCCCCTTGAGATCAAGGTGCTTATAACGCTTTCGAGCCCGAAGAATGCAGCTAAATGCAGCCCCGTCACTTTCCTGGGAGTTGGATCGCTGTGTTGTATGTAGCGCGCTACACTATAGCGTACATTTGACATGGCCACCATGCATATGGCTTCGACCGATGATTCGATATTAGAGTCGTTTTCGAGGAACTCAATGACTCTAGAGCTCAATCCCGAAGCTTCGCGAGCATGATACCCCCAGTACCGCGCAGCATAGTCATAAAGACGATATTCTAACTTCCACTTGATCACTTCAAGGCCACCCCGACATCGGCCGCTCCTAATAGAATTAAATGAGAGATAGCTAATGCAAATATTTGCAATGTATGTCTCTGCATCCAAAAGCGATTGTTTTTTCTTTTGTTCGAAATATTCCTGTGCCGTGTAATGGACCAACCGGACAATACCGTTTTCTTTGTCCGCTATAACAAGCCCGGCACAGACAGATATTATTGTTTCAATCTGTGGAAGATTATCTTTATCTAGTTCAGGCTCGCCTAGTTCTACTCCGAGCGCATGTTGAAGTTCTGACACTGTCAATAGCCTCCGGGCGTAGATGACCCATTGCAGTACCCCTTCAGCAAGTTGGCGAAAACCTGGCTTCTGGCTCAGAACTCTATCCATCGTCTGATCGTATGCGTCCGCGAGTAGCGCGAGTTTCTCGTTTTCAGTTGAGCTCCGAGAACTCTTTCGAATTTTTTCTAGCGCGGCTTTCACGGCCTTCACCGTTGTCTTGTCTTCGAGAGAGCCCACGTAAAGCTGGGCCAGCAGGAACCTAGGTGAGTGTCAATCGAGGTCTCTTGCAAGCTTGGCTTTCGAGTTTACTGAGCCACATACATGCCGTCGACAGCCTCGGTTATTACCTCCTTAACCACCCCCCAAAGCTCCGGATCACATCGAATGAAGGATGGAAGCTTCGATAGATAGCCATCGAGATAGCTCAGAAGATCCTCATCGCTGGCCCGGATCTCTAGAAGTGGGAAAGTCTCAAACTCTTTCATAATATCAGGGATGAATCTTGATGTCGCTATCAGGTTTACGCCATATTTAGTTTGAAGACTAAATGCCCTTTTCAGGAGGCTAATTCGGCTATTGACTTGGGACTCATCGAGAGCGTCAATAACAATAAATACTCTCGAATATAGACCTGCCACTGACTCGAGAGTTGTAGAGACTTCGGCTAACGATGGCTGAGTATGTCCAGACTTGTGTCCTGCATGGAGCGTTTTTATAACTTTTGGCAGGCAGCTCTGCTTCCGGGCGAGTTGTTTTAAAATATTTGCTATTAATTGGTCAACCGTCTGTTCGTCTTTACGCTTAAAGTTGCAATAGAGGTAAGCGATTCCGACAGTAGGATCTCGGTGGAACCGACGGTGAAGATCATTAACTATAACCGAAGTTAAAATCGTCTTCCCCGCTCCAGGAATTCCTGGGCAGAATAATGTCTGTTTCTCTGTTTCCAACCAATCCTGGTATTTGGCTGAGTCCAGAAGCCACTGGCCGGTTCCTGGCTGCTGCCGTTTAGAAAAGTCGTTATGTTGAAGTGAATAGTCAATTGGCGTAAGCCAATCAAGAATTGCCTGATCTTCTTGGCTATGTAGAGCCGAACGAAGGTAGTCAACAGATTTTGACACTTCCTTAAGCTGATTATCAATCCCTAGCAGAACTGCAGTCCATCAGCGGCGCAAAGTTAGCCTTCATTCGCAACCGACCCCAGTTTAATAGTCTTGTCTATTACTGATACTAGCACCTCAAGGTTTGCTTGTATATAACTCATGTTGGAAGGTGAGTCCTGTCATTTGGGATACATTTCTGCTTACGCACTTCTAGTTGTGGGCATCTGGTCGACCTCCCACGCCGGTACCACGGATAGAAGCTCTTTGGCGAATGCTGCGGCCACAGCTGCTGCGTACTCCTGCCAGATCTTATTCTTGGATGAATCTGCGTAATCGCAGATGCCTCGGATAACAAGGCATGGGAAATCGTTCATCAGTCCTGCGGCTTCCATTTCAACACATAGCAGGTTCCCACCTAGACTTTCATTAAGGTTATCACGGAACTTTGCGTCCTTGATAACCCTATTACCGGATGCGATGAGGCCGCAATGAACGCGTATCTTTCGATTTTGGTCTCCATCAACCTCGGTATTCGTGGGGCTGCCCTCTGCTTCCTCATCCCCAGGGTGTGTGGGAGCTAAAGCCCGGCAGCCTAATAGGTAGAGAAGGGCCATGACTATCCCACGCAGTACCGAGAATATAGCTAGCCATATAGCCTGGCCATCATTGGATTTATTGCGTGGTAAGGGCGGTGGGTCCACAGGCCTGCTGTATTTGGGCACCATGTCCGGCCAGTTCATTTTCATGTCGTCCAAATACTGGTGTATTTTGGTTCCGCACATATCGTGGGTGGTCTCCAGCTTCCCCAGTGCTGTCAGAAGGGCGCTAGGGGGATTATTTAGTGCACCAGTTCTCTTCAAGATTCCATTTTCTTCCACCTTGCCGAAATCCCATTGGACCACCCCCGGATACTCGCCGATAGGGGTGCTGACCACGACGTCGCCAAGTTTAACATTGGGTGGAATCCCACCACCAATTCCAACCATAAGGCCAAATTTAATCGACGGGAAAGTACTAATCATCCGTGTTACGACGGTAGCGGCAGAATTGGTACCGTACACCCCTTTTGGCAGGCAGGTTATAACGACTTTGTGTTTACCAACGATTCCTAGGGTGTATGTGTTATGATCGCTTGGAGGTTTGGGCAGATCGGGATTTATCTCGTCTAGCATAGCCGTGGCGGCAGTCTGCTCTTTTGGCAGCGCGCAGACCCATCCCACCGTGTAGTCGTGATGAGTGAGCTCGGTTGGATGGGACGTCTTCTCCTCTGGTCCGTTCTGACTTGCTTGTCCCTCGCCCGCTGACATCTCCGGACCTTTTGGTTTGGAGGTTCAGGTTCAAAAACTGAGTCTCCCAAGCTGACCTCTTTTAACAGAGCCGGGTTTTGTCAAGCAAGGGCGCTAATTCAGGTATATTATATTGAAAAAAACAGGGAAAAAATCGGTGCGGCAGGTAAGGCTTGGGTTGGTCTGGAGGTCATGGCAATGATAGAGAGACGTCGAACTCTCCCGGCCGGTGGGGTGTCTAGAGAATAATATACTAGTATGATAGGACTGGAGTGTTTTCGTTGAGGGACAAGCTGCATGCTGCGCTGGCCTGCAAGACAGATGTAGCCAATAATAGTGTTTTGTCATCGTCAAACTACCCCACCCTGGGACAGCTGGCGGCCCTATACTGTGAGCGAGTAGGCATTCCTTTCAGGCGCATACCATAGCTGGGGATCGAGCCACCGATGTCGTAAGATCCTTAGACCTGTTTACTAGTTGATTCGTGAAAAGATAGAGTCATGTAATTGGCACTAGAGGATACCTAGCTACATAGTAAGTAGTCACCAAATTAGCTATTTTTAAGCGGAGCAGATGCTAGTCCTGCTTCCGCCGCCTCAGGGTCAGAGGCTCAGTTTTGTTGACTTGTAGCGAAGTCATAGTCTAGAGACTCGATTTACGCAAGACTGCTCCACCAGGCTAGCAAGGGTAATAAGCCACGAGATATGTGTTGGTGGCATGGGACACCCATATTCGCTCCAGTTAACCCTAAAAGTATAAATATTGTATAAAGATTTAAAGGGAGATCAGGCCTTTTCTAAAATGAACGGTGCGATAAAATATAGACGGGGGATCCTATATGTTATCCATCTGGGTCCGCGTACGGGCCAATCCCCAGCATACTCATTACTAATAAATCTGCATTCCACTCCGCCTCTCGCTCATTGTAAGCTGAAGCGGCTTCAGATAGCATCTCCGCCATTACTTCAATGCTAAGAACGACAACTTGTTCGGTGGCTTTGACGCTCCTTCGCCCATCAACCGCTGCAGGTTGACCTGTAACGTCGCTTTCGAGAGTTCTGCTAATGGTCTCTCTGGGGTTTATACCCATGACTTGCCCTACCCATTCATACCCACCGGTAAACTTATCTACTATTTTTTTCATTGCGGTGACCAGGTCCAAGATACGCGGGGATGAAGTAAAAACGTCGTCGCCTTTTTCATTGCCAAGAGTTGCGAATTCGAGGCCCTCGAGGTCATATCGTCGAACCGGCGGCGATGTAATGTTCTCGGACATTGTTGGGTGCCGAGAAATATCGAGAGCGAAAAGTTCAGAAGGATATATATCGGAAACTTCAGAGAGGTTGTGCTTCCCGTACGTAAATACTTGGGCCGGGAAGTCGTAAATTCGAATATAATCAATGATGGGATGGACAGCGAAGGTCGTGCCCGGTGGTAGCTGAGTTTCGTCAAGCAGAAGTTCTCGAAAAGTAGCGGCCAGTATTCCCTTGGATTTAGAGTACCTTATCAGGCCCCTGAAGAATTTACAGGTTGCCCCTGCGTTGAGAAGGTTGAAATAGTCAAGGTATTCGAAGACCGGCTCCCATAATGGTAATGGGAGGCGGCGGACGGTGAAACTCCCGATAAGATCACGGAAGTATGTATTTACATACTTGAGGCGAAAATGGACGTCCCTGTAAGAGAGTGAGGAGATGACTTTCAGCCATAATTCGACCGGTAAGACTAGTGCCATCGAGGCGGATCGATACTTGGGATATTATTCGTGTATGGGCGCCAGCGGCTGCGGGGTTTTCCAGAATCCAACACTATCAATGCGTTGACACTGTGCTGTGCCACACCCAATCCTACGTATGAGGCTAGACACTAGCCACACCCATATGCGTGAGGCTTAGCTTAGCCTTCGGGAACCGGAACATTATTTTTGAGTCTTATGATACCACGTATCTTTCTATCCAGCCTCATCACATTGACGAATACCTTCTTACAAACTTTGGGTTCGAAGTGGGATATCGAAGTTGGGGATCAAGCAAGTGCTCAGGTATGTAATAAGACGAGACCTCGAGAATGGCAGCCGCCTGTAGATGCATGTCTGTGGCTGCGTGATATCCAACGCGATAATATACAGACGCCCCTTGAACCCTTCTCGTGCTAATAACCTACCCCAGATCGAGAAACCGCGCCGACGCCCTAGTTAGAAGTCGCCTACAATGGATCCCGTACCAGAGAATTGCGAGCTACAATCCTCGTATCTAATGTTCCTTCGCCTTCCACAGGAGCTCCTAGTTGAAATAGCCAAGCATTTGACGTTATTGGACGTCTTGGCTCTTAGAAACTCCTGCCATGCTTTACGCTGTTGGTTAGGTCCAGATGAGCAGTCGGTTTGGCGGGATCTGCTATCCCGGACCGCACCCCCTCCGCCGAAATGGACGGGGCCGTGGGATTTGTATTCAGGCTTGAGACTTACGGCCACCCGCCCCGATCCCCGGCCTAAAAGTATTCCCGAGTTCGAAACCGACCCGAGGGATTACTACCAACACGCAAAAATGATATTGGATGGGAGGCTAGCAGGCTGTCAAATGTGTTTGTTACAACTTCCATGCTTTGATACATTCCGCGGAGGAATATTCTACAAATGGATATGCGAATATTGCATCGAAAGCCAATTCCGTGCGTACGGCTTTCTGTCCCATTTTCTTAAAAATAAATTTAACAACGAAACTAACCGCTCGTTACTTTCCGCTATCGCAAGGATCTTGTTCGAGTTTGGAAAATGAATACCCCGGATACAAATTCGACCCCAATATATCCATTGTCTATCATACTTGGGGCTCTGGGCCCTCGATTATCCACGAAGATATTATACCCCATCGCTGTATTTTCATACGAGATATCTATCCAACCTTGCAAGAACAGATACCTGAGCCGGCAGGAACGCGGCGCAGACAACTCCGTGACTCTACATCTAGGGTGATAGAAATGCTTTGCAACCGATATCAATCTTCTGTCTTGGTAGACCTGCACAAATGTTACCCGGTGGCTGTTTTGAAAGAAAATCTAACCAAGGAGGCGGAGGAGCTACCAAAGTGGCCACCAAGCGATGTCATCACCAGAGAGCGACATTTGTTGCACGGTACTACGTACAGGATTAATACGGACGAAAAATTTGGTAGCACTCGGTATTGGGTCGACCTACTAGGGCGGATATACTGGCGAATGGAAGATTTACCCCCGACCTTACGGCGTAGGAATATGGAGAAAATACTTGATCTGTTGGGAACTTTTTTATGGCCCATATATACGGACGCTTCACCTGTTGTTTGCGGACTGATGTGTCGAATCCCGGAGTGGTTCGAAGACCCATTTCTCAAATGGGTCGATGCATCGAAAAACCTTCCACAAGGGATCTCACAGGATAAAATTCGGTCGTGTCCGTACTGTGAACAATTGACAGAAGTCGTGTTATATGATTACATCCATTTTCACAAGTTCCAGGGGAAGAATTATCAAGTGAATGGGACTCATATCCTGGCTAATCATATTTTCAAATGGCATCAGGAGAAACTCCACGAGGACTGGGAATTTATCCCAACTAGCCAGGAGCTTCACGATAAGGTGGAAAGCCTGATGCAAGGGTGGCTTTTGGGGTTCCAGTCGATTCAACCTCAGGGACGCCACCTAGAATCAAATTGCATATAATCCGCATATAGGATGCACACATTTAGGCAAGAGAACTCTTAAATGTATATACTAGCAAACAGAAAAAGTCCTAAGGTATTTAAACGTTCCAAGCTCTCACATCAAGTTGGGCAGACGATAGGCCTAGACCCGCTAGATAGCATTGCCTCGTTAGTCCAGGAAACCCCAGATATTTCGAAACACATTGGACTTACGGAACAGTATAATCGAATGGCAACTCCTTCCTCTCAAACAAGACCCCAGGATCCGTAGGTTGAATATCACCCGGCAGTTTGACAAGCTTCGGTTTCAACTTCCCTGTTCCACCGCTAACCCATACCTGAGCACAGTTAGGGTAAAACTGCGCTCCTCCGAGAACCTGAGAGTTATGCACTGCCATAGTTTCATGCCGGATAAGATAGGGGCCGTTCTTGATACACTTCGGGATCTGGAAAGTCCAGCGCATTCCGTCATCGTACATTTTTTGGGTTGCCCAAGCTACACCACTGGGATTCCAATCGGCGACGTAAGGGATGAAGCCCGTCTCTTCTATAGAGTGAATTAGATTATATGATCTTCAATAAAGGTTTAAGAAGCATCCGCACCAATCTTAAACCAAGCAGCCTTCTCCCAGCCGTAGAAGTCGGAGCAGTCCTTGCCGTTCGGACAATATGCCATGTAGGTATATATCGGGCCTACATGCGGCCATGAGGTCCAACGGGCGGTAACGTTTGTTCCAGCTGTTACGTTGGCATATTTTGGGGCGGGGTATGCTCCCACATTGCAAGCCATAGCATTGCTTAGTGGGTCCGTCATCGGGTAGTCTCCGTTCAAGAGGGCGCGGCCTATATACTGATTAGAGATTCAAGATAGAAATTTGACCAGAACCTTCTGGCTAAGTTTTTACCTATTCCCTCTACCGGAGCTGTAAAGTTAGGACTCCCAGCAGGTAGTAAAGTGACATATGTCTTTCCTCCTATTGTCCAGTCCCTGACATAACCGTGGGCCGACACTGAGGAGACAGCGGTAAGTGCTGCCAATAGACTCTTAACCCACATATCTTTTGGGGGAATTTGAAACAAAATTTCGAATTGAATGGCTTAGCTTCCCGATAGTGTAACTACACGGCAAATCGTAGTTTTATATGACTTCTGGAATCCTCAGACTACAAAACGGATGGAGTGGTCTTATATATATGCCGAATTGATTCCTTCGCATCATATATTCCCATCTCTGCCTCCATAAATTTAAATAATCATAGGCATACGGCCTTTGCATCCGCCTGTTTTTCAAGCCCATTGTTCTTAATCTCGGGGAGCCCCTGCTGATTGGTGGAAATTTTTGACCAACAGTTCTTGATCTTGGCTTCCTGAGAAGATCTACAATTCCTGTGGCCTGTCAAATCTCGGGATCCTTCCCGTCTAAACGAAAAATAAAGAAATAGTCCTTCTCAAATATCATACTCTTATATGCATCGACTGTAGTAACAGTTGGGTCCGTGGGTAGATTGGATTTTTCCAGTCTGTAGGCTGGCGCTGGTGCTTAGAATATAAAAGCGTTAAACTGGGCGGGAATTGTAACGACAAATGTGTTGTCCAGGGAGGCCTCGAGGTCGCTATCCTGTATTCGAGCCTGGTCGCACACGCTGCTAGCCTGATATATATATTCATACGAGGGAAAGATAGTATGGTTACCGCTAGATACGCTAGATGCGGGGAAAGGTTACAACGCTTAGCATTATTTTTAATTGGTTTGGCCTCGAGATATAATAAAATCATACCCAATAACTAGTATATCAAGGTTTCGAAGATTTGGGATTCTAGATGAACCTAGCATACCTAGATCCCGGCGCGGTTTGCCTCAGTATAGTCTGACGATGTAGTCAGATCCCCAAAATATCGTCCCCCCAAGCACTACAGCGTGGATTTGGTACCGATTACGAGTATTTTGGGGTCTCCCACGCACAAGGTCGAGATCTGGAACGTGGTATGTCGACCCCAGTGATAATGAATGCTCGGTGCCGATTAAAAGCGAGTTCATTGACTCTGGCGTCGTCGAAGTATTTCCTCTCCTGATCCAAGCCCCTCGTCGCGCTAGAATACCCCAGATATTCTGGACACTCTTCCAAATACCCCCAGTTACGACGTAATTTGCCATTCTCTGTACAATACTGAGGGGAGCACCTCCTGCTCTCACGGATCGCCATATGCTATAACTTTTGATACAAGGTTTGTCGAATAACTCATCCGGTATCGGTTGTTTTTTGTACCTAAACTGCTGAATCAGGTACCGTAAAGGCGTGAAGTGGGTGTTCTCTTCCCCGAAGGGTACGACGTCGGCGCTGAGCGGTCCAAAGATAACGAACACATTTGGGTCAACTGCCCTTGCCTTTAAGAACCTCTCGAGTACAACGTAAAATGTGTCGAATTCAAAATATTTCCCGTGTTCTAGCATCTGATATGCGAAGGAGAAGGAAAATATCATCCATACCGGCACCGAGCGACCGCGGCCGCGGAGTTGGATTTGCTCACTCGGAGACACCCCCTTCTGCAAGAGATAATCGATTAACTGAAGATTAGGTTTACGGCCGACGTGGCCGAAGCTCGATATAAACAACGATAATTCCCCACTTGCGTGCATTGAACCAGGTGTTGTTTCTAACCTACGACGCAAGTATTCGAACCCATCGGGGAGATGAGAGACGAAGTGGAGATGAGAATAGCTTACGTTCGCATTCGCGTATATAATAGACTTGCAATAAACTACCCTGCCGCCCGCCGCGGAGGTGTACTTATCGTACTGCCCTGCGAAGCGGGCGCGGGTGGGAGTGGGAAGTTTGTCGCGGAGAGCTGCTTCTAGGCAATCAAGAATGTGGTATTTTTGCTCGATATTGGTGTTACTCCACCCCTGGGATCTGTACAATATGCTGTACAAGCCATACGCAGACTCGGGGTCCCCGAACAGCCAGAGATTTGCAAGATGCGCCTTGGCCAGGATTACGTTTCTCGTTAAGTATGGAAACTTGGCGGATATTTCTCGCATTTCCCTACTCTCTTTGAAAAACTCATACGCCGTGCGATGGAAGAAATCCACTCTCCGGAGGTAGCTTCTGCCTTCGAATTTAAACTCGAGGAGCCCTTTCGTTTCAGCAACCCAAAATTCCACAAGCTTATGTCTCCTGCGACGCTCTGTCTTTGTGTTTATCGTGCTCCTGATTGGATTGGTGGTCAGAGATTCCTGGTCGAAAATTTCATCTACCCATGCCATCGCGAGAGCCGGGCATCGTCCCTCGGAACTCATAACAATAAATAGCATTTTATTGATCTTTTCCTGATATGCTGGATTGATCGAGTTAAGAATTTGCTTGTAAAGATCATCAAGGCTTGGACCTTGATCGAGTAGCTTATGTAGTGACCTGGTATCTTCGCCGGCTGCCGCCATGTTTCGTAGCGTTGCTATAACTAGAAGTACCCAGACGAAAACTCCCTTTGCTTCGGTGACGATTCTGTTGACCAACCCTACATAACCACGGCCAATCAATTTGAGAGTGTCTGGTTTCTCAAATATGCGCCTCCCCATTACCATAATATCGGTTCTAGTGAGCTTGTGGAGATGAATTCGTAACTCTTCGGGTACTAGTTGAGCAAATGTCGGGTCCGGACGTGAACTGACAAGGAGTTTAACGCTTTTATGGCTTGCCCAAGAACGTAACTCGTTAACAAGCATCGTGCAGGTGTGATTCTGCATAGTGTTATCCCTGAATTCGTCTAGGCCATCAATGAAAAGGCACAGCGAAATTCCTTTGTTTGAGCAGCTTGTAGTAAGGTTTTGGAGTCCAGAGTGAAGCCGAGGAAGCCGAAAATATGGTTCGTCAATATGTGGTTCGTATGGTGACCGCAAGAAAGCGTCGACCGCCTCAGGGAAAGCGACTTTTATGAGATCTGGGCAGTGTGACAAGATGGTGAAGAGAATCGATCTGTAGAGTCCACGGATTGATTGCTGCATTTCCTCTCCGCTCCCCCAAGCATAAAACTGCGCAAATATAAGTCGCTTCCCATCAGCCCATTTCCTCAGTTCCACCTCCGTTCTAGGGTGCCCCGCAATGAACTTCATCAGTGTCGATTTCCCTGAACCTGCTTTCCCGGAGACGTGGAAAATTCCATCCTGAGTAGATAGCCACGAGAGCATAGTAGCCCTCGCTCGCATCTGTCTATCATAGGATAGTTGCATTTGTGCATTAAACTCCCACCTTTCATACTCAAATCCGCTGTCGTTAGGATTTTCAGGGAGCCAGTCAGAGAGGTCGAGGTCCGCGTAGCCCTTGAGCTTATAGTTGTCATCGAGGACCCAGTTAAAGGTGTCCGAATCTGGCCCACGAATTGAGTCCTCTCGGGAAAACATAGAAGAGAAGTAAAGCTGCCGTAGCACCCTTATCTCGGGCGTCGGTGCCATTGATGAACTAAGTAGGGCGTTAAGCGATATTTGGAGCGCGTCAATGTTCGATCGGACGCCGCTTGCGAAGTTTTTCAAGTCATCTCCGACCCAGCCAGACAAATTGTGCTGGAGACGTTTGAGCTGATATACTAGCTTAGAGCAATCCGTATGAACATGCCCACCAAAGTTCGCAATTTGAACTGATGTTTGAATTTGCCGTTCACTTGATTGTGGTCAGTATATGTCTAGACATATATGTACCTGAGCGCTGTACAAACGACATACTTGAGGATCAAGGAAAGGCGCAGGAGAATCTCGCTACGGTATTCCTCCAGTTGGGTTCTTAATTTATCGATATCGTTTTTTTTATAAAGGGAACGAATTGCCAGCCTGAAAGCACCTCGCTTCGAGCCGGGGGTGGCTATCAACTCTGACAGGTTCGCTTGGAGTTTCTCGGAGAGTGTTTTGCATCCGTGTGCCAATTCGTTGAGAGCGACCTCATGTTCCGACAAGCCCAAAAGTTTTGTTTCAAGAGCCTCCGTCACTCTCTTTAGATCGTTCGTCACCACAGTTGCGTGATGGGTCTCCGTCGTCCTACCGGAATCTATTGTTTCCAACGTCCCCGCAAGAAGCTTGTGCGAGAAATCAATAAATGTTAAGATAGAGGATACGAGCCCTACAGCCGCAACGGCTTCCATCTTTTCGCCCGATTCTTAAACTAGCGCGCCTAACTACCGTCTACTTTATCGGAGGTTCGGGCTGTAGCGCTATCATTTACGGGAGTGAAATCGCGTCGGACAACTCAATGAGGTGAATAAAAACGATCATCAGGAAGTTCTGGGGCGAAGTTTGGACAGGTTCGAAAATATAGCTCAAGATCTGAAAGAGGTAAAACCTTATCGTAAATATAGTCACGGTTCAGCCTCGCGTATGGTGTATTTTCGGGATCCTCGATTTATCCGGTTGAATTCCCATACCTGAGACGAGACTGTACCTGAGGCACAAATGGGAGCTGGTGTATACCAACAACACCTGACATGAGACACGTAACTAAGGATCCTGATCTACTTCTTTAAATTGGATATGCCGCAAAGAAAATTCGACAGCTGAAGAGAACTCCACCTCTGGGAGCCTCCCTCAAAGCTGCATCACGACATCGCTGATTGTGTTGAGTTGTGCTGTTTGCGAGCCATGCCTTACCAGATTTGGCGATTACCTTCCTTGGTTGGTGTCACGGTCTTGGCGCACTGCTGTCATTTCCGCCAGCTCCGTCAGCTTCATGACTCAAATCCACTAGCTATTTACTCAGCCGTTGGTTTAACAAGATGGCGGAAGAATCTCCAATGTCAGGGTTCTAGGAAACGTTGCCACTTGTTTGAATGAAAGAATTAGAAAGATACGCGATGTCGGAGGGTCTAAGCCCTCCACTGGGTGGCGGGGAATCCCGGCTCAATAATACCACAAAGTCAACACAGGAGGAAATCCCGAAGTATGCCGACAAAAGTGTTCCGACCTTAAGGTCAAGAGATGGGAGGCCACGCTGACTGTACCAGAATATTTTCTTTACCTCAAGAAATCCGACAACAAATATACGAAAATATCATAACATATGCGACCAATTTTATCTATAAATCTCCGGCCCAATTTAAAGAAGTCCGAGAGGGGACAGGGATTCCGCGGACAGCATGGAGGAGTAGAAAATTGAATAAGTTTCGGAGGAGAGATGGGGTTAGGAGCCATTTCCCTCCCCGCGGGGGTAGTCAAAGCTAATCAACTTTAATACAATAGCCCTGTGGTATAACTTTCGACATTGCCCCCTTCCCGAAGTTCGTAGACGGTGGCTACGACACCATCCACCTCCTCCTCGTCAGCAAGAGCTTTTCTTCGGATATAAGGTCGGCAGCGTCACATATACGGCACAGAATGTGCACAACGGTTTCAAGGTTCCTCGTAGGCGAAAGTCCCTACTCTCAATTATGGTCCAGTGAACGCCTTACCCCGCAAGCCGTACAGATAATCCAATCCAGCCGCCACATATTTGCTGGGTATGGACATAATACAGCGATGTCGATTGATCAAATGCCCCCGGAAGTCGCACATAACATTACCAATGTCTTTCTCACAGCGTTTGTATTCTCCTACTACTATCCTAGACACTGGGGGACACTCAGATACGGCATAGCGTTTATCTCCACCTTCTCTCGCCACTATGATAAATTCCTCGCAACTTGTCCGAATATAACTACCTTAGCCTTCGCTTGCGGTCCCCATGGAACTAGGTCACAAATACAATCGCGGGACCACTACGCCCTAGAACACGTGACAAATTCGTTTGATAGGGTCATACCAGTACGGCACAAGTTGGAAGTCCTGGAATTGGTATATAGAAAAGAAGAAAATCCTCTCTACAAGACTAATATCATGAGTCTCTGGAGCACTGAGCGGTGGAAAAGGTATATTAAACAATCCAACGGAGTGGAAGTGTCTGAGCTTGAATTGGAAGGCAGGGGAAGGTATTGGTCTGAGTACGAGCATATTTCTGATGAGTTTCGGGATTTGCTTGTCGAAGGAACTGTCTGGAGAATAATTCAAGGGGGAAAGGCTGCTGAGATGCCCAGTAAAGAGCCGAAAATTGACTCTATCTCGGATTTCGAGGACCCTTTTCGAGACCTTTGCGCCACCGAGATATTTGTCGGCCCAGATATGCAGGAGTTAGAGTTGTCTCGGCAAGAGCCCATCATGTGGGAGGAAAGGTGCTTTGGAAAAGCATGTGATTGCGGAAACAACTGCGAGCTTTATACTCGCCCTATGGCGGCTCGGCCAAAGAGTACGACCCGCCGTCCCGCATGTATCATATCTTGAGTTAACGCTGATGTTTCTATTAGCATAGATTTATAATTTCTCTTATGTATACATAAATCGGGTGCCGGGAACATGATATTCAGCCGCTATGGCCTCATGAGCCTGCTCTTTAGGCTCGTCACTTCGTCAATTTAAACATCTCGTTACTAGCTATCGCATATAGATAGATACTAATTTGTATTCAATTTTGGTTTAAGTTTTTGAATAAAGGCCCAGTATTTCCACGGTGATCTTGTGCCATCCCTTACCATTTCCTTTAGCGCATGTCATCGCCACGTGGAACTAGGTCATTTCATGCCGATCAAAATATACCATAAAAATTATTAGTTTATAAATTTAGTGATTTTCATCGCCTTTACTCATCTGCTGTCACTATCCCAAAACTTTGGCTAGAGCATTTTGCTCTCTCAATCGCCAGTGCAACCTCACAAATTAGCCCTCTGGACACCGACTACGAAACTTCCACCACAATGCTGGAACCGTGTCGCAGCATTTCCTCCCTCCCGGTAGAGATCCAAACACACATTCTTTCCTATCTCGACGTCCGCGATCATATTCCGCTTACCCGTACATGCTACCTTTGGAGCGATATCATCAGAATAACTCCTCAAATAACAGAGTCCCGGTATCACGGGAATAAACTACCCGGTACCCACACGCTGCTCGTAAAGGGCAAGAAAATCGTGTCTACAATCCGAAATTATGAGGGGAAAGATCGTAGGAGGGGAACCTGGGTTACCTATACATCTGTTTGCGGGTCTTCCAGCGTACTATTAGAAAGCGGAAAACACGAATTTCGACACTTCTTCCTCGACGAACCGGTATGTTTGCCATTCGCTGGAGAAACATTAATACACGTTGGGTTCCAACAACCTACACTTTGGGCCTACTACGACCCCCCGGTTCAGAATGGTGATGGCAGTATAATTACCGTCAGAAGTCTTCTGCAGTTTGTTCGTGAAATTATCGAAAAGAATTGGTATGGTGTTAGTTCGAGGGCTAAGATGGATCATGACTTCTCGATCCGTTTATTTTATACAGTTGAACATGGCAGGCGCCGAGTTTTTGTTTTTTGTGTGGAGTTTGATGGAGGTTACCGTAAGGGCACGCGTCATCTACGTATAAATGACCGGCATAGTCGTCACAATTTCTTGCTAGCGGAGGCCGACGCCATAGGCTTAGGCTACTCAAATAGCATGCGAGGTTATCACTTATAGACTAGATACATACTGAATATCACATCGAAGTTACGCGCACGATTGTATAATATATTGTAATAATATGTATAGTCCTGGCGGTCGTGGGATTTAGTATACGATGACGTACTGGTTTATCTTTTGCATAGTTAGCCCCGGGGTATCTCGTCTAATAAAGTATTTCCTTTATGTATATTTATAGCCATTCAAGATGGAAGTTGCTTGTGCGGATACTACAATGTATTGATAGGCCAGTTGTAGTTATCTCAACCTAACACCCATTCCTCTTCATAGTTATACCAGCAACCTTCCTTCTCTCTCCAGTCTCTACCTAGCCTCGTCATTGTACCGACTAGCTGTTGAACGAACATTACCTTCTTACTATAATCATACATACTTTCTGCTCATTCGATAGCTTCTCGATTCTATTCAATCAATTCTACCAAGATGTAGTTATGGTTTCTGTTCCGTTTACTCGGTGTTCAGCCGTTGCTAACTCGTACTGGCGTATATCCAGGGGCCCCATTCACCGACTCCTAAAGTTCATCCATTGTGGCAAATCCGATAACTCCCTCACGCTAGAGGTTGAGAAGTCGGAATGTCCAACTATCCGTCAACAGCCCACTGCCCACCCTATTGCCAAAATTGCAAGACTTGCCATCGAGCTGCAGGCTCAAATCTTATCCTACTTGTCCCCCTCCGACCAACTCGCTGCCAGCAAGACATGCAAGCTCTGGGAGAACATTGTCGTCAACACAGAAACCATGAAGAAGAATCGTTACATCCTACGCAATGAGCCCGGAATCACGGGAATTTCAAAACTATTAGTATCCCAGGATGGGATTACCTGTGCCGTCCGCAAGGGAAAGGTCCTAGGGCTTATCATGTACCCCGAAGAAAAGTTCCCCGACCAAAGCAATGTTGTTATAGCGCCTCCTTTGCCCGAAGAGAGTATCAAACCAACGGGGTTACTAAAGGAAGTCAAGAGTCGTATTTTAAAGAAGTCCGCCAAGGTGTGCGGCGACTACCAGACTAAGGAACCAGAACCAGAACCAGCATGCCCCCACCCAACGATACTATCCAAGTCCAAGCTCCTTAATGAGCCACTATTTTATCCCTCCCCTTCCACAGACATGGTGGTACTAGAGCTTCACCTACCGCCACACCGAACACGCTGGCATATATACAAGTTCGTCGTGTGGCTTGAAGGAGCCTACACACTCCAAGCTTTTCTCGACAGTGTTGGCAATTGGGTCCGCCGAGTCGCTAAGCACCACTATCGTACAATAGACTCCAAACAGCAGAGGAAGTGGGAAAGCGAAATGCCCTTCTCCATGGAATTGAAAGGTGGTGCTGAAATCCCCCGGAATCCTGGACAAAGGATCAAAGTTAAGGTGGACTTTGACCCGAAGTATCAGCTGGTCCCGTTGATTCAAGGCCCTCTGGCTATGAACCGCCACCAAGCCGTTAATCATAAGAGATTATATGTTAAGGACAAGATCTAGGCGTTGGGAGTGGAGTGGTGCTGCATAAGATTTCGCTTTTTTCTTTTGTTAAAAATATTATCGAGCTTCTTTTAGAGTCCACTGGTCGGGTATATTTTAACAATTCAAAGGTCGGGACTTCTCCGTTTTACAAGCGTCGTCCAGGTTGAATAATACGTGCTATCAATTTACCCTATAATCGTATTAACACGTGTAAACTTAGCAAAGTAATACGGTGTATAGTAGAGGAGCGTATAGCCCTGTACCTCACACCGTCGTAACTTTGGCAGCGACTGCCATGATTTCCGTATAATTTAGAGACAAAAAAATACAAGTAGCCCTGTGTAGGGAAAATTAGATGAGCGATTTGTATAACTCGCGCAAAGTCAGCTCGTTTCTTCATCTACCGGATGGCCATACAGAGGTATAAGATCTTGTCGTGGTTATTGCAATATTACATTATGGCTCCATATCTGCCTCCAACAAAGGCTGATAAGAAATATGTTTTATTCGTGGCTGAGACAAATATCTTACTGTTCGTCTGTTCAAGGAAGAGGCTACAAGCGTGGAGAGATCTCAGCAACGCGAACTGGGCGGACAGTCTCGTTACCAGCCTCTCTCGTTGGTACGAACTGGGCAGATATTTGTGTTGCTCTCCGGAAGCACCGCGTTGTTGATGTTGGACTTCGATATCGGGAATGAGGCTGTGGTGGCGTAAATGTTTGCCAACCGCCATCTTTCCTAATGCGGAAATTTATGAATTCGAATTCAGATGAATCATTCTGAACTCGAACTCAACGCATTCCACGAACTATGACGTCGAGCGTGTATATAAGAACGACCAATCCAGTCCACCATTGTGATCACGAAATCAACATCTTCAATTGACTTTTTCCATCTTCACCAGTTTCACTTCAGCGAATACCCATTGAATAGCTCTTAGCGTACCCTCAAAGTCATCTATCTATCCTAGTACATACACTTATCACCGAAGCAATACTGAACACTACATCTTCCAACATGGACACAACTAATACTGAGGGCAATGCTGGGCATGGGCCATCTACCTCCTCCTCCACAATATTATCAACATCCACAAGTTACTTGTGCAATTCGTGCCAGGTCTCCTTCCAGAATAGTCAGGAGCAGAGGATACACATGAAAGAACCATGGCAGTACGTCCAAATACACACATTTAACCCTTGCGTTGATCTTCAAACTAACATTGGGACAGCGTATACAATATCAAGCGGCGAGTTGCATCATTACCGCCAATTTCGCTTGATGAATTCGACAAAGAAGTCGAGAAAGAGAAAAAGGCCGTCGCAAAGGAGGTATCCACCAACAGCAGAAGTAGAGGCAAAGCCAGAAGCATAAGCAGTAGCGACGAAGAGGAAATCTCGGACGACAAAGATGACGAAGAAATCTCTGAAAACGAGGCCGAGGAAACCGAATCTATATCGCCTTTCCAATGTCTATTCTGCAACCAGATCTTTGGAAGCGATGACGACGCCTTTGAAGCGAACTTAGAGCACATGCTTACAATCCACGGGATGTTCGTCCCGGACCAAGATATGGTGTCAGACATGCAGAGCTTCGTGGGGTACCTGGCCACTGAGATCCGGGTATGGCACGAATGCCTCTACTGCGGCGCCACAAAACCCTCAACACTAAGCATACAGAGCCACATGAGGGACAAGGGACATTGTCTCTTGAACTTTGACAGAGAACCGGAGCTGCTCGATTTCTGGGATGGGGACGCCACCGCCGGGCTCGAGCAGGAACTATCGACTAACCTGAACCTCTCTGAGACGGAGATTCGTGTCGCCTCTGGCAGAGTTATCGGTTCGAAACATGCTGCCGCGGCGGCTAAGAAAGCGTCTAGGAAACGGGCTCTCGTAGCATCAACAGCATCGAGAACATTGCCCCCGGGTTCTGAAGAAGCAGAAACGGAACCAGCACCACCACAACCTTCGTCTAGCCGACAACTAGCCCGTCGTGAAGAGATGAGCATAGCAGGAATTTCGTTGCAACAACGACAGGCCCTCGCTTTGGCCGAGAAGAAGGCACAGAGGAACGAAGCGGTGGCTCGCCGAGCGAGGGAATGGGTATATGCGAAGGCGGCAAATTCGCAAAAGTTTGACCAGCTGGATAATCAGATGAAGTTTGGGAAGCAGAATCACAAATTACTTCCTAGGTAGTCACCGACTCGATTTGGTTATTTCAGGGGATTGTGTTATTGTGGCACGGCTGTGCATGTACCCGAGGACCCATGGTTCGATGAATTAATAACAAAATTAAACCCTGGACGTTTTCGTTGTGTGGAGGCGTCGTATAAATCCAACTATTCAAGAACTCGTTTCAAATTGGGGCATGGTCTCCGGGCGTATGCGATAAAATGATCCGGTGCGCTCGATTAGAATATTACTACTCGTCGCTGAGGCAGACACCATGTAACGGTATAAATAAATGGCAGGCAATAATTTGTCTGAAATGCACAAACTTGTGTCAACCTAACAATTTTGAGTACCGATAGTTCACAAACTATTCCGGGCCCTGGGGACTATATATAGAGCCACCGAAGACCTACCAGTAGCTCGTAGCGTCATAGGGATAATAAATTTCCATGATAATATATTATAGTAGTTATCCGAATATTGTGGGAACAATAGACTTCACGCCAAATTCGCAAAGTAGCAATATCTACAGAAGAAACTAGAACCCTCTCGTGCGAACCTTCTAAATGGAAACTAATAGGATAAAGCGCCCACGTCCAGTCCTTTCCATCATCACCCACGACCTACCAAAACCCCCGGAACTGGAAGTCAACATTCTCAGCCTCCCTCTAGAGCTTCAAATCTGTATACTTTCAGAACTTCCGATTGCAGGCCAAATATTCGCCAGCATGGTCTGCACAATTTGGGAAGATATGATCCTTAACAGCCGCTCCTTTCAAAAGAATAGATATCACACATCAACCGAGAAAGGGTATGAAGACCGTCATAAACTTCTAACCCACCCTGGTGGTCTGTTATGCCATATCCAGCGCGGGACTGTTCAAAGTTTCCAGTTCCCGCCTGGCGACGACGATGATTTCCCTCTCGACTACCATGACTACAACTCTAAGATACTAACTGTAGACCGACTGGATATCACCAAATGCAAATTCCTCGATGAACCTATGTTTTCGCCGTTTTCGGGAACAGCGCAGGCTATATTTGACGATTCAATTATCATGGTCGGTCGGTGCGATTGCAATAGGCAAACTTTCAGCTGCAGCAGCGGCTTCCCCGCGTCGATTCCACGGGATACAACGATTAGAGAATTCATTAACGCAATCACTGCTATTGGCGGCCGAGGTCATAGGTTGAATATACACCCGAATGAGACATTGATGTATATCGATGAAGATTATGGCACAGCGGCCGCCTACGACAACGATCTGTCTCATAGGTTAGTGATACGGACTATAGGGATTGAAGGAAGAAGTGAAGGGCGGGAGGGAAGGAGGGTGTGGAATGAAGCTATCTTATTCTTGCATCCGAATTCCGAGCCTTTGGACTGTAAATCATACTTTGAACGGTAGGTTACGGGAAGCCATGCGGCTACTAATCGAAAAGCATCGAAGTATATATATCGTTTCTGAGCCATATATTAAAATTATAATTACCCTATTATAATATTGGGTTCGACTGGTCTCATAACCTAGCTTCCACAAGTTATATACTGTTGCACTATCCTTATATATATTTTGTGAACCTCGGATCCGGCCTGCAAGACAAATTGTAAGCATTCTGGGTCTGATGCCTAAGGTCAGGAAGCTACTTGAACACGAAAGCGTATATATATACAAAGGTGCTGGGATTGGCAACGTACCTTAATGCTGTACCATTTAAGCCACCGATTTCTAGGGGGCATAGCCTTGGCTGGTCTGAGTAACGCAGTATTGGTAAACTGGTAGGGATTTCAACGTTGTTGCGATTAGTACAAAAAAGTGTATAAATTCCGGGATGAACGGAAGAAGTCTGACCTTAGGCTCAGTCTTGTAACCAGACCTTTTGCCCTTAGACTCTGCTTCATCTCTTTTATCCTGTCTTCAGCGCTTAGAACTCGAGCTAGCTACTCTCCGTACGCGTCTAACAATTCGATTCCTTCGCATACTTCGAAGTGCGTTGATCAAAAAATCGAGAGCTGCTGCTCCAAAAGCTATCATAACGAATACCTATCTCGAAACCTTTATCTTCTACCTAGCTAGAGGCTCCAGACTATCGAACCGGTTTTAGATATTTATCCACCACAATGATCACTACCGCGGTTCCCAAAGAAATTTGGGACCAAATACTTGAGGGATACACCTATAAAGATTTTCAAAAACAGGTCCGGTTAGTTAATCAATCGCCACTTGTACTATGTATACAGCAATAAGTTCAATGCATTATCCCCTCAGCTTTGGGGGAAGGTATTCGCGAATTCGAACAACTAGATCATAAAGATCTTAGGACAGGAATAATCCGAGCCTGTACCGTTTTCAGAGAAATAATCGTCAATGCAAGATCGGAGAAGATCGATACCGCCATGTTTAGGGAGTATCTACCGCCGAACACAAACGCCATCCAATCCAAAGAGAATGTGAAAGAGGTGAAGACTCGCCCGATCTTCCGAAGCCTGACTTTCGACCCAAGAATAGAACACTCCGATCTCAGAACCGACGTTTCGGCAAAACTGCCCTCAGGGGCGAGACAATTGTTGAAGAATACCGAGGCCGGATATGAGAATGCCACCTTACCACCCGTGAACGGGTTGGTAGTCGCGTTTCCAGGTTGGGGACGATCCCTAACTTTGGATAGCAAGAAAATCACTATACAAGAGAATAACCGGAAAAGAAAGGCAGCTAATCATGCATATCCCGAGCTATGCAAGGCCTACAAGCGAATAGAGGCCAAAGGGGGCGATATAAGTGAGGGGTAGACCGCTTCTAAAGAGGCAGTGAAGGGGACCAGAAGGTAGTAGAGGCCCTAGCACCATCTGCGGCTATCACGGTTGCGGATGTAATACAGGGAATTTGTAAGCAACTTGATGAAGGTATGATAGAACGTGAGACGCAATTTATGTTATACCGTCGAGCTTTCAAAATTTGCACCCCAGTCTAGTCTAGAGTTACCCCAGCCGATTCTTCCAGCTCGTACATTACAAAAATCACGGAATGTGTTCTGCTTTGCTAGGACTGGTTTACAAGATTATTAGATTGATCTCAAAGTGACCCCTTAAGCCTCAATGGTTAGATTTCTTTCTTTTTCCGTCCGATGTTCAGACCTTGTACTGCTCACTAGACCAATGACCCGGGGAATCCTTACGGCCTAAAGCTGAAACGTAACCTGTAGTATCCTTTTTTTCGCCGCTTGAAACATTGTGTAACTATATTTTATAAAGATTCATTAAATATTTAAAGACTCAAACTTAAGCGTGATATCAAATTCTGTACCAAGAGATAGAGCTGATCAGACTCGGATAAATAATAGGCAAACACAAAGAGGAGATTGGGTTCGGGACCATACCACCCTACCATTAGCCTCTTAGGAATCAAGTCCTTTTGGGACGGCTATATGGTGACTTCTTCGAGAGCTCTGCGTCAAGGAAGGAACGATTTTCGCGCCGATTTTCTCGCAAAAACTCCTTAAGCGAACTTTCCGGCAATGCTCTCATTTTTCCCTTATTTAATAGTTCACAGGTCTGCGCCGTCGTGAGGGTAAAAATGGGAGGTAAGTTACTGGAATTGTAGTTCACGAGACTCTCTTTGATATCGTTTAAAAGGAGGTGATTGGTCGCTAGGTTTTGTGTCAATCTGTCGTATGCCCTCATCCGTATCTCCCTCCGTTCGCGGCCGCCCATTCGCTCAAGCCACACGGCAGCCATGTTTTGCCTTACTTCCCCCATCCGCTTGTCCGTTTTTGCCTCCCGCCCGTCCTTCTGTAGTTGTTTTAAAGGAGCATTTTCTTCCGAATCCGGATCTTTCCTAACCGTTTTATCTAGCCATTTCTCTGCAACGCGGAACCTTTTTCCCCACCAGGCAGCCCAAGCGTCGTCATGGCTTTCGCGGAATACTCTCACGTTGAGGTGCGAGTCCACATGGACGGTCAGCTTATCAACATCAATTCCAATCTTTTCGAAAACGGCCTTATATTTTTTTTGGAACAGATGGTGTTTATGGCCGGTCGGCTGTTGATCTTGAAGATTATTGCGCGATTTCCAGATTCCCATCAGCTTGTCCGTACGACTGCTTCCCGCCGATTTGGTTTTTGCGGTCCCTGTTGGGTCGTAAAAGTTGACAGGGTCGCCATTGACATAGGCGTACAGGTGTAAGCCATCTTGATAAAATAAAGGGTCCGGTGAAATCCATCTACCGAGCCAAGGCGCCAGGTAACGGTGCTGGCAAAAATACAGCCCTGTTTCGGAATCTCTTTCGTAAGATGCAAATCTATACTTGCGCGAGGCATCTATGTCGCCCCTAGAAGCGGTGTACGTCGTTGACCCAAAAGCGGAGAATTCCTCATAGTGTGCCACTTGCCCAAAGTCGTCCAACTCAAATTGCTCGTCTGGAATGAATCTTGGGAGGGAAGTAGAAGATGAAAGATTGGATTCTAACATATAAACTACATGGTCTTGCAATTCGACCTCTGAAGTAACTTTCTCGACGTTTTTCGTTATTCCGTTGCCATGGAAGGTCGTGTAGAAGCTCGTGTTCATGACATTGATCGTGTCTTTTAATCGTCTCTCACCGGTATAGCTCGTGGTGGACCTTGATCTTTCGGTAACCTTGCGGATTCTCTCGCCTTGGAAGTCGTAAACATAGTACGTGATCTCCGGTATTTTGTCGCCTCCAATTCTCTGCTTCGAGGAGCTCCATAACCTATTGCTCCAGTCCCATTCAAGCCTTGAATACCCCGGCATCGTAGTCATACATCCAGCCTCGTCAACGTTATATACTTCTTCCTTGTTGCCGATTTCGCAGGCGCTTAAACTGTTGTTACAGGCGCTTGGGTCGATCAGGCTGGGGTGACCATATGTGAATTTTCTCGTCCACCCCGAAACTCCAACGTCATTCAATGTCTCTTGCCGCATACGTAGAATGTTTCCGGCATCGTCGTATTTATAACTTTCTTTGTACCGGCACAGCTCCTGGCCATTGCTTTGTTGTCCCGTGAAGGATGATTGGGCGCCGTATGCATCCAATTGTCTCCCGTTTTGTCCGTGCACATTTACCCGTGTCCTCCCGATTGTTTCGATCAGCCGGCCGAGAGGGTCGAATGTGTAGTCCCAACTGGCCTCTACTGTGTCGTTGCGGAAATACGCAACATCCTGAGCCTTATCTATCTTGAAGATGATATGGTGTAGACAATCGTATGTGTAGTTCATATCTTGTAAGACCTGTCCAGATGCCCGGTGTATGATTTTCCGTAAGAGAACTTGGGATTTGGGGTCATATTCGTACGAAACTGTCGTCTTATTTCCGAATACGACCTTTTCTTTCTTCCCATCGGCTCGGTAAGATACATTCTTGACAATAATTTTCTCCTCGTCGCCGGGATTACTCTTTAGACTGATAGACCGAGGGAGCCCCGTAGGGTAGTATATGGTCGATATGGATTCATTCTGGGGAGTTGTAACTTCGGTCATCCTGCCTAGGGCATCAAACTTTCGCCGGGTAGAATATATGGCCTCGTGTACCGGTAAGCCGTCCATAAGATCCTGAATAGTCCTGTACTCAATCGCTAGCTGGAACGACTCACTCACGCAATTGCCGTGAAGATCGAATTCGTTGTAAGTTCGAACACCGGATTGATCCCGGATACGATAAACTTGCCCACGCAAATTGAATGCCTTGTCATGCGCCTGGCTCTCTCCGTATTCCTTGGTATGCAAGAGGGTCTCTTTGACCTCGTTCTTCGTATCGAGTCCCCAAAGCTTGATCTCCCGTCTTATTTCGTCATACTCATGTCTCATTAGAATTCCACGAGAGTTAAAGGTCAATAGGGCTTGGCCTGTACAGTCCTGGAAGGTAAACAGGTCGCCGGTATCCATCGTCTTGAGGTGCATTTGCCTTCCCAGCACGTCGAAGGTACTCTTCGATACAACGCGATTGAGTTGGTCGTGTTGGGTAGAAACATTACCAGCCATGTCATAATCGCTGCGTATTGATAGTGTGTGTGACGATGAAACGCTCTCGTTGGCGATTATAGTATTTCCTCGTGCGTCTATATGGACAACAGGTGGTATGGTCTTATAGCTGCGGGATTTAGTAGTAGCAGATGTAACAATTTGGCCAGCTCTTTCGGGCCCATTGTTATTCTGAAACCATGTGACCGAGTACTGGTCCTCTGGAAGGAAAGAGAGAAATGCGCCAATGTCCAGGTCTTCATAAGGATTATCTTCCATAGTATAGCGAGGGTCAAAAGACGTCGTTGACCACCCAGAATAAATTACTTTTTCCCAAGTGTGATCCGCATGCAGGTTCCCGACAACCCGATTCAAAGGGTCGATACACAATGTGCGCTTAATAGAGTCCATGTTTAGTGGTAATCTGAATTCGTGACTCTTTTCTAAGCGGGGGAAGTATTCACGTATGGCGTTTCCATCCCCAGCCTGGGTTGGTTGGTTGATTATAAGCCATCGACAATCAGTATCGCCCGGCCCAATTACCTCGAGAATAGCGGTCTGGAGAGGTTTTCCCTGGCCATCATGGTATGTGATCGTAATCGATATCTGCGCCGTAGAGTCACGATTGCTGCCGTACTGATCGGAGGCTATTTCGGCTATGAAGGAAGGATGTATTTGGTCAGACGTACTGGTGCGAGCAGGATAATTCGGGTGTGCGATCGTTCGAGTGTCCATTTTCCCAAGTAGCGTCCGGCAAATATTCATTGATGGATGACGAATGAAGTTATCTAAGACGTCGTCCGAAACCACCGACTCAAAGCCTTCGGTCAGATTTAAATCATCTTCTTGCGAGCCGACTTGAGCAGTTCCAACTACCGAGCCAAAACAATCATAGACGGTATCCGTTCTGTTTCCATTTGGATCTGTTATCTGGCACTGTTGGGCTTGAAAGTAGTCATTGCTATACAAAATCGTATTTCCAATGGGATCTATGACTCGCTCCAAGAGATAGTGATATTTATCATACTCCGTAACTGTGATTGCTTTGAAAGGGTCCATGATCAGATGTGGAGTGTAAAAAGATTGCCGCGCTAGCGCTATCGAGCAGCTGCTTTCCTCCGCTGATTGTGAGTATAACAGCCTGTCACTTGGTGTCCACCAAAGGCCCTCCGACTCAGGCAACTCTACATATCCCCCCATTTCCATCACTTGTCGCAGAGAGTGATTGCTTAGAATATTTTTATCCGAAAAGATTTGAGAGAGAAAATCGTCGGTGAACACTAGGTCGTAGGTCTGATAAACAGTTGAGAACGGCTCGATCTGGCCGAAACCTAGACGGGTCTTAATTGTTTCGTCGTAAAAGTAGATTCGCGACTCTTTGACAAGAGCCTTCTGCGGCTTAGTTGATTTCGAAATCTCGCTGGTCGCGGGGATTACCTCGATAGAGCCTAGAAAATCTACGATCCTAGCAGGGTCAAGATTGCACCTTTCCAGGATATCTGCCTCCAGGTTGGCGATATTGTAAATCGTCGTCCTTGCGAGAAGAGGTTGATGAAAATAGCCTTTGCTGTACTGATCGATATGACGGGTAAATTGGGATTCGGTATATGTTGCCCACGTCATTTCTTGTTTTTCTCGATCTTGTGGATTTTGTAATATACTTTTGTCGACACCTTTTTGCATAGAGATTGTTTTGAGCGTGTTCCCAAAGTCATCCGCTTCAAGGGTGAACTCGCGTAATATCTTGAACTCTGTTGAACAGCGCTCGTAGTAATGGCTAATAGCCTCCCTCGGGATTACGCGAAAGACTGCATTTTTATCCTTGGATCTCGCTTGTAGTTCCCGGACCTCATAAGAATGAACTATCGCAACATACGGAATACTAGATTGTCGGAATTTGTCGCTGCCGTCGTAAATTTCTTCTCTCGCGAGGGAGCCCTTTAACGCGCGATGGATATCGTTTATCGCTTCTAGGTCTCCATCCCTCACCTGAGGGAGGTTATTCTGAGGCATGGCGAGTGTACCGTAACCCTTGACGCAGAAGTCCGGGGATCCAACGAAGTACCAGGCTTTCTTCCGAATTGGGGGGCGTTTAAAGTGTAGAGGAGTGCCAATTGAGTACTCTTCCTCTTCCCAGGTCTCAACACCGCCAAATCCACGAAATTCTCTTTCAATTCCATCGTAAAAGCCGTCGCGGTACGCGTACCTAGACTTCTTGCTAGATTTTGCAATATCGTCCTTCACCAACACTTCAGAAACACATTGAACGGGGAACGATAGCTTTGTTGACCAGGGGTTGCCCTCTAACTCGTCGATTAGTGAGAACCTAGTAGAGGGCTCGTAAGTGATAGAAGTGGTGGCTCCCAAGCCGGTGGAATACTGTTGCAGAAGGAAAGGCTTCTTTCCACCGGTTAGGTCGATGTAATGTATAGTATTCTGATGGCGGTCTTGAGGTTCTAGGCCAAGCCAACAGATACAGGAGGTCCCGGTACCCATTAGATCCATAGTAAAAACACTCGAAAGGTTATCAAGTCGCGGAAAGCAAGAGACTTCGATACGAGAGCCCCATGAGTTGCCTGCTTGGTTGTAATAGATGTGCAATCCACCGTCTTCTGGGAGATATACGATATCCGTTGTCCCGGACCCGTTAATATCTACGAGATGTAGACGACGAATATTGAAAGCATCGATCGTAGCAAAAAGAGGGCCATCCCCCATTTGAATTCCAGGGCCGAAATGACCATGACCGAGGTTCGGCCAATAGGTAACACTTCCATTTCGGATCTCCACGAGGTCAGCGAGCCCATCGCCAGTCATATCGGCAAATGTCGTCAAGGCTTCGCGGTCATTCAAATATAAATGTGATTCAGCTTCAGAGCAAGGGAGCTTTGCTCCCGATGCGAAACCGGCTTTTGCCAAGTTTTGATACCAAAAGATTTCTCCAACGGCGGTTTGTTTGACTACATCTGCAAACCCGTCGCCAGTCAGATCGATTGTCTTGACTGTTCCATCTGACAAGCTGAAGTTTGGAAGACCATCGAAGACACTGAAGTTGTCCCAACCAGCAGACTTTTGATATTCAAAATATCCGGCTGGTCTGCCCTCTTGGTCCACCAACACAACATCCATATTGCCGTTATGATTGATGTCTTCAAAGTACAGACTGCCGCCGAAAGAGTTAGAAGGATGTAGCGTTAAGATCTTTGGTGCACTGAAATCTGATTCTTTTTCTGGGGCTAGCATTTGATTTCTTTGGTAGGTCCATGCGCCGTTCTTAGGGGTATGGATGATCCCGGGCGCCCCATCCCCATAGAGATCCACCCATCGAACGTCTTCAGCCGCGTAGTTGAAACTCTGAAGTATGGTCTTCTCTGTACTCTGCAAAGAAAATCTGGACGGGTCTTCCGCTGTCGTATACCGGAAGCGAATCGGCGGCAAAGATTGCATTCTGTGGGGGTTCTGATTAGGAGAGGGGTATCCTTGACTCATGAACTCTTCTAGAAGCTCCATACCACCATCTGCCCGATACTTGAGGTCTGAAGATGATACAAGATAATAATCCTTCTTTAATTCTTCAGGAAAGCGGTGAAACATGAGAATTCTTCTACAAAGCCGATAGTATCTCACTTCAAAACCACTATTGCACACGCTAAACGGGTATTCCCGAACTGGCCACGGATTCTCTTCGCTGGGGGTGGGGTTAAATTTGTCATGCTCCCCATAATCAAAAATGACTTCGAACATCCATTCCGAGCCGTCCATCGTATGTTTGGGCGTCCAGGTTTCAACCTCTCGATTAGGCGTGCGATTTCCGTATTTGATAGACTTGATATATCGTGCTCGAGTCCGAACTTCTTCCGCTCTAGTTACGTCTGCCGGATGGTCGAGTTTAATGTTCTGGCTATTTTCCGCCTTGTACTTTATTTCGACAGCGTTACCAAAGGAATCATAGCTTCTGCAGGCTAGCCAGGAGTATATTCGCTGCTCTCCCACACCTAAACCGTCAAAAATACGTGACTCATTGGTCTCGCCGTATACAGTCGTTACATTCTCACCGGATATAGTTTTCCAAAAAACGTTCCCGGGAGATGAAATTTCCTGCCAAAACTCTACTATCTGGCAGCTATGCTCAACACGAGGCCTGTATCTCTTAACACGATATCCATCGAAGATAGTTTCTCCGGGTTGATTTTGTTCAAGAGGATGAATCTCGGGCACGAGGTCGTCATACCCTGAAAGCATAAAGATATCTGAATCCCCATACTGAGGAACGCCCTTGGAGACTTTCCTTGAAACCGAAGCGGTTGATAGCTGCCACCCAACACCGAAGGGACCATTTCCATTTCCAGAATCATAACTTAAGGTTAGACCAGGTCCGAGCTCTGATCTCGTTGGCGTTGTGTAAATAGGTAGATCCAAGGTCATGGTCCCAGTTACGGGGTTCATTTTGAACTGGGGATCGATGGAACCATGACTCCCACCGCCCCTCTTTGCCGCGGTCGAGGTTGCTGGAGATCGAGAAACGGGGTTGGCTCGCTGAGTAAGGTCTACGTCGTTCTGACCTTGTCTGTTGGAGGAATCCGCTACCCGTGTAGGTGGCGACGGTGCCGTACGGGTCCGATCCGCAGCAGCCATATTGGCTCGGTCGCGGATATGCTGGGTCATTTTTTACGAGGTACCAACTGGTGTCCGTTAACTTCTAGTTGCAATAGAGTAAATCGGGCCGCCCGCATAGAAATAATTGCTTTGAATACTTGAAGGCGGCTACTGCACTGCCTTGGGCACTTATGACTTTGTGAATAACCATACACCGTTAAATGGAATAACCAGTATGGTTTAGAGGAGAGTACCCTTTTAAGCTGGGGATCTCAACACAAGAAGTTTGCAAAATTCAACGCAATGGTCGAGCAGGTGTTAGACCTCCTACCCACAACTTTCCATCTCTTACTTAACCGTTGGTCACAATGACAGTATTTTTTCTTACACGACGAAAGAGGGAGTATACTAGGAATTCCCTTTCGTCGGGGTGGACTCCAAGAATGCTGCAAGGACAAACTTCTACCGCCCGAGACTCGTACCCGGCCGTCCGACCAACCAGGGTGCCTCGTTTGATATGGCTGCTGTCAAAAGCGGGGTATGGTATCCCGCTCAGGATAGTATGCAGGTATGACGCACGGGAAGGATGACTTGGCCATGTAGATCTTAGCTGCAACGTACCTCAACTAAGTGAGGGGAAATAGGGAGCATCGGGTACGGATTTGAATCGCCTTCATGTATGTTTACTAGTATGCCTTTGAGGTTAGCTGCATATTTCATAATGGATTCTGCAGCGAACCCCGCTGCGTCGCTGCACTATGACGTTCACACTTCTTCTTTAATCTGTCGCATTTTCGCCTACTTGTTACGTATTTCGGAGAGGTCGTCTGTAAAAGCAGTTAGGTTTACAAAGACAAGCAGCATTTTTGGTCTTGCCATGCCAGCCTGACCGTCTATGGAGCCGTATTCGGGCTTGGGCGTCAACTAGGCCATCTAAAAGATAACTTCAGCTCTACCATTGATTCCGTAGTAACCGCTATCCGTGCGCGAGTTCAATGGACAGGGGTTTCCACTACCCATGCTCTAAGTGGTAGAATTTCTAGTAGATCTAGGCGGGGCTGCATGGGTGCGAGGATAGTACTAGCACGGCAGATTTTTAGGTTTATGCGGGGTGTCCGCGCATAAAATGCGGGATGTGTAAGTGGGGGAATGTGACTTTGGGCCCACTTCATACAAAATCCTACCGTATGGATACGAGTCTCCGGCTCCGGAACAGAATGACCCAGATCAGGTTCGTAGCTATAGGCTAAAAGCAATAGAATCAGATAGCGGGTAGCTCTAGAGGTATGGCTACATACACGCAGGCCAAAAGTTGCTAGCCCAATCTGATAATGGCGGAGATCACTTGGTGGCCATTATGAGGACGCCCACGCGTAACCGAATGGATAATAAAAATATCGCACAAAGTTTCAATTTAAGCAAAGAACTATAGTATGCATACCCAAAGCAATATCTCTTGATAACCTTAATTCGGTAACGAAAGCAGTAGCTATCAACTCAGGTGTGGAGATGCGTCCAAATGATCCTCAGTGGTGCCACGACTCCGAGCATATGCACCCTGCAGATCCAGCCGGTGACCGAGTACTTACTCGTCACAATGCACAAAACTTTAAACATCCTTTGATCTAGCCCCACCGTCTGGGTTGATCGACGGTGCTCCCGGGTCTCGTACACCATCCTTCTACCGTAAACGGCTCGGTTTTTAAGTTGCAGGATTGAAACAAAATGGGCAGGGGTATTCTAAGATTACCTATAGAGGTACCACCGCCAAGAATGAATGTGATCGAAGGATTCGCAGGAGGGCCTTTGTTGTGGCCCATGCCGTCCTGATGTTGCCACATTGGCGAAGATTCTTGTCTCTGAAACTAAGAGTTCAGTTGCTGAAGATAGGATTGAACTGCTATCCAGAGAGTTCTAGCTCAAATACTATGCTATGCGAGTGTTCTTCCGTCTCCTCCAAAAACAAGGTTGAGTGGGACCTGTTCGCGTATCTATTAACCCAGCAGTTCCAGATATCGTTTTCCTATATCTGTTTATATTCAGCCATCTCCATGCAGCAAGTTCCTGTTATTGAACTTTATCATAGCCATTTGTACTTCGATCCTAAAATTTGTGCACACAACAAAATGGCCTTTGCTAATCGGGAGTCGAAGCTTAGTATACCTGTGCTCGCCGTGTCTTAGGTCCCCTCATTCAAATACTAATGCATTAACGAGGGCTACTATGGAGAAGTTGTAACCAGCTTTACGGAACATATCTTGAACACCAAGTTTGCGTGGATGTCCGGGGCCTACAAAGGTATGTGGGAGATAAAAATAGTGAAAGATAGAACACATGTTCAAAGCCAACAATCCAACTACAAAAGACCTAGAGGTAATATTACACGTTTGTAATAAGTTAGCGGCAGATACTTGCTAGTCCAACGGTTCCTTTGGGGCGAGTGGCTAGGCAGATAATACCAAAGCATGTTGAGGTTTAGCGACAGTGCCGCGAGTAAAGGTGAAGATATCTAAGCGTTAGTAGTTATTGCTGGGTAGCACATAGATCTTTTCATTATTTACCTAGGCGTATATATATAGTCTATTATTCAAGTGAACACTATTCTATTATTAGCGTTGGAAAGTCATATCGGTTATACATTTAGGCAAGCGCCCTGGTGGCGAGACGGGCGGCTGCCTTCTGGTCTACCTTGTATTTGAACTTGCATCATGGGGTTGTTGATGGGGCCAAATCGGTAGCTTCGTGGCCGTGAAGTTCGAAGTCTGTCAACTTGGCTAGTGCCAATACTGGGACTAACTATATCTTGGCATCCCGATTTGTCTTGGCGCTGTCTCAAAATGACACACCGCAACACAATCGTAAACCTTTCCCTCTTTCACCTTTCTCTGGTCTCGTCGCTCCCTAGTTTCACACCCCGCCATCCTACAATCCCGCCTTCAGCAAAGAAGATAATCCTTTCTATCGTTGCTATCATCACGATAGCCTCCCCAATCACTACATACTAGTCTCTCGCATTATTTAAAGTCGCATTACGCCAAGTCCTTCGGCCGAGGCAATACTGTTGAGTTCCCATCAACCGTTGCTGAGAAGCACAAACCGTCAAGGATCGAAGCAGCCGTTGCTCGACCTTTTTCCCTTTTTCTTTCTTTCTTTCTTTTTCTTTCTTTTTTTTCTTTTTCATACGCCTTGCGGTTTGCTGTAGTGATAACGTACGTATCAATATTAATAATACCATACTTCTAACTCCCAGCCAGCCCCAGTGTCTACTACAATGGAGACCTTACCTCTCGAGATCGTAGAGAAGGTTCTCGTAGACTTTACCTATACAGAGATACAGAAGAACATCCGCCCCATAAGCCGCCACTTTTTCGCCATGTTTGGCAACAAATTCCACGGTTTGCCCCCCGTTCTGTGGGAGAAAGTTTTTGACCACCTTGAGTACGGGACCTGCTCACCGTACAGAGGACATGCACCCAATTTAGGGGCATGATCCGGAAGACGAAGTCCGCTGTCATCCAGGCGACGCTCTTTAAAGAGCATTTATCTGTCGGATCCCAGCCACCACTCATGCACCCGCGGGACATCAGTGTCCACCCCCTCTTCGAGCAGTTAAGTTTCTGCGTGAGGGGGCCGCATGGGAGGACGGAAGAGTTCGTCTCCATCCTTCTTAGTGGAGGGAGGAAGAGTTGCTGAAGTCCTTCCCGGCCGCCAAAGATGCCGCTACTTCCCCGCCGTGCGAGTCTTTGGCCATTGGCCTCCCCCAGTTTAAGAAGACGGTGACGATAACGAAGAAGATGATGTTGAAGGAGGAGTTGGCCTACCAGCGAAAGGCTGAACGGCCCAGTTTTGCCCACCTGTGGCCCAAGGACGTCAGGAAGAGGAAGGCGGAGGAGAGGAGGGAGGCCAACAAGCGTAAGGCCGAGGAGCTGGCGGAGAGCCTGATCCCAAGAGGAGGAAGTGTGGGGACCCCGGCCTATCTATGGCACTTACTGTCATGGATGTGGTGGGCGGGGTCCGGGAGTTGATAGATAAGCGTATGTACCTACTTCACTCTATCCCTAGTTAGTCTCGTAGTATCTCTAGTTAGGTACCGCTGTAATATCTTATTAACATTGTGTTAAACTCTAGCGTTGACGAAGGCGCAGAGGCGAGTGGCGGAGGAGCTACGGCCGGGACAGATTGGCGTATCTTCGCCAATCTATGAATGTCTAAGCGGGGACTCAGAGTTCCTCGGGTTCTCGGAGGTAGTGGTGCGAGCGGGGCGAAGGGTACAGTTGAACGTGGCGGGGATTGTGGCGGACGAGGAGTTTGAATTTTAGGGGGTGCGATGAGGGGAGGGGGATAAAGGGGCTAAGTACCTAAGATATCTGGGGGCCTAAAGAGTCTAAAGGATCTAAGGGGGCTGGGTGCCTAAGGCTAAGAGGGCTCACAGGGCGGGGGGCTCGGGGCTTTAAACAAAACGGTTTACCTATTACCTATATTCTTCTTCGTTTACCTGCAGGCCTACGACGTACCTATTGTGATAGGGGTTGGAGATTTTGGAGGCCACAGACACCACCTTGGGACATATTTTTTTCAAACGGGAGGGGGCATGGGAGACAACAGGGAGGTTTAACCAGCCTTACCGCAAAGGAGCCGGAGTATGAAATAGAGAAGCCCATAGACGGCATCGCCTTACGAGGACACCCAGCGGTCCCTTAGTGATATGTTACTTAATTTGATCGGGGGGCAGCGAAAGCTTGGGTGCCAGGAGCTATCGGCCAAGTGGGATTAGTACGTGCTACCGGGAGACCCCGTGTCTACTGTCGGAACTGCACGCCACCATAGCCGCTCTCAATCACAGAATTAGCGCCCCAGTAGTTTATCGGACGTTATCACTGGCAGACAAGTACCAGGAAGTTAACTCGTCATACCGCAACTGCCCTCCATAGATAGGTTGGCAGAAAAGCCGTGAGATCTCGAGAGCTATTTACCTAGCGGCTCGGCTGGGTAGCAATCTCGGTATCATAGCGGCTATGTGTTAACGCCTTGCCTTTAGTGGTGCTGACGGACGAGATTGGGGGATGGGGCCATTGACAACCACTTGAATTCATAAACTTGCGGGTGAACAGTGGATCCAGAACTGTTTTCATGAAGGCCGCTAGTACGATAGTATGCATTATACTAGTCTTATAAGCTGGCCTATTGGCGCAACTGGGGAAGATATTTCCTGCGACGAATTCTTGACTGCGCTGGCATTCGCTGGGGCTTACGGCCTCGAAGGTATCAAAAACGTGGTTACGTCTGTGGAATTCCAGGAACAGGGACAAGAATATGGAAGCCCGGCAGTTTTATAAGGGTACTTAGGGGCTCGAAATATACGTCACTGAGCGGTATGCCTCGCAGGCCGAGGCACCGAAGTTAGTTTTGGCGAAGAGGTCGGGTGTAACATGACGTCGCGATGGCACACCATCATGTTTGGCTCTGCGGCCTTGATATATACCCAGAATCCATACGAGGAGTACCTAATTTCGAGCTCTGAGCCGTCCAAGTCGCCTCTTCCCGGCATCTTGACGCGGGTTTCTTACAGTGCGCGCCATACTATGGTCACCCTCACGGTCACGAGAACTTCAGGCGCAAAATTGCACCAAGTGGTATATCTAGGAGATCTCTTGAAGTGGGGGGATGGTCACATCCAGCTCAAATGGAGCGTTTATCTTTACCTCCTGATAACTATGCGCTGGGACACCGAATATTTACACGATTCGGCGAAGGTCATTTGGTTACTTCTATTTACATTCTTCGGCGTACTTGGTTAGTTCAACCCACATCACGCTGAAACGAGCCGGTACCAATTTTTCGGCGAACCCCCTAGGTTCTGTTACTCAAAAGGTACTCGGAGCGACGAGTGGACTGGCAGAGAGTGATGGATTTATTATACAACTATCTAGAAACCCGCGATAACACCGACCTAGCCACCGAATTACGTTTATAAGGATATCAAACCCGCCAACCGCGATAGAGAGTTCCAAAACCAGAACAACCGATTACACTAATACGCAACATCAGCTCCCCTATGCGCTGCTGTATGACATCCTCCGGCGTATCCCCATAAATATAGTCAAAATACTTAACATAATTGAACGGCGGCACATAAGAAGACCCCTCATCCGTCGGCATCCCAAACCTTGTGGACATCCAAACGGGGAGTTGATCACCGGAATTAAACCAAAGCTTTTCATTGTAGCGGATTTGCTCAATCCCGGCTTCTGCATTGACAGCAGCGACTATGATACCGGGATAAGCACTGTCAAGAGAATTGTCGTGATAATAGCTTATACATCGGAACCAGTCTTGCCAGGGGAGGTGTTCGAGCTCTGGATTTGAGGTTAGGAAGTCTGCGAGGAATGGGTTGTTTCGGTCCCAGGCTCTGGTGAGGTATTTTTTGTTCGGTTGTCGGGTGAAGGAGGCGCTGTCGTCTCTGAATTCTAGGGTTCGAATGTTTGGGAGGAGTTTGAACAGCTTGGCTGTGTTCTCGAACGGGGCGCTTTTGTCTACCACATGGTATCGGAGTGATGCTGCGTCGGCGGGGGCGCCGTGGAGTGTATGGTATAGAATTGCGTAAAGTCGGAAGGTTAAGCGCTTTACAGCTTTAGAAGAGAGTTCGTTTTTCCCGTCCCGTTGAATCTTGTGGATGAATTTTCTGAAGGGGGATTTGTGGATGCCCCCCACCGGCGGGGTCGAGTCTAGTTCGGGTTCCGCCCTTGATAGCGATTCCGCCTCATCTGCCTCGGCCAAGGCTTTTATCTCCGGTATTTTGTTTATGAAACCCGGGTTTCTTTGTTCATAGTTTTGACAGAAATTTAAGATCTTTTGGTGGATATCACCCGAATAATGCTTTATTACGGCGTCGAATCTTCCACTGCGCATAACGGCTAAATCCGTAGGCGTGAAATCAAATATCAAATGCTCCAATTGCCGTCGTTCCGAGAGCGGCATGGCCTCCAGTTCTTCTATGCAATAGTAATCGACTTGGTCGAAGTGTACTGCCAAGCTAGAGCGTTTCGGGGGCGGAACTTTTGCGAGGATGGCTTTTGAGACCAATCGAAGGCTTAGGCGGTCTAGGGATGTGAGATAGTAGCAGACTTCGCAGATTATTTCTGTGGGGAGGGCTGTAAGGAGGGCTGTAAGCGGCGTCCCTAAGCTTGGGGGTGCCGCTGTGGCACGTCCGCCCAGTATTTTCGAGATCCGAGACGGGACGCGCATATTAAATTTGGTTTATAGTATAGTTACTGTTTCGAGGATAGGTTCGAGAAGTTTTAGTTTGAATTGCGACCTGAGGGGTATCGTGCCTTTATGAGCTCTCAGGTTACACCGCCTTGAGCAGAGTCTCGGCGCAGTTTCATGTCTTGGCGGAGGCTGGGTGGGGCTCAGGTCTGCCGCGCGCCGGGTATATATATTGGTCTCCAAATCTGCTGTGTCCGAATAAACCGCTCCAGTCTTCAAGCCGATATCTATAGCTCCCCGTTACAATGCAATGTACAGTTTCCTCAACCTGTGGGCTGGTAGTCTGGCAGTGAGCAGGGGTGGAGATAGTCTCGAAATAGGTCAGGCTGTTGGGAAGCGGGCTTGACTCCACAACACATGGCTTGTTAGCACGGAATCGCCTTGTGTATATGTGGTACCAATAGCGCATATAAAACCTCGTCTTTTACCCGTCTCAGCCTCCGGACCGTCTTTTCGGATATTTGGGCCCGTGCGACGAGTGCAATCTGGAGATAGAGTCGTCATTACGCTTTATCTTCGCTTTAAGGTGTGAAAGGTGTGGTTGTGAAAACTTCCTAGTTACACCAAGGAGAAATTACACCAGGATATGGATATGCTTTTGGATATAAGATTTTCGCTTTATCGGCTACAAGTAATAATAGTTAGAAGAAAGGCCTCAACGTGCATTTGCCAATGGCGGATCCGAGCCAGGCTGCTGCAGGTGCAGCTCTACTTAGGTATTTAACTGCGGTAAAGGCTTGTGATTACGAGTCATCATTTGTAAATCATAGAACTATGATAGCTGAAATAAACTGAATTTCCCTATTGTATTAGCAGTTACTTGGAGAGATATGGTCTAATGTAGAGTAGTTATTACTAGCTTAATACTCTAGAATGATGCAAATTCATATCATTTTATCTGAAATTGTTGGAAGAAAAAAATTAGATAATAGAACCTTGTCCTCGATTGGCGCCTTCTATTCGGTTACCCTGTTAGAGTTTAGGGCTTTAGCAAATCTGAAGAATACCTTGATTTGGTCTCGGCATCGAAGATATGTAGCAAGAATTGAGGTTACATATTAGATAGATGAATCGGAAATCTTGACTGAACATAAATTTCCTCTTCGCTTTTTGTCTCTTTCTCTCTTACTTTCTCTTCCTCTCCTTCTTCCTTCTCCTCTCTCTTCTTCTCTTTCCTCCTCCTCCTCTTCATGCTTTTGACTATCCTTGGACCTCAACAGCATACCCTTCACTAGCTTTCTCTTTCGCAATCCAGCGTATAACCACAGTAACGATGAACCCCATCTTTAAGACCACCTTCCTAGGTGGCAAAGTCTACCCCCCCTACGGGAGCACCTGTCTTCTGGCCTTCGGGCCTTGTAGCTTTGTCGAGCACCTAAAAGCGGTGCTCCCAGTCCCCTCCCCACTCTCAGAGATCGGGCCCTCCAAATTTGTGGAGCAGCTCTCAGCAGCTCTCCCAGAGTACCCTGCCCCAACCCCACAGGAAGAGGCACTAGCCTGGTGGCGAGAGGTTAGAGAGGAGTGGAAGGAGGACAAGAGCCGTGGGCTCGATGAAAATTGGGCCCCACTCTCCCCCATAATGGACCAGTTATTCCTGGTCAATTACGACCTGGACACCTTCTACCGTCTCGGCCTCAACCCCGAGCGTATCGAACACACCTCGCTGTGGAACCTCCCAGCGATGAAAGTCCCTACGTATAGGGCACGTTTGCAGTTTACCCAGCAAACGCACTACGGGATCCCAGCGCAAACCTTCCTCCTTGACAGATCCGCGGTGGGGCCACTCACCGTCGGTGACATCGTTAGCGGGTTTGCCGCGTTGCTAGGGAAGAGGCTTAGTGCCTCCCAACGACAACTGCTGCGAGACGCGCAGATTCTCCAGACAGGGAATCTCCGGGCCAGGCCAGAGCACAGCCATAAGGGTACTCAGCAGGACCTTATAAAGGCTACACAGGGGTTGAGGGGCAAGCATACCATAACCGTCGAATTCGGGGGTGTAGAGAGGGATGGGACGGTGAAGTTGAAGGGGTGGTGGTTGTTAACGGATAGGAAGAGGGCTGACCCACCGCCACGAACCGGGGAAACGTCGGCGAGAAACGAAAAACGGCGTAGGGAGGAGGACGGGGGAGACGGAAACAAACGACAGCGGGTTTAGCACCCGTTTGTCTGTTTAGTTTCCTTCTTGCCCTGCTCCTTTCTATGACGTTCTTTTGTGATCCATCGGCGTGGAACCGTGCTCGTGGCGGTGGTGTCTTAAGTCCCAACTTTTACCTACGAGTACCTTTGTATATTTTTTTAGTTTATTTTCTTGGCCATATAACCCTCCCATACTTTACTTACTCTACCACGCACCCCCACGAAGCCAGTAAATGTGTTGGAGGTGTGATATTTACGAATACGGCCTAGTATTTTTACACCGCGAACTGGAGTTTACGTCGAGCTTCGAGCTTGCCGTCGAACTAGTTTGAATTAGGACGACATCAAAAAGCTCTAAACTCCGCCTCCTCGAAGGAATCATATGCAGCTAGCAGTTCTAATCCCCATTAGCGCCATTCAATGGGTGTGCTGAATATTCCGAGGGATATTCCGACGGACATAGAAGACGTCGACGTCACCCGGCTACAGCTGCAGACACCACCACCACCAGATTTGCGACATCCAACAGACCCAAGAACCGGGCTCTGCTCTTGGAAGGACGCCCTAATAAATTTACTTTATATGCGCCATCCACTGCCCCTCTTCACTATCGCTGCCACCGCGCTGCTCCTCACGCTCATTTACACGAATTACTCCGCGATCATGTTTTCCAGAATTTATAAGTTCAAGGATAAGGTCCAGGGTCTGGCCGATGAGGTTCACGATAAGCTCCACATAAGGGACGACCACCGTCCACCACGACCACCGTCACATACCTACCCAGGCCAAACCATCCCACAACAACCGCCCCCGATTCCCCCGAAACCAGTAACTCCAGAAGCTTACGCTATTCTACGGCGGAGATGGATGGACCTGGTCGTCGGAGACTTCAATAAGATCGATACAAGTAATAAGGTCATTCACGACCATATCGCTCGACAATCATGGGGGATGAATAGACTGCTGGATACGTATAATCCTACCGAAACCCAGGTTTTTAATAACTGCGGTCCGTTCTGTGCGACTACTGTTCATTTTAAGAATACTTGTGGTAGAGTACGTAGTCTTACCCCGGTTAACACTCTGAAGTGGTACAAATGCAGGCATATACGTCATGTTGCACTTGCTTACTTTAACAGCCGCATTTTTAAAATGGTGTTGCTGACAAGGGTGTGGGTAGTTGCTTGCATTGGCGATAGCTTGGGCGACGCCGGGGACTTCGCAGTATCAGAATGATGATGTTTTACAAAAACTTATTCATGGTATTGACGTTGTCTATGAGAACTTCTTTATTAAGATGGCGGATGATATCAAGAGGTGTATACAGACTCGTGAGAATTGGTGGAATATTCAGTAAGCACACAATTTCTCGACCTCAAGTATGACTGCTAATGGGAAATTTGTGAAATAGAATCGGAGCACCCCAAAACCTCGCGGATCTCGGTGTAATCCTCTACGACCACCTCGGCGAAGAACGTCGAAAGCGACTCGGCGCGAAAATCGTGGAACTGGCCGGCAATCCGTTCATACCCAGTCTCAAAGGTGGAAATCGGTCTTGGGTAGCTAGAATCCTGATCGTTACAGGCGTATTCACCGATAATGCCGAAACTCTTAGAACGGGGATCCGTTGTATGTCTGCAGATGGAGGAAGTGCCAATGTCAGGAAGAATACTCTGTTCGGTTATATCCAGCCTGGCGATGGGGAGGGACTGTATGAAGATGGCAGTCTGATATCGCATGATGTTTACCCGTATGCTGGAGGGTACGGTCTTATTATGTTGGGTTCCGTCGCTCGGCTTTTTAGTCTGCTAAACTCGCCAGATTCACCGGATGTGTTTAAGATCAGGGATCCAAATACATCGATCATCTATGATTCGGTGGAGAGGAATTTCCTTCCAGTTGTTTGGCAAGGTATCATCTTCGAGCACGTTCGAGGCCGCGGAGTCGCTCGCCGTGAAGGCCCCGGATGGGTATGTTACCCCCTTACACCCTCTTCAACGACTCAACGTGCTAACGTACCTCATTCAGGATAACGGCCACATCCTCATCCACGCCGTAGCCCTCCTATCCCAAGGCTCCACCCCCGAAATGGCAGCCCACCTCTCCTCCTACGTCCGTCAATGGCTAGAATCCAACCCCGGCGATATCTTCCCCAAAGCCGAAGTCCCCCAAATCCCCATCCTCCAATCAATCCTCTCCAACAACTCCCTCCCCACCGCCCCAACCCCACGCGGCTGCTTCGCCTGCCCCATGCAAGAACATTTCGCCTACCACTCCCCCGACGACTCCTGGTGTTTCACAATCTCAACCTCCTCAACCCGTATCGGCCGCGCAGAGGCTCTTAATAAAGAAAATCTAAAAGCATGGTACCAAGGCGATGGGATGACATACCTCTACACCACCTCCCAAAAAACGCATTTCGGAGACGACTACTGGCCAACAATGGACCCCCTCCACTCCCCCGGCGTCACAAACCACCAAACCCTCCCCTCCTCACCGGCAGCCTATAAATGCGTAGGATTCAAAGATTGGTCCGGCGGCGCATGTTGGGCTGGCGGCGGCGGTGGGAACGGGGTAGCCTATAAATCCAACGGTATCGCCGCACGGTTTGCAGCGGTCAGTATGGATCATTTATCATTCGATAAAGCTTCTGCGGCGAAGAAATCTTGGTTTTTATTAGAAAATGGGATTATAGCGTTAGGTGCGGGTTGTACTGGTACCGCTTCTCCACCATCACTTCTTCACACTACAATCGAATCCCGAAATCTCGATAAACCCGGTAGACCCCTCATCATCAACGGCGAAACATACACCCAACCGCCCGGATGGATCAAAAAAAGTCAATGGGTACACTGGGCCTGGCTTGAAAACACTGGCGGATACATCTTCCTCGACTCTAAAGACCGCACTCCCCGAGAAAAAATCTTTACAAGAACACGTAACTGCGGTGCGTGGCATGATATCAATGAATCTGGCAAAGCCGATGAATGTTGTAGGGAGTATGTTAATATTATTATTAACCATGGGGTTAATCCGCAGAATAGTGCTTATGCATATGCTATTCTTCCTATGGCTACGAAAGAGGGGACGGAGTCTTTAAACGCGGATCCTCCGTGGAAGGTATTGGTTAATGGCGTTAATATCCAAGCTGTTGAATATACTTTTGAAAAGGGGGTGATTACTTTGGCTACCTTTTGGACTGCAGGGGAGGTAAATGGTGTTAGAGTTGAACAGCCTTGTCAGTTGGTGTGGGGGTATTGGGGGGATGAATGGTGTTTGACTATTTCAGATCCATCGCATAAGACGTCTGTTGTGGCGGTGAATTTGGAGGCTGTGGGGGGGAAGGGGTTGAAGGTTGAGAGAATGGATGAGGGGGTTGTGGTTGATGGGGGGAGAGTGGTGGTTAATGGGTTGAAAGATGGGGCTACGAAGAGTGTGTTTTTTAAGGGGGGGCATGATGAATTGTAGGCGGGGGTGGAAAAAGTGTATTAGCTTTTATGTAGCGTTATTGGGTTTCTCTGTTCGGGTTAGCAATGAAATTCTTTTCATTTCGTGACTGTTTGGAACGGTGACGTAAGGTTATATGTTATCGCGGTGTACTATTTGGGCCTTAGGGCACTCGCAATGTCAGCTTGCATGGACTGGGGTCTCCATGAAGCCGGCTGATGAGACTTTTGTCTGGACATTGCGGAAATAGAAATAATATATAATGTAGCATTCATATATTTCGTGCCGAGAGTTCTAAGAACGATGAATTGAAGATAGGAGACGTTAATAGTAGCCTCTTATAGGTGTACCCCTCGTATTGGAGAGAACCCATTTAGTGTTGGATTTTGTCCGACCGCATATTTAAAATTGCGCGTGTTGGGTGGCCATACAGTGAGCGGGATTTGAACTTGCTAGTCTCAGAGTTAAAGCCATAAAACTAAAACTTGAATACTCGGTTCAATATAGGGATTGCGCTTTACCCTTGATAGAGAAGCTATATACCTAAGTTCGAACCCCTTTCACTGGCACTGGGACTTTTCTAACCTTGTCGCTCTTTAACAATGTAGTTTCAGATTCGTGAGACTATGTACAGCAGATGTTGAAACCATGGTACCAGCGTCACTAATTTGATATTGGATTAGAATAATGCCAAACTCGATGTCACTATATATAGAGCATAAGATCTAGATGCGACGATATTATACCGTTGCTACGGCCTAGAAAAGTTACCTATCTATTGAAAGCTAGGAATACAATGGTAATCATCTACTCCACAAGCCAGTCTAGTCAAACAAAAGTTTTAAAGATTGTAATCGAGAAATATGCGTTCAACAGCGCGGGGATTTGACGGTAACCACAAAGTTTCAGATCTTTATTGCCAGTGTCAAAGCGACCGGGAATGCGATACAGCAAAGCCGAAACAAAAGCTATAAATTTAGACCGCGGTACAAAATTCCGAATGCAATGTGGAAAATATGGAACCTGGTGTCTAGCTGACTGAAGAAAAGTTGATATATAGTGATGGAAATAAGTCCTCCTTTCAGCCGGGTATATATATCTCTAGATATCCGGCAATCCAGTTTGAGGCACGTAGTTCCGTCGGAGCGTATACGTTTGTCACGGCCTCGGTCACTCGGAATCGATTAGTTTGGGTCAGTATAATGCAGAATACTACTTCAGATACAAGGTCGCCTAGCTGTGAGACTGGCGCGACACCGACACATGGCTTTTTAAACATTGCCGTACTGCCGTAAATACAAGTGCTATAGCTTAGGCTATATGCAGTTGAGTTATACGATCTGCCTGGATCGGGTTGAAAAACCAACGTAATTTCGGCGTGAAGCGACCGAAAGTTAAGTTGATTATATTAAATATTACCGTATATAGGTTCTCTTAAGCTATATGCAGTTGAGCTATAAGCTTTGCCCAGGATAGGCTTGAGATAACCAAGGTAGTCTTGGCGTGAAGCGACCGAAAATTAAGCGATTTCGCCCAGAACTTTCGCTAAGGTGCTCCCTCCACGAGTAGCTCAGCACGCGATCGGCGGAACGGTCGATCGTAAGATGTCGGTGGCCCGAGTAGCGCTGCTAGGCCACGTGTAATATATCATCGACTGAATTTTATCCCGTTTCGGCTTCCTTGATCGTGGTGTCCAGTATAGTTTTATACTTTCATAATTGTATGGTTTTATAAATCACGCGGAATTGCGGGCCTAGGCCCAACCGACCCTTGCATATGGAACCGAGCACTCACAGGGTGTTTTGGATCCACAGCAAGGGTTCCCCATTGCTCGGCCTCGGCTCTAACGGTTCCTCTTTAAGCTCAATGAACACACATTCTGGGATGGCAGAGGCCGGTTATACTGCCACAGTCTTTGATTTCAATGGCTTCGCACGGAATACGGTCCGTATATCTCGTTTGAATTTTATTACCATCGGCATAGCAAAGATCAGGAGGAAGACAAGCTCCCCACGACATGTTGATACATAACAGGCGTGCCTCTACCTGAAGGTAAGATGAAGTCAGTCAAGTTAGCCAAGTCATAGAACTTTTCTATTTGCAAGACAACCGCGGAGCCTTTCGAATGAACAATGCTCTATAAGTCCTTGATAGCGGCGGTTCTGACGGGGTCCGCCTCAGCACAGACCGCAATTACTGTCAACGTTGGCACAACATATCAAATCATAGACGGTTTCGGTTTCTCTCAAGCTTTTGGCCGTGCTACTGAGTTCAAGAATGCAGCAGCGACTATCCAGAAGCAAGCCCTAGATCTCTTATTCAGTACGACTACAGGCGCCGGCTTCTCTATCATCCGCAACCGCATTGGTTCTGGTGGGTCTGGCGATAGCATATTGCCATCTAATCCAGGCTCCCCATCGGCCACTCCGAAGTATGTATGGGACAATGATGACAAAGGCCAAGTCTGGTTCTCGCAGCAAGCAAAAAACTACGGTGTCACCACCGTCTATGCAGATGCGTGGAGTGCTCCTGGCTTCATGAAGACCAGTGGTTCGGAATCTACCCCTGGGTAGGTTGTTATTGTTTCATCGCCATATGTTCTAAGCTGAATGTGTCCAACTTAGCTATCTCTGCGGTACCACCGGCCATACCTGCTCCTCTGGTGATTGGAAGCAGGCATATGCGAACTTTCTCGTTCAGTATGTTAAATACTACGCCTCCATTGGCATTACGGTGACACATCTAGGCTTCCTCAATGAGCCCGATTATCAGCCAAGTTACTCTCAAATGCAGATTAGCACCAATGCTCAGGAAGCAATCCAGTTCCTCCCAATCCTTTACAACACGGTACAGTCCGCAGGCCTTAGCGTTAAACTCACCTGTTGTGATGCTGTCGGATGGCCTACTCAACGTACCTATACAAACGCTTTAGTCAACGCTGGCGCGACGCAATATTTAGGCACCATTACCGGCCATGCTTATAGCGGCGACCTTACATCACCCATTACCAACACAAATCTTCCCAAATGGAATACCGAAGCCGGCCCACTCTCAGACCGCTTTATTACAACATGGTATGCTAGCGGTGCCGCAGCGGAAGGTTTCACATGGGCAAACAAGCTTGCGGTTGGTGTTGTCAACGCTGGCCTCTCTGGATACCTGTTCTGGGAAGGTTTTGAGAACATGCAGCAACAGTCAGCCGCGCACCTTGTTGATACTGATGGGTCGAAGGCAATTCCTAATGCTATATTATGGGCATTTGCCATGTGGTCACGCTACATCCGCCCAGGTGCTATTCGCATCGGCACAACCGGATCCATTGCAAATGTTATTATCGGGGCTTTCAAAAATACTGACGGGTCAATCATTGTTGTCTTCACCAACAGTGGTACATCAGCACAGTCTGCCAAGGTCTCATTCAGCGGTTTTACGCCCACATCAGCGGCGGCGTATGTTACAAATCAAGGAAATAATTTCCAATCCACAACAGCGACTTTGTCTGGCGGTGCTGTTACAGTCTCCGTCCCGAGCAAGGGCGTTGTCACTATCAAGTTGATTGGTGGGTCCGGTAGCACAACCAGTATATCAACCACTTCATTCACCACGGCTATCACCACCACAACATCTATCCAAACAACGACAACAACGGCGAGCACGACGACACCAGTATCAGCGAGCAGCAGCACCGCATCTACTTGTGCACAAGCCCAATGGTCACAGTGTGGCGGTATAGGCTGGACGGGTTGCAAGACGTGTGCGGCTCAATTTACGTGCAAAGCTCTGAATGAATATTACTCTCAATGTTTATAGAATGAGAACTAGGACAAACGATTTGTCTGTCAACGGCTTTCTCTGTCGGTATTGAGGAAACGTGACGATCCGATGGATTTCCAATGACGTTATAAGTTCTTATAGCGACTCTTGCAAAGTTGTTCTAACCTTCATTTTAATCTACTACTGTATATACTACTAAGACTAAATTAAGGAAATTCCATCCCCTATAGAGTGAGTAAACTCATATAAATCTTTGTGCCAAATAAACAAAAAACGAATCAACTGCTTGTAAAGCGAATTGAAGGTTGATATGCGAATGTGTACTTTTTTGCACCACGATATTAACATCCAGAAGCACATTGCCCATTTTTCGCCGATAGCGGATGCTTATGTCTTCCATTTTATGAAGCTTCCTGCTAGAGGTTCTCATGTTGAACGCCGAACGCCTGAAAAGGACGACTCTATCAGGTTGCTTGATCGTATTAGTAGTAGCCTCTATTTTGGTACACACGTCGTTTTTTTCTGAAGGGTCCGTGGGGGCCACTGCCGTCACGCAAATCAGCCTAGATATCAGTCCACAGACATCAATAGAGTTTCCGAGTTTCCACACTTCTCGATTGCGAGCAGGGTTTCGTCAATGGATGTTGAGGCAGAAGTTTCATTAATACCTCGGAAGCGTGTTGGCACAGAGGATGGCATTCATCCATATGCCCATGGCCACCTACGCTTTTAATCTGAAATTCGGTTTCCAGATTGTGCTGCCAAATGCTTAATACCCATCATTTATAAAGTCTATTGGGTGTTTAAAGGGGAGTTTTTTTTAATATTTCTTTTAACAATATTGGGAAATTTTGATACGTTGGTTTTTGGATATATGGATGGTTTTTTGTATACCTTTTCGAGCATTTACTTTGATGATAAGCTTTGAAAGTAAAGAGCCGTTTTCTTTCCCCTATAGAGAAGATTTGCCAGCGGTTTGAGCTACGATTGCTTCAAGAGGCTTTATCGCCCGGGGATGCTGGGTGTTAGTTGACTCAGCCTATATCCTACAGATCAATATTCCAAATCTTATAACCTCTAGAATCGATTACGAACTATCATGGGGTAATATCTCAAGGGCCGTCGTATCTGAGGGGGGTCAATCTAGCCCTCGGCGACTCGTTTTAACTATGCCGGGGCTTTGTAGCTGGAGGTAGACTTGGATCTGTGTTCTATTTTGCTGTTATAACAATTCTTACAAACAGTCAATAATTTCTTTTGCTTGGCAATATTTCTGGAGCTCTAGTTGACATTATGAATGCCACAGCAACAATATGGCGACAAATGCTTTTCAGATATTATTCCTCGCCGGTTTTTAGAGCTATATTTAGTAGGGATCTTTCTCAATCTACTCCGAATTATGACCCGATGGCTTTTTAGTGTCGTCGGTTTACCAGTACTGAGAATTTACGATATTAGCAGGAACTCCAGCGAGAATATCCAGTAATTTCAGGCGCCGATTCTGTGTAAGCCTGGAAACCTTTGATCTATACACTAGTTTAGTTAAAAGAGTCAAGGAAAACGTCCAAAGTTCAGTCGCCAACCAAAACGATCAAAGACTCATAGTCAAGGTTGGCCATTCCTCCCTATGGGTCAAACTATAACATAGGCTCTGGGATATTCTTGTCTATAAACCGATATCGTGATCGAGGCGGCCGTAAAATAGAGTATATCCAGCCCCGTGTAGTACGTAAAGATAACTGTTTCGCAATTATATAACTATGTGGTATTTGCATTGGGCGGTGACGTTAATTCCTACTTAAGCTCTCTGGTGGCTGTTGGCCGCTACATACGAATATACGCTAGACTAGTATGCCAGATTATCGTATACACTCCCAAATTAATGGTCAATTTCTCCATATTCCGATATCTCTATTCCATAGACATGATATTTTAATGTGCCTTTAGTCCAGCCGGCGTCGTACGGAGCTCCAGAGCGACCACACAAAATAAAACCCATAACTCGCGCATGAACTGCCGTTGGTTTCGAAACTGAAAATGTAGCCGCCGTGCATTTCACGAATGGACAGATTTCCCGAACTTGAGTAACCGAGCGCGAAACAGTAAGATCCTTCGTTGTGGTCGCAATGCATATTAATTAATGCAATACTGTTGTGAGGCTGTGTGGGATGTTGGCCGCGGGATGTGTTGTCGACGGTGTTATTCGGCCGCACGACATCCATCCATCCATCACCTCCACATCACCTCACTCCACCCCACTTGCTCCACTCTGCCACCCACACACCACCGCTCTCGTCGCTTTCGCCGGATATCCTTTCCTTTCTCTTTTTCTTTGTTCTACTTTCCTCTCAACTATTCTACCCTTACTTCTTCAGCGCTCTGTTCGCAGCTACTCCATCCGTTCGTCGATATTCCGGTATTCGCTTCCAATAGCTCGCTACAATTCTAGTAGCACAACATAAAAACTACATATATCTCCACAATGGAGAACCACACGATAGATCGGCTTCCACCAGAAGTCATCCTTCAAGTTTTCAAATACTTTGACAGATACACCGTCCTAACTTACCTACGACCCGTCTGCCAATCCTGGGCCTACGCATCGGATATTCAAAACCCCAGTCGCAGAATCGAAGGTCTCCCACCCGCCATATGGGAAGGCATTCTCAGCCATACCATGACATATAGAACAATACACACCGTATCTCAAACCTGTACCTCCCTGCGGTCCCTTACGAAGACTTCCCGATTTTATCAATTACAGGGTACCACCTTCCAACTCCCAGCCGCAGCGGTCCCCAGTATTCCAAGACCGCAATTGAAGATCATACAACATCCGGCTTTCGAGAGTATCTGCTGCCGAATAGAAACCGGCAGTCTGATATATCACAAAACCGGAAACTGCTGTCCCAATGACGTTCTCTCATTCCCGATGGCCGGGGAGAATGCCACGAACCCGCCTACTAGCAAGGTACTTCTCAAGTTCACACCAAAATACGGAGCCACCTTACGTCCCGTTCTTATTACCAAACCAACAGGTGGGAATCAGAGAGGTGTGACGGTGGGGGACATATATAAAGCTATGCAGCGACTGTTTTCGGAGCCGTTGACCCAACAACAAATTCTCGTCATGAAGCAAATGCGAGACTGGGAGGCTCGAAAACATAAGGCTTCCAAGTCAGAGACCCCTAAAGCCGAACGGACACCTACAGAAGGCGCATCCAGCACCGCGGAGGCCGCCACTTCAGCCGGCGAGTTGGCTCCGGTGGAGCTAGAACCTGAGAGGCAGCCGGTTATCGAACACGACGAATCGCTCATCAATCTGGAATACCCCTTTGTCATGGATTCTTTTACCCACATCCATAATCCTGTCAGACAGCAGAGGGAATTTTTGCACGACTTTCCTTACGTTTATGCATCGGCGCAGGCTGGCGGCGTCCAGAATGGCGTCCTGCTTTTTACCCTTACTTATCACTAGGAGCATTAAGGACATTTGCGGAGTTAGAGCTGGAGTTTCATCCTTCGAGGAGGGCGTTTGTATCCTTGTTTGTTTTGTCTGTTATACCAGCGGTCGTTCGGGGGTTTGGATTTGCATAGCTGTGTCTCGGATTGGGGGTGTTTGTTGATAGTGGTCGCATAGGTTGGTTATAGTATACCTGGGGATACATTAGTCCCTTCTTTTGTTTGTTGTCCGGTGGCATAGCACGTGGTACATGTGTGCTTCTCGTTTCTTTCACGCTGATAGTCGTGGCTATTGTTATAATGGTATTTGGCCGAGAATCACGGCTGAACGATAATTTCGGGAAACTAAAGAGACGGTTGCGCTACCTTCTCGAGACCTTATTTATATTTTCGCATTCCTATCGCTACAGGTGTAACATTGTTGAAGTCTATCAAATCCATCCCTGGAATCCCGACATTCGGACCGAGGCCTTGTCTACGGATCTCTCACGTGAACCCCGCGCCAACGCAAAATGGCACCCAAAATGCAACAAACCCCTCATCAGACGCCAAGACACCTACATGGAAGGCCCTCGTTCGAAAAGACTCCAGGGAAACCGTTCCCAGAGACATATCTATCATGGCATCACTATCTCTTCTTCCACCTGAAATAGTTCTTCAAATCCTTGGATACGTCGATGCCTTCACAGCGATCCACGCCGTCCGCCGCGTTTCCAAACGCCTCCGGATCCTGTCCTATGCCACCCATACGCACATGCACGGCCTTCCTGTGGGTGTCTGGATAAAAATCATACAGTACCTAAGAAGCGTGTTCCTCCCAAATGTCAAAAAGACCTCTCGATCCTTCAACAACTTGATCAATTTTATGGCCGAGAACGACAGGCTACCGCATACCCATTATGGGCATACGCCGGTATCTTCTGAAGCCGTTCGGCTAGCACCGATTTATAGAGCTGGGACTATGCATCCCTTTTTATACGATATTCAGTTTTGGCACAAGCAATGGAGAAGATTCGGAGGTCGAGGGTTAATTACTGCGGCTCCACATTTATTGTTTCAGTGTGCAACTAGTTTGCCGGTTGATAGGATGATTCTTGCATTGACGCCGAAAACGATATCATCTGCGATATCGGCAGTTATGTTCCCAGGTGGGGATATCAGGAGGTTTTCTAAGATAGTTCTGAGGAAACGGCGGCGGCATAGGGTTATCACAAACCTTGACGTTATGGTAGCTGTGGATGAGATGCTTGGGCAGGGTGTTAACGAAGTTTGTATCCAGGTTCGAGATGGGATATTATGTATCTCTAGAACAGCCGAGGAGTTTGGACGGCTTGTGGGGAGGGTGTACCTTGGTGGCATTGATGAGGAGATAGAATATATCGATGATTTGATAGGAAAAGATGGGTTTCTGGGGAAGACGGCGGAGAGTAGGCTGGTATTCGGGACGACTTACGCTGAGTTTTGGGCGTTGGATAGGAGGCCGGGGAAGTGGAAAACGAACGATGCCTGGTTTGTTATGACTGTCCGTCGGGCTAAGAATAAAATTTAAGATATACGTTGGGAGGGCGGGAAGTGTATAGGGTTGATCGTAGCCTTCGTAGACGTGTTTGCTGTGCCCCGTAGGAGCATAAAATCACGAGATACGCTGATGCGCCCGCTTAACGGCCTTAGAACGACAAATCATAGGCCATTCAGATATGCGAGATATACTGTTGGGGCTAGGGTCATCTGTATTCAGGATCCATTCCCGGGAATGCCCCCTCCCCTCTAAGTTGATAGTCCGTACTCGAAAAAACGCAGCCTGGCGTAGTGAGACTTTGTATCTAGACCCCGCGGGCGGCACCTACTTTCGAGAACAGGATACCGTTTAGCACCACGGCATAGCTTCAGATCGTCAATCATAATGAATACCCTTCCCACTGAACTTGTCGTCGACATCTTCAAGCACCTCCCTCCATATGAGGTCCTCACAACCTTCCGACCCCTTTGCCGTCGCTTCTCAAATGCCTCCGATATTTTATACCCAGATGGGCGTCTCTACGGCCTTCCCATCTGCATATGGGAACGAATATGCCACTTTAGCGAATACTTCCCTCTCCTCCGGCTCTCCAGCACCTGTGTTTCATTCAACCTATTCATCCAAACCTCCGAAACTCCCGGGGTTTCTCGTGTAATGTTCCACGAAGCTTTGCCAAGGATCCCTGTCCCTGTCGAGGTAACCGAAACGGATGATCCCACACAGCCAACACACTCGACAACACCTGAGATCGATTGGGAACTTCATCCGTTCTTTGACGGTTTGAGGTATACATTCAACCGCGATTTTTTTTACTTTATGAGAAGTGAGTCGGATTACTGGAATATGCGGGAGGTCACCTTAACCCAGAGGTTTCCACCGAATGAGAATGCGACTAGACCACCAGCGAGAAGCATTACCATAACCGTTCCTCACACGCACGAGTATCCGCCGCTTCAGCCTTTGCGACTCGTAAGGGTGTTTGCGCATGCCCGGGAGGGAGGTGGTGGAGGGGTAAAAATCCTTCAAGTTCTAGTCGCTCTGAGGAAGTCATCTTTGACGCCTATGGATCCAAGGCAAGTTCTCGGGTCTCATAAACGTGCTGGCCGCCGTACCCACGAACCGGATATCGGAATCGAGCCGTGGGCGGCATGGCTGAAGTGGAGTAGTGGATTATCAGACGCTGAATTTGAAGAGCCACCGGGGATTATAGAGTACAACAACGAAGTTGTTGTTCCGCAGGATGTCTGGACTACGACAGCCTTCCCGCCGCAGCGGGAGATAATGTTCGGATCGAGGATTGGGTGGCTGGCCTTACCGGGCCATGGGAAGTGGGGGGATGCGGGGCGTCAGGGTAATAATGATATTGTAATACGTCCTTCCCAATAGATATTGCTGCCTCGAGGTCGTTGGGGCCTGAAACGAACTACTCCAACCGATTATATAAGATGAACTTTGGATGCTTGCTGTCTCACAAGAAATATGTTATATCATTAAAGGGAAGGGTATATCGAGGTTTCATGTGATACCACCATATGGCGACCTGCCGGCGACCTCAGTCGTTCCTGAGGGGTTCCGAGTAGTCCAACCGGGCAAGGCCTTTAAAATTGTTGTAGGCAGGGTCGATCTAATTAGTCCGTAGATAAATTATATGGTTACGAGACTGTCCGTAGATTAGCCTCGTGGTTGATATCACTAGCGTTGATTCGATAACTGAGTTAGCCGATGACAATTGGCGAATAATTCATCTATGGCTTCGCGACGGACTCGCTGTTTGTAGCCGTGTCAAGATTATCGGTTGAACTTGCACCATGATAGGGTAGATATTTTCGAGGCGACGAATGGAGCGGGAAGATGGTGGCGGAGAGTGTGATTCGATGGCCGTGTGTTGTAAACTCCTTGCGTTTTTGGGGGCATGACATAGCTAGATTTATAATAGTCTCGTAACGACTTATAAGTAGAACCCCATGAGCACTGTGCAATAAAACATCGACCATGTCCTTCCGATATTCATCTTGAAATCCTGATCTTCGAACCCCGCTATCCTTCGACTCCCTACCTCCCAAAAACCGATATCACGGGATTTCAGCTAGCAACTCAAATCCACCACTCTGCCCGAATCTGGGACGAGTGTTGCCTCAGGGCCCGCACCCGAATACCGCTGCTTTTCCCCAATAGACTTCCAATATCGAGGTATCACTCTCGATGAGGCGCACAAGCAACGTCTCGTGACCTCACACGGTAGACCAACGAGTTTAGCCCCTATCAATACTAGCACCGTCGAGACGATATATTCCAAATCGATCGGCGAGAAGATTCTATACGAATCCCTTCCTCGCGTCGTCGAGGAAGCCTTTGACGTCTTAATACTCCCGAAGGAAAGGTTCGCCGTATGTACCGAGAAAGCTAGCCACTAGTCTTAGGCCCACATATTCAATTAGAATATCATCAGTGCTAATACTTATTTCCCCATTTTTGTAGGACTGCGTCGAACTTCTCACCACAGCCGCGTGGAAGAAGATATACTACGACAACTTCAATGTTTTGGCTACCATCTACAAGGATTTCGATCTCCAGAAACACGAGCTTAGTAGGATGGATGTCTTTAATCTTATACACACCGTCTGTGGTCAAGATAAGCAGGCAATTGCGCAAGAGGAGGCGGGTCGTATAAGTGCACACTACTGGCCGTGACGCTTATTTTATTATCGCGAGAGTGAATTTTATCGAGCTTTTATAGCTCTACGGTGTCTTTTAATGCACGTGTAACGTTTGACTATGAAGATTAATACTATATAGCCATCGCATTTCCCAAACTTCGTACACCCGCGACTAGTCTCGGGACCGACTTACTCCATAGAGAGAACTATATCAGAATGCCATAATAGAGAAGGAGGGGTATTGCGGTGAACAGAGAGAGGTTTCTAGTAGCTAGTCAATCATAATAAAAACATCACCCCAAACTTTCTCGACCATTCCACAAGTACTTAAATATATACAGACGGACGCAAGCAACGGCGCCAACTTAGTACACATTCCTATTACTATCCTCCAGCCAATTATCATACGAACAATACTATCTTCATGCTGCGATTCATCGCAAATAACCCGACAGTATAAAAGCATTCGAGTTTGTTATATATAAGGCCACTCCAGTATACAAGCTAGACAAAAGATATGTGTGCATTCGTTAAATCCATTCTCTGGCATTTCATCCTAAACTGATGCCGGAAACCGGTGTCCGGGAGCAGCTCTCTGAGTGGGGCACTGATGTTACATACTTCGTTTATCTAGCGACGGTAAGCGACGCAACCATCCTCTTATGGTTCCAACCCGGTTCTCCTATTCCCAACAACATTACTTCCTTTGGATTCGCCCTATGATTGGTTATAGATTTGAGTCCCAATTGGCCCCGCATTTTCGAGGCGACGTACTGCGTATAGGAACAATATCAATCAAGCTCATTGGATAGTTGTATAGCCGAGGCGGTAGCCATTAATTAGGTTTGCCCGCCCCGTGAATATATAGTATGAATATAATTTCCCAAGCACAGTCCAGTTTCCTTGTTTATAAACGTATGTTCATTCAACCTTTTTCGCCGACTCGCCGAACGCTCACCTTACTTTCAGTGTCTCGTTATCCCAGTACACTCAGGAAAATATCACGAAATCATCTGCTATCCATATCTCGTCTAGACCTCCAACATACACCATAACCCCATCAAATTCACGAAAATATGTCGTATCCGTCTTCAGAATCAACTGCTCTGCCATCCCACGGCTACTCGTACAACTGCCCTCCTCTTTTCACGGGAAACGGGAAGGAAATCGCTCTGAGTGAGCATCAGAAAAAATGGCTAGGCCACCTTATTTTCGGCTCTTCAAACTCGGCGGTTATGACCCGTGAATGGCGTCAGCATTACATGCTGGAGCGAGGCGAGGAGATTATTGAAGATATCCTCACTAAGGTTATCCAAGATGTTTGTGCACAGTTCAATATTGACGATGTCGAGGTCCAGGTAAGTTCTTCGCGATTGCATAGCTTGTCAATTACATAGACATATGCTTAAACTTTCTGTAAATTATATTGGCTGCTAGCTTGAATCTTTGGCCTATAGCGGTAGGAAATAGACAAGTAGACTAACCTTGTGGTTTTGATATGGTATAGAACTTTGTTCAGATCCTGACATCCGAACCCCAAATCAATGTGTACTATAAAAATATCAATATTGCCACCACCTTGGGCCGAGAGGTTGACTTGGCGGCTGTTGAATTGAACGGTGCCGAAGTTCTAAAACTGTTGTGTGCTGTCACCAACTTCGATAGAGATGCCACTGTGCAGATCGAAGAGTTCTTTAGACTTATCATAAAGGGCGTCCTACCTTCTTGCGCTGGTGTCGTCCAAGGCCAGCCAATCGTCCACGGTACTAATGCCCCACCACGAAATCTTGTCAGGATGGTCGAAGATTGGACCAACAAGATTACCGCCACTGAAGGGCAGAAAAGTATTACTCTGTCCCAGGAAAACATTACTTCCGAACCCATCGACCATATGAAGCAGCTCCAGGGAATCTGTGAAGATTCCGGCATGAAACTGCACTACGATACGAGTTTCAAAAAAAAACCAAGGACACTGGATTAGCAAAGTCAAGATTACTAGGGCGGAGGGCCAAGTTTTAAATGGAGAAGTTAGCCGAGCGAAACTAGTCTTGGTCGAGTCCGGTCGTGGATATGGCCAGAGCGATTTAGAAGCTTGTCAAAATGCGGCAAGCAAGATCATTCAGAAGCTTCTGAATGTTAAGTAAGGGCCAGATCCTTCGTCTATAATCGAAACCGAAGAAGAGCACATAATATCTCGTTTCCCCTTTACATAATTACTAAGCCGTCTCTACTTTCTTTCGTTCAAATGGACTCTTCTTCAATATGAAAGCATGATGCGTACTACGTAGTTACATTACATTTTATTAATTTATAGGGCTTTTGTATCTAAGGCACGCCTTCTAGCTTCCCCATCGTTCACATTGCTCGAGCATTAATATTATACCCATTTAGCTTTCGTACAGTATCTACACAGCAATCCATAAGGTGCAAAAAAGCACAGACGGTCCTCACGGTTCATGGCAGTATGGTCGAGCCGGGACATAACCTACGGCTTCGTGCGCAAGCTAATACTAACATCGTCTATAGTAATATCACGATATCGTAAGAAATACCTAGGTCTATCTCACACGAAGTGTTTTGCTTCGTTGAGGCCGGTTTACGAGACCAGGTCTATCCATTAAATCTAGATAGTTACCGAAAGCATGCATTATGTATAGTCTCGTAATATGCGGCGAAGCGATTCTATAAATCGATGAATAGGGGTAGCCGCGAGAATAGTAATTAACGCCGAGCGCGGAAAGCGCAATAACAGGCACAGCTACCAAAAAGGGATGCCAAACGATTAAAAAAAAAGATAAAAAAGTACCAGATTACGGGTGTCCATCCCCCGGCATCCGCCGTCGGGGAGAAAAGTCCGGCATTCCACCGTGTCTCCCACAAGATTCGAACTTGCGAACTGCATAAATCGCCATCGGTCATTACCATTCGGCCAAGTTACCATAATTAGGCACCCACTTATAATTTTTTGTGATTTATATACCAAAGTCAAGTTCGAGTCTGCCCGTGTTACTACCTAGCAACGGCCTACCAAAACATTAGGACATATGAAGTATCACAACATCGAATCATCCGCTCACTTCTACACTGCTGCTATCAATAGCCAACTTCGTTCCCCATCAACCAACTCCACTTTTCAACTTCTTCCGAAAAGCCTCCAATTTTTCTCGTACTATATCTTGTTTCATCTAGGTCTATCGTCGGGATCCTTAACTCGTCAAATCGCAGGTCGTCCTCGGAACCGCGCATAGTCTGCATTCGCCAGTAATAGTATCGTCATATTAGTTGAAGATGATGCACTCTATGTGCGCCCTCAGACGAAATGAACTACTCATCTTGCCCATCCCAACCACTGGTGGCCAGCTTCTGGTAGAAAAAACTGCTGGAACCCTGGGATTCCGACTATTTCTGGGATAGGAGGCCAGAGAAAGTCGAGGGCAATCGTGCCCGAGGGGAGGATCAGTTGTCCGTCTTGTTGCACGGGGAAAGTCGCAAAATTTGCTTAGATCGTGGCGTACCAGCCGCGAAAATGGAAGTGAGTAACTTCGACTCGTGAAAAGTTTTGTGGCAACCTCTCGTGCTAATAAGGTGTCCAGGAAATCATCGGCGGGGTCGCTGATCCCTAAAAGCACGTCAAATGGTTTCGCGAAGTCGATGCTTTTGCATCCCTCGGTACTCACTTCGAGTACGACCGATATTGCCCAGAGAACGATGCTCTGACCGCCATCTATGGGGCTTCCGAAGAAAATACGGAGTTCCGAAACTGAAGAAACGTTATTTTTCGCAATTGGATCGGAGCCAAGGCTCAAAAGGCCCTCAGAACCTCTAGGGCCCTCAAGTTCTCCCAGAGGAGACCACGGAGATATCGTTCAGGCTTGCAGCCTCGACTGCCCATATTCCGGGCCTAATAAGAAACAATACTGGTGGCAGTGCCAACTCATCGTGTTCAGCGACGATGTTGAGAACTATAAGCTGAGCACCACCAGATACTCCTCCAATCGGGAGGAATCCGCCGACAATGCTGCTAAGAAGATGCTGAAGCTATTGTGAGACTGCAAAACAGTGGAGCGATCTCGATATTCGCCCAGGTGGGCCCCTTTTGGAGGCCAGTGGCCTTTGGAGACGGTGGGCGCTTGATGGTTATGTCCCTGCGTCAACAAGTTTAAGAAATTGTTTAAGTTTATCTCTTATGTACCAGTCTCGTTACCAGATCTTATGTACTTTAATATCAACCAAATTTCACGCGAGTGGATTTTAAATCGCTCAAGGTATATATCGAGTACAGTTCCCCCGGTCACCTCGTAAGTCTATCTATAGAGGAGCCTGCAATAATTAATCGTGACCAGTAACAAGTAGTATACGATTATAATTCTTATTGGATGTATGTCGTATAATATATAGGTAGTTTCAAGAGCTTTATACGTATGAATATTTTCGTATCCATCTACTAGATTAAACAGAACTGGATAGATATAACATTATATCTACTCGTGAATATATCCCAAGAATAAAAAGCTAAAACTTTGGATACCCGTATTTCGTCGTGCCACTAGTATGGAAAACTAGTCTCGGCCTAGCGTAGCATTCGGTCTCGTAAACACAATAACACGTAGCATTCTTTGTAGCCCCGTAAATCTAGCCTCGCAGAGCATATTTCTAGAGCCACCCTTGACTTCTCGATTCCACGGAAAACCTCCCTTACGGCTTTCTAACTATTCATCCCGTCCACCATCTTAGACCATTCTCGAGTCTCTCGTAATACATCTGAAGCAATCCGTCGCGAACCCCTAGAACAATGGCATCATTTTCTACCTCGAATCCAACTAGCAAAGTTGTTTTGCCCATCCCATACGTCTTTCGCACATTGGTGATGAAGAGACTGCGTATGGCCTCTCGTTCCGATTACCAATGGCATTTGAAACCCGAGCCGAAAATGGACGACAGAGTGAAGGGAGAGCGGGAGCTCACTAAATTCTTGACGGAAGAGACTCGCCGGGTTGGTACGCAGCTCGGTGTTGGGGGTGATAAGATTGAAGTTAGTATAATTGTTCTAGTGTCAATCGGAACTAAATTTTTCGTTATCCGTAAAAGATTTCTTGCTGCAGATGAAGTTTAATGCTGATAATTGACATATATGTTCCTCAGGCCATCGTTTATGATGTGACAGATACCAAACAGCTAGCCGAGTGGTACTACAAAATCGACTTCACTGCATCTTTGGGAACAGACTTCGACTTCCGTATGTACTGTCCTGAAAGGGGCGACGTTCTACCCATCATATACGGATGCGCTCCCGAGGGGTCGAACTTCAGAACCGGCTTGAATGAGGTGTTCACGCAGTGGATTGAAACTGCTGTTCGCCTGGCCATCCAACCTCCTTCCACTCCCACTTTTACCATCAAATTGCCAGTCCTACAATGGTTGGATACTGCAGAAGATAAAGAAGCATCTCAAATCCCGCAAAAGGGTCCAAAGCCGGAAAAATACTACCGAGATGAACTAGAGGAATATGCCGATGCCAACGATCTTCGATGTCAGTATAAGGCAACTCGCCAATCAAACTGGTGGCGTTGCAAATTGGTCGTTGACGGCGAGGACATCGAGGGGGGTGAATTAACTCTTTTCGGCCACGGCGGCAAAAAGGAGGATTCTATGGAGGATGCTGCAAGAAAGATGTTGAGAAAGCTACGGGCTAGCATTGGAATTGGAGACGGCCTTGAACGAACTCCAACCCCTGAGCTAGATAGTTCGAACGTGGAACCTGTCGGTAACTAAGTTGCCTGAGTCTCCTGCACCCAGATATTCAGCTGCCTAGGTTTTCTTCTTAGCCGTAAATATCCGCCCCATTGTTTGCTTGCTGTTCAGCTGCTCGTATCTGTACAAATACACAATCTCGCCGCCAGAAAGATGAAATTTGACTAATCCGTCGCCTACACCCACACCCGAATGATTCAGAATGCAATGAGTACAATTATGGATAAGGTAGGCCCCAGTAAGATTGCGACAGTGAACGTTTGTATCACTAAGTGGTTTGACCTCATTGGTAAGCAAAAAGTCCCAATCGCAATAGGATTAGATATATCTTAGGAGAGCCAATTTTCTACAGGTAAAAGAAGTATATGACTTATTTTGCATTCAAAATTATGTTACAAAATAGTCCGTCTCTTCCCCCTACGTCCTTCTCTTTGGCGGGTGTTTGTTTTTACCCGTTGCGTGCAAAAAACTTGCAAAAAAAGATCAGCGAGACTCGTCACCTTGTTAACAACCATTCAAACTTCTGTGAAAACATGAAGGGCTTCTACGCCCCGGTTTTGAATGGCTGCGCCCGGAATCGAACCGGGACCTCACAAGAAACCGACGATTATAGCCACTGAGCCATAACGGCCTTAAATCATAACATATGATTTAGAGGTATATATACCGACACCCCACATGCTCGGCGTTGTGACCCCCCAACACTCAACACTCAAATTATAAAACCTATTAACCCGTAAGCCAAGGTGCTACCGAAGCGTCGTATAATACGAGACTAAGCCAAGGTTACAGGATACGAGACTAGGTTACAGGTAGTCTCGTGGTTACGGTAGCCTCGTATGGTTGCGGGCTAGTCCGATCTCGTAAACTAGCCCCTACAAAGTGACAACTGCTAGCCTCGCAACATACGACCCTTCGTTAGCAAGGTGGTTACGGGCAAAACCAAAACTACGGGCCACCTTAGCCTACACCCCAATACCCTTTAGGTGAACATCGACTCGTAACATCGACTCAACTACAGCCGCCTCCCAAAATGATCCCACCTCCGAATATCAATGAGAAACTGCTCTTCTCCAGAGACTAATTTCGGCAGACCCACTAGCCACTCTATTCCACTGTACTCTAGTACAACAATCTAGCGGGGAACTTTGTAAATAGCCCCATGGATAGAGAAACAGGCCGTCCTTGCCCTTAAGACGTAGCGAGCCTTGCTTCTTTAATAATTACGGCGACTGATGAAGTTCAAATTCGGGTACTGGACTTTGAGTATGATGGCTGCTGGTTACACAGAAACTGTTTGGGTATAGGTTAGCAAAGGGGCCGGGTAAGGATCGACCGAGTCATATACCTAGATGGGAGCCTCCTATTTAGGTAGGTGACGTCGTCAATCCCTACCCAGCTTGGAGTACCTAAACTCTATCTCGACGACAGGACAACACGAGATATCCTCCTTGCCCATAGCCCATAGCTCAAGATTCAACCAATCCTTGTAGCCTTCGATATTAGATCAAAGAAGTTGTCCTAGTTACTGTTCTTGAGCTTGAACTCCAATATATTCCTAATAGCATCTAGATATACCGTGACCCCGGGTATCCAGTATTCTTTGAGAGCGGGCGACTCGAATTGTAATAGAAGTATGAGATAAAAACTAGAGCCACGGTAAGACCAGGCTAAGCTCGGTGGCCTTATATAGCCTGAGAAATCCTCGATACAAAAACACCATATGCTTGTCCATATGGTACCAGGGTAGTTTAGGTCGTCAGTATCGAGATGTGCGTCCCGGGCGGGATATGCGAATTGGAGTTCTACAGATAGCTCACCTCCTCCGTTAAAGTCGAGTATCATATTAGTCTCGTAGTAGTATCATATGTAGTACTAGAATACCAGGCGTTATGTGTGTGCGTGTTGTAAACAGTCGTCTCCTTCATACCGTTGCCGAACGAGCTCTAGAGTCCAAACTATCTCCTCGCCATCCCTCACAATCCTTACGATCCTCTGAACCCTCGCACCCCCCCGTACTGGCCTCAAAAGCAACCCCCTCTCCTCCAAACCCACGCGATAACAAAACATGGCAGCACCAGCCGTCGTCACTCCTGCCGCTCCACCGCCACATGGTGGCATCTTCACAGTCACTGGGAGGTCTGTCAGGGGTAATATCTATTACCCCGACACCAACAGATACAAGTTTGCCTTGGGCGAATCTGGCGAATCCGGATTGTCGAATTTCCGGATCGCATTGCTGCATCCTGGGAGGCCCACTATGCGGGGCACTACCGCTCAGCGAGTCAAGAAGGGACTCGAAGACATTGCGGAGTTCTTGAACTCCAAGACGAAAGACCTCCTCAGAGGCCGGCTCCCCGAGAGCGAGATCGAAGTAAGGATGTCCTCTTCATGCTTCTAAAGAAACTTATAAGGCATGGTACTGATGATACTGATCACAACATTTAGAAGATCGCGGCTCGCCTGTCGACGCGAGGCCAGATCGCAGCCTTCGCCCTCTCATTCAAACTCGACGGACTCGCCGGTGTCGACGTAGGGACCTGGGGCATGCCCCTGGACGCCGGTGATATCATCGGCCTTCTCTATACCACGGGGCTCTACAACCACCGTATCCAGATTGAAACTGGCCTCGGCCTGGTTTTAGGCACCGCGGTATCAGAGACGGTCTTTGATATCGCCGACGCTCCGGGGGGTGACCAGGGGCCCGTAACTGTTGAAAGGGCGAGATGGGACATCCCCTTCAAGCTCTCAAGGAGCTACCAACCCCTCGCCGAATTTATGCGCCAGCGCGGGCTCAGCGGCCGCTGGCGAGTGAGACGACAGCGTGGAGAGTCGTTGGTGACTCTCACCATCAAGAGCATCGGACTCGGACACCGACAGTGGAAGGTCCGCAGCAGCGGCCCTACCGAGTGGCGTGCTCTAGAAAGAGCCGCCCGTTCCATCCTCCCCACCCTCCAAGTCGCCTACGCAAACCCTGCAGTCTTCTAGACTACCCCTCTTTCCCTCCTTCCCACCCTTTCTTTCTTCTCTCCGCCATATTCATCACTATCACCAAATTGCGGGCGTGTGAGCCCTTTGACCTGCCGTGGGTGTTTAGGCCTACTGCCAATATTATTCCGTTTCTGTGCCTGGTGAACTACCTCCCATTACCTTCGTTCTCTACTCCTAGTTTGTGTCTTTGTTTCGTGTTTCCAATTCGTTTCTCATACATCGCAATGTGCCATGAAAGTGATCGTTGAAAGTAGCGGGACTGAGATTGATGGATCCGGAGACAGGTACGTACGTTACCACCCCTGTAGGGAACCGACACAAAGCAAAGCTCCGATGGCGACGACATATAGAACGCTGTGTAAGTATTAAGAGGAATAGAATCCTCACTTCCAGCCAGCAATAGCATAGGATGTCCCCTTGCAGGTGGGTCTTGTAATCGTCAAATCCAGAGAGTATCCCGGGTCCAGTTTCGGCATCGAGCAATGTGTTGTCTGTTAAAATGCAACATCCAACACACTTAGCGACCGCTAATAAAAGTACCATCGAGAAGTCATCACGCACTTACATCAATATCCCGTGATCTTAAATCCAAATATACTTCCACTCGAGAACTAAAATTAGTGCCTGATCTCATTAGCTAACCCGAACAGCCAAAGTACTGATATTTTGCTAACAGAGGGTAGCCGCCTGTTCGAGATTAAGCGCGGGATAGCCGAGGCATCGTTACGCAAGTCATTCCCCACCTCGGCAAGGCGCCGCAGCCCCGCCACAAAACCCCAGACATCCCAACATCGTCTCGACGTCTCGTCTCGACCACCTCTTTTCAGCGTAGCTCGGACCATTTCCACCACCAGCTTCCAGAATACCCGACTCCAAGGTAGATGCGACAGAACCATACCCGTTACGAGTCCAAATCCGGCGACCGAACTTTGGTCTCTCTTTAGACCTTCCGCTGACGTGCATTCCTTGCAGTTTCGTTTTAGCTCTAGTTTCGAAACCAGCTATTCCCCAGCGCTCGCGCCCCTAATTTGAGAAAAAAGAACTTCTACCTGATCGTCTCGAAGAACAGCGAGGGACAGAGAGGCAAGTGGCTCTCAATGGACGGAAAATTAGAGTCGGAGGTGGGACTTGTTAGTTCTATAGCGTGATCTATAGCGGAGGTGCGGGAGGGGGCGAGAAAAAGGGAACGTCCGAAATCCGCTCCGGTCTACCACGGACTCTTGCTTCGACCTTATCGATATCGAATAGATATACATACCTACGCGTGTTCTGGAAATTGCATAAATTCAACAGACTTGGCTCCCGCTTTGAACGGCTTGGGAACATATCACGATTACATTCCTGCAGTATAACTCTGTCGCAAGGCTCAATTGACCCTCTCCGCGGAACCCCCTCACTTCTCGTATATGGAACTGCACTACAAAGACTCTACAATGGCTTCAACTCTCAAGTCCTTCCCAACGATTAAGGAGGTTAACACCTACCTCACCGCCGGCGTAAGCTTCCCGTATTCACGAAACACCGATTACCAAGCTAATTGCCTCTCCAGGTCGGTACCGGCGGAGACTACCACAATGTCAAAGCAGAGCATTGGCTCGTCTCCTCCCCAATCTCCACCCCTATGTCCCGTTACGCCGAGTATAAGAAGACCCGTACATCCTGGGGAATCAACGTTCTCGGCTCGTTCTGCGTCGAAATTGTCGCGTCAGATGGAACCAAGGGTTTCGCTACAGGTTTCGGAGGTCCCCCAGCCTGCTGGTTAGTTCACAACCACTTCGAGAGATTCCTGCTAGGAGCAGACCCCAGGAATACCAACCTCCTGTGGGAGCAGATGTTCCGCGCCTCGATGTTCTACGGTCGAAAGGGTCTCCCAATTGCCGTTATTTCGGTCGTGGATCTGGCGCTCTGGGATCTTATCGGTAAGGTCCGAGGTGAACCGGTATACAAGATGATCGGAGGTGCTACGCGTCCACACATCGACTTCTACTGCACTGGTCCATCCTCCGCTGCGACGAAAGAGATGGGCTTCTGGGGCGCCAAGGTCCCACTTCCATACTGCCCTGACGATGGTCAGGAAGGCCTTCGCAAGAACATCGAGTTCCTACGAAAACAGAGAGAGGCAGTTGGGCCAGACTTCCCAATCATGGTGGATTGCTACATGAGCTTGAACGTCCAATACACAATCGAAATTGTGGAGAAGACAAAGGATCTTAACCTGAACTGGTGGGAGGAGGTCTTGCACCCAGATGACACTGAAGGCTACGCGCTGCTTAAGAGAGCGCATCCCACCATGAAGTTCACCACCGGAGAGGTACCACAGACTATTTCCACTTAATGCGTCGAAAGTAGCTTGCTAACATGGACTTCAGCACGAATACACCAAATACGGCTTCCGCGAACTCATCAAAGGCCGCAACATCGACATCCTCCAACCAGATATTATGTGGGTTGGCGGTCTCACCGAACTCCTGAAGATCTCAGCACAGGCGGCCGCATACGACATTCCCGTTGTCCCACACGCTTCGGGTCCCTACTCCTACCACTTCGTCATCTCCCAGAACAACACCCCATTCCAGGAGTACCTTGCAAACTCGCCCGATGGAGAGAGCGTTCTACCTGTGTTCGGAGGACTGTTCAAGGATGAACCACTACCACAGGGTGGAAAGATGCTCGTGGAGGTTTTGGATAAACCCGGCTTTGGGCTGGAGTTGGACCCTACTGTCAAGTTGGTTAGCGGTAGGGGTTCGTGGAACACCGTGGAGTAATGTAGACGTGTGGAGTTAGCCGGTCAATGGTTTTTTATTGTATACCCGTTTGGTTGTAGAGGAATTGAAAAATCGAAATACATATTTTTTGCCAATTGCACGTTCCCGATGGATCGCTTTCTCTGAAAAACTATCGCATTTGTACAACTTGGATACACTAATCCTATTTACAAATATAGAATCCCATACTTCAAAGGTCCTCCTACCCCCACCTCGAATTTCCACAGCCGAAACAGTTTACGGACAAACAGTAACCTTCTGAAAAATACTATAAGCCCTCGGCCCTCCACAATGACAACTCCCATCCTGACACTGCGCCTGCGTCTTACTCGAATAAGAGCAAGGATAATAACACCCGGCACTAGCGGGCACCAAGGGTAAAGAATTCGCATTCCTAGTTCCACATCTACAAATAGAATAATACTGGTTATTATAAAATTGGGTAATGATACCCGCGAAGGTGGCGGTTGGGGCGTTGGTGTTGCAGAAGGCTGTGCACCATGAGGGGGAACCGCCGCCCGATGAGGTTTGGGCTATTGAGCTGGTGGGGCCGTTGGAGGAGCATTCGAGGTATTGCCAGGTTTCGAAGCAGGATTGAGGGGCTGCTGTTGCGGTTGTGAGGAGGAGGGCGAGAGGCGTGAGGAACTTCATTTTGAAAGAAGTTAGAATGGTTTTGGGGGAATAATGGATAGGTATTTGGGGCCTTGAGCGGTCTGTATCGTGAGATGCTAGATCGAGGGCTTTCGATCTACTCAATGGCGTGCTCGAGACGTCCTATTTATATTTATTCCGCAGCTGACCAATACCCTGTACAAGCCTTTTGATATTCGTATTTTTCGACTCCTCTCAACATGCCATGCATACTAGCATTCCGCTAACCGACAAGTCACCATGATATTGCCAATAGGATCAGTACATACACCGAAATTATACGTACTAATCCTAGGGCAAACACAGCCAGAAGCTTGCTCGAAGCGATATCCAACATCCCAAGCTATAGCACCGGTCTCCTGCAATTGTCGTACGAGCACTTCCCACGCTGCATGGTCAAAGCTTTTCGGACTCCATGAGCCGCAAAGCCTCAAGTATACCATGAAGGCCACAGCAAGGGGGTGTAGCCAACGTCGTGAGTCGGCAACCCCATACCGGCTCGAGCATCCGGATCCAAGCGAGTCGCCCCCGGTCGGTACCAGTTATTTCACGTCATAAGCGAAAATCCCAGGGCTTTCCTGGCGTTTTTCAAGCTTAAGCTTGTATTGCCTATAATTCAGGCTGGTCGGCCGTTAGAGATCCAAGTTTGCGATTCAGGATGCTAAGATTAGCCTAAAGCTTGCCCTTTCTGCACGCCAAGACGTTAAACTGCTCCATCAAGCGAATGGACAGGGAACGGGACATCGGTAGACGGGAGTTCGCGATTTTTTTAGGTAATAGGAATATGAGTATGGGAGGTTCGGGTTCTAGCTGGGTCCGATATCCGATTGTCGTATGTTGGACAACGAGAGCGATACAGTATTCGGGTAGGCTGGGAGGTTTCGCAAGCCACCCGTAGAAGCTAGCTAGTAACTAGCTACATTGGAAACAATTTTACGAAAGAAGTTTCCAACTCAAGACACGAGTAGCTATGCACGTAGAGATATAGTACTACACTACCTGTGTTCAAGAATGGACCAGTCCACATGTATATTTGTGTGGCGCCGGCATCGCTTGTGTTTGGGTTAGACGTTTCGTATCCTGTAGATATAGGGACGTGAAATTCGGGTGCGAGATACCATATCGAAGTTAAACTTAGATCAGTGTCCTTAGGGCCTTGCGAAAGTGGTATCGGATGTTTGCATGCAGAGAAAACTTGAACTTAGAGTGTGAAACGGCCAACACAAGACGAGCTAGAGGATCTGTTGCATTTTTTGGCCCGGCCTTGGAATATCCGATACAGATTGACAAAGCTATACCGCATACCCGTTGTTACGCTGTAATACACGTTTGGATGAGCTCAGGGAATCCTAGAGCGTGAGCCCAGGGTCAGACGCAACGTAGCACCCGCCCGCGGTTCGGATTTGTCTTAGACATACTCCGAACTTGAGACCGCCGTGCCATGGCATCACGGGTATAGGAAGTTAGACTCGGGTACTCGCGTCTGCGCCAATCTGTTCGCGATGCTATTTTGTACCATTGGTTTTCGTATCATGAGTTATTATAGCCCTTGTGGCCGCCTTCATAAACTTGGAATAGACAGCATCGTCAATGCGAGTAGATGTTATACCACCGCAAACTAGTAGCCGGAGACCTCTTTCTATGCTCCTCAGATATCTATTTAAACAACCTCTTGATCCAATCTAATCCTTCTTTCCTCATCAAACATCACATTTACAATCAATCTACCAGAGGTTGATTACAAAAGCTCGCTCGAAACCAACTCCAAAAACTTTTCCCAAAACCAAACTTCCAAACCAAAAACCACTAACTTCAGAACCAACCGTTCTCAAACCAACCGCAATGATATCTTCCAACATCAATCTCGCCCTAGCTGATGCTAGCAAAGATCCCGTAAGTTTCCCTATAAATACCTTCCCCTTTAAAGAGAAGTAAAAACCCCGACGTCTGGTTTCCTAATACAAAAGTTTAATAGCAAAAAACCTGCTTTAACTGCGGGTCCCGAAATATTAGCGCAACTGGATACTGCAATAACTGTGGTACCTATGTTGGCGTCTTCCCCTATTAATTTTAATAGGTTTGTCGATTCAACTTTCCGTCTCTAACTCACAAGTGAATCGATACTTTTTAGAACTCCCGCCCGATCGAGATCATAAGATTTACTGACCATGTTTGCCCACTCTGTGGATCGACCTCGAAAACTAAATACGGAGCTTGTCGAAATTGTGGCTGGACCTTTTGACAAATCTTAAGATTTCTCGGGGAGTCGTTTTGGGGGGAATTTGAAGGAGGACGAGGAAATCTTTTTGATTTTTTTGTTAAATCGTTTTTTTGCTGTGGCTAATATCAGAATGGATTAAATCGTGCTCTTGGGTTGTTTCTTGATTTCTTTGTTGGAGGACAATGGGCTACAGTAATCACCTAGATGGAGAAAAGTAAAGTAGCTAGGATCTGAATACAATCATATTTGTTTGGCATTTAATCTCTTGAAATTTCCTCGTTCCCTTGGCAGGGCTGTCGGTGAAATTGTGTTGGTCGCGTGGTATTGCTGATCCGCTTGTCTGGGTCTGCGGGTTTCACTTGAGGCGGGAACTGAACATGAAATACATGAAATAATTGGGATATTGTCTAACTTATTAAGACAAAGGGTAGGAATTGTAGCTACACAGGACCACTGGTTGTTGAGATTCCAACACCATCGGTGGAAGATTCAGCAGTCTCACCTACTCTAAGGTTTCAATTTGCTAAGATTCTAAAAGCAACTGCTATTTGGGAACCAGGCACCCTTGTGATTAACCCAGCGGTCAGCCCAACGTGGCCCAAGACTATCCAAATGAAAACCCTCCTTCCTCCCCCATTTGTATCTAGAGTTGGACCAATAATACAACTGTTCTGATTTGTCGCTCTCCTCAGTCGTTTTGACGTCGAAGGATCCTCGCACCTTGTCAACCGGCCTAGAACTCCCTGGATCACCGCCATCGGGCGGCGGCGGTGCAGCCCACTCCTCAGCGCCGTCCCAGAGAACCTGGACAGTCTCTACTACCCCGTCAAGGTACCCGAAGGACGAGAAATTCGAAAACCAATCCACGATCCCCGTTACCATCCTGCATTCGTAATCGTCGACCTGCTTTGTGAGGTCGTTCAACGTCATCTCGGGTGGGCTGCCAGGGCCAGCAGTGGACACGTTTTCAGCGTGAGATCTGATTGAGCCGTCAGGATCCGCAGCATACGTCAACTTAACGTCCACCACCATCTTCTTGATCCGTAACCGGTGGAATCTACTACCATCCTCTCCACTATTTGGCGAGCGGCTACAAAACCCCTGAATCCCATGATTAAAGAAATCACTGAGTAGATTGAAAAGCCTAAGTCCCTCCTGCACCAGCTCTCTGTCTAGCTCTCTGTGGGCGAGTCGATCGACATCAGCCAATCTTCGACACTGCGACGTAATATCGTAGTTCATTCGGAATTCAGGAATAATATTATTTGGCGGCTTCGGGGCGGGCGGCAGCCTCGTCCATTTTGGATATAGAGAATCGCGGTTTGATTCTACGTTCAAGGTGTAGCCTAGAGGGTTGGCACGTCCACTGGGTATTCGTTGCAAGAGAGCTACGTATGCCTGAAATTCTAGCCTCAGTTGACGGCATATCTGCAGGATCGAGAGAACAGGATAATTGGGGGGAGTTGAGGAGTAGGTTATTGGAGCCACGGGGTATCCGCCCCAGCCATAATGACAAAAAACAAGCGGCGCTGGGGCCATTAACTCCGTCTTGAGATCCGGTTCTGGGGGTCCATTAGTATTCAGGAGATGAAAGAATATCAGTTCTCGGATTTCCAGGGGGAGGCCGAGCAAGGTAACGTTTGAGCGGGAGGTCAAGCGTTGCAATTGATAGCTCTGAGAGAAACCCAGCGTCGACTCTACAGTATCTCCAGATTGTGAAGCCATTTGGTTACCGTCAAGCCCGATGTTAGAGTTATTAGCGGAGAGTCTTGATGAGGAGATGATGGTGATGCATAAAGCCAGGCAGACCAAGTTGGCCTCGAAGGCTAGAAACCCCAAACAGGAACGTGGAAGCGCTTTATCACGTGACAACGCAAAAGATGCAACAAATGGCAGCAACGGCAACACAAACAAACAGCTGGTCTCGTAAACCAGCCTGCGAGCTAGCCTTCCCTTGAATCCTCATTGTGCAACGTTAGACCCCTCTCTTCCCTACATACTACAGCACGTCAACCATTCCCACGATTCGTTCGCCATCAACGTTACAGCTATCACCCAAGCTGCCTATTACGCCAACAGTCGCAAACGGTATCTCAAGTTGGCCGATATGTCCTCTATGACTATCGCTATCGGTACCAGAACTATGGACAAACCAATCGATCTCGTTTCGTATGAACTCTGGTTATTGATATACAAAGATCTATCCATAACAGACCTCAAATCGCTTTCTCTCTGCTCAAGAGTTCATCGCGAGTTTACAATACCATCACTTTATGGACATGTTCGTCTATTAGAGGCGTCTCTTGCAGCTTTCGACACGGGTGTTTTTAGCCATTTGAAAACTAAAGTCCGGTATGAAATCTTAAATTCATTTGCTATTCCGAATATGAAATATTGACCAAATGGAAAATGTGCAGTGAAATAACCTTTGGCGGTTTGCAACATGCATGCGACCTCCGCGAGACTATTAGCTTGTGTACGACCTACTGTGCCTCCTTGGGAATATTCCCCAATCTGATCGGACTCCACATTCCTTATTGCACAACAAGACATTGGGAACGTGAAATCCCCCATACAATCATACTTAGGATATCATCGTATCCGTCCTATCACAACCTTCGCAAACTGTGCCTGGAAGCGACACCAATCGAAGACCAGAGCCCCAGATTCGAAAAATGGCACATCCGAAGGGACAAGCTATCAAGCGAAGAAATAGCATTTCTCACCTGCAATGGAAGCAACGAATACAAGTTCCCCACTAACTTGGAGATCGCATCTGGGTGTTCGTTTGATAATAGTCCTCTTTTATTTATGTGCATGCCTATTCCGGAGCGAAACTGTATCTGGCGATACTATTACCCAGCGTTCTTCTACGGAGGCTCCAGGTCAACCCTCAAATCCCTCAAATTAACCATGACCGAGAGAAACGTTCTTAATCGGGCTACCGCTCGATTCGTTAACCTCGAGTCGCTACATCTGATAATGGACCACCCAGTTGGCGACACTATCTATTACTTTATGTCTTCGGCGTTTCCAGCGGTTAAATACTTCCGCCTCGATGCTCCCTACGGTGGGGAGGGCACCCGTCCCCTCTGGTCTGGTTGTTCACTGTTTTTTACCTCTCTACAAATCTTCAAAAACCTTCGAACCGCCAGGATTCCATGGCCCCACAACTCCCATGCACCAGGTAGTCCAGACGCTGGTGTGGTTACCTCGGTGACATTGCGCCACAATGTTGACTATCTGGCCGGACATGGGGACCGTCTGGAACACTTGGAAACTGTGGAATACGTTAAGTTCTACGAGCCGGTTAACGACTCGATGTACTACACCGATACGGGCCTGGTACCAACTGGAAGGGATATGGAAGTGCTACGCACTGAAAGAGGAGAGGATGGGACCTGGCAATCACGCCTAAAGGTCGAACCGGGAAATCGGAGAAATAACGACTTATTCAAAGATCGTGTACCGCCCCCGTACTATGCCCGTCCCTTCCTACCATTTTACTACCCACAAGCATAGGAATAGTTCTACTTCGCTACACCACCAGCCTTCTTCCGGATTTCTGGCTCTAAGGGGAAATTCTGCTCCTCTGGTTTCAACGTATACAACCTATCCCAAATGTGCCGCAGTTCACTGGGTGTCTTCCACGCTAACTCATCATTCCTCAACCACAGACGTATCAAATGCCTCCTACTTCCTATCAGTCGAAGTTCCACAAACCCTCTCATCAAAAGAAAAAAAACACTCACGTATTCTTTCCATCATCCCGAAACCTATCCCTCGCATGCACCAGCCCCAAACTATTAATAAACTGCACATCCCCTTTCTGAAAATTCAACGCGAGGGAATACTTCTCCGCCGTGAAATGAATCGCATCGAGAGCTTCCGCTTGCGCTTCAGTAATCGGTGGAATATCCAAATTCCTCTTTTGCGAAAGATATCCCGTGAAATGGCGGCGGGAGTATTGCAATATTATCTTTCCTTTTTCATAGAATAATAACGGCCGCTCAGTATACGGCGGGTTACCCCCAAAACTATTCTTCCCATCAACATGTACACTAATCCCTTGCTTAAACAAAATACAAAATGGAATCAAATACCTGTCAAGCGGCCATTTCTTTGCCAAAGTATCCACCAAATCCGGTCTCGTGCTTGCAATCTCATTGTAAACCTTCCAACTACTCGCGATCCGACTAGTTCCACCTTCCGCTGCAACTTCAAGTGCAAGAAGGGCGATTAAATCCCCCGCATCAGTATGGAATACCTGTGCATCGGTCGTATAGGCCGCATTTCCAATTTCTTTGAGGTTATGCGTTGCTCTGAGATCTTTTATATGTGCGAATACGGCGCCATTGCCGGATTGGCGGCCACGGAGGGGGCCAACGTGGGATGAAATGCCAGCAAATGCTATGGCAGTTTCTAGTTTGGAGTAGGCGTCTACGGGTAAGGTGCGGAGTACGAAGAAGCCACGGCCGGAATACAATTCTGACGAGAGGGATCGGAGAATTGGTGAGAGAGTTGGCAGAGGGAAGTTTATGGGTGATAAGTGGCCAAGGGGGATATTTAAATCTATATTTCGTAATTAGACATCCTCAACTCGGAGAGGCCGGTGTTTCTTTAGCATTGGTGGTACCTCTAAAGTACTTGATAGCGTCGTCTATCTCTTTCAACTCCACATCGCTCAGTTGATAGACCCACTGCTTCTCATCCGTCCAATCTTTGCCTTCCCATACAATCGGCCCTTCGACCTGTTCTGGAAATCCAGGAGGTAGCGGTGTTTTTAGTAGACTCGGATCTTTCTGTAAACGAAGCGACGTCCGAGCATTGTACTTTGCGGGGTCGGGATGGTACTCGATATCCGGCTGCTCGCCTGGCGCGGCTAGACTGAGTTTAATAGGATGACCGCCGGATATCGCGGCCTCTGGAGGTATATCAGATATATGCATCTTAGCGGGTGTAATATACCTACCTGGATCTTCTTCGGGAGACCCCAAGACTTATTAGGTTACAAGTTATGAGAAATCCCCGCTCAATCTCCACCAAGGGTTCCGACTACAAAAATCTGAAAGTACCCGCGGTACAATATTCCTCATGCAAGAACGATAAGATAGGAAAATGGGTCGTACAAACATGCATATGCTAGGATTAACCAAGAAACGTGGAATCTACAAGGATATGGATTCATATCGTGACGAGGCGCATATCTTATCTGCATTCGCAATGGGAGAGTATTCGGTCGCACAGGCTGTTGTTTTTGTATATGTATATTAATCCCATCTTACTGCATGCATGCAGTTGATAGAACTCCTCTCGAACGCATAATCTTTCGACACGGTGGCATGGGCCTGTTCATCCGTACTTCGTGCACAAGGTACTCTTCCAATTATCCCCACAGCTAAATGTATGCTACTTGCGACGGATGTATACATATAGACATATTTACTCCGTTCACAGCTTCCCTTCAAAATCCTGAAGCCGCTCAAATAGACCCCTATACTTCTCAAATTCCTTCGCCGGCCCACCGCCCGCGCTTGCTCCTTCGCAAAACGGCAATCTCCCACCGTCCTGTCCGACCGAAATTCCAAGAATCTGCTTAACGGCCTCTTTAATTCCGATAGTTCCGAATTTAACCACCCACTCCTCAACCTCGCTATACGCGCATTGCAAGGCGTGAACCTCCTCCCACTCCTCCTTCGTCACATTTCCGTTCGCCGCAGAGATTTTCTTCGACAGATTCCAAATCCTCAATAGAGTCTTTGGAAAATATGCGGCCGTCCCATCGATTGCACCTGCAGCACCGGGTCCAGATAGAAGGAGTGGTAGGAGTTGCTGTCCGAGACCGGTATATATCCTAAACTTATCATGATTGATCTCCTTCGTCGAGGATAGGATCAAATGATGCGACATGTTCCCATGCGAGAGCTTGCATCCCACGATGTTTGGGTGGCTGGCAAGCTGCTTCATCAGCGATAGCGAGAGTTGTAGGTTATTCGTGACGGCGGGGTAGTTGTACACCTATTCAGCATCACTTAGCACTCTCCCCCACACACCCCGTTACTAACCACAAATATAGGCCTACTCACCAAAACCGGTAGAACACTGTTATCCGCCACGGCCATATACCAACTTCTCAACCCTTCATCACTATAACCCCCCGCCGTCGCAAAATAACTGGGAGTCAACACAAGCGCATAATCCGCGCCAGCTTCTTTACTCTCCGCAATAACCCCAATAGTCTCATCGATATTCTGGCTCGCAGTTCCAGCCATAATCACCACATTTTGGAACCCCCGCTCTACCAACGCCGCTTTCTGGGACCTAATCAGCTCGGCTCTTTCCCCAAGAGAGAGGTGGACGGCTTCGCCGGTCGAACCGCAGAGGACGAGACCTGTTATTCCGGCATTGGCGAGGAAAAGGGTATGCTCTGTTTGAGCGGTGAGGTCCAGTGGTTGCTTATACGCCGCCTTATCGAATGGTCGGAAAAAGGTGGGGACTGGGACGTAAACGCCGTCTGGGGGTGGGGTCGCCATTTCCACAACTCTCTCTAACCTGCGTGATTAAAATAGGAAAAAAACGAAAGTAAAACGGGTAAAGGGGAATATCCAATTCACAATGATTAGGGGGAAAAGCAGCTATCCGTCCGATATTATATCCTGTTCTATGGGAGATAATAACGCAAATACGGGAGGGGGTAGCACTTATCGATGCAGTGGAACCGAGCTCGGGTTCGCTTCGGCATTATGCTTGCTTCGCTCGGTAACAATGCTCCGTCGGCTTCTGGTCGTCTCGGGGCCCCGTGGCCGGGGTAGCCTCTTCGTCTCGTACGCTGTTTTGGGACAAGATCCACTTTGGACCGCATCGAGACGATAACGTGCGAGTGAGGCGAATTTCGGCCACGGCATTGGAGGTCATTGCGGGGTAATGGATACAACGCATTCTCGGAGAGACAATGACCAGGGGCCCTCGGGACGAAGAGAATTAATAGACGCGGTAGCAAGGGTCTTGCTGGCTCAGGGTTACCATGGTTGAGGGATTCCATAAAACAATTGTATACTTCAAAAGTTCCGATATCGCCATGCCGTTGAATCTGTGATGCCGAAAATCCATCCCGAAGAAAACCTTAAAGGAAAAACAAAATACAGATGAAACGTAGCATCCCCGACGCCATTGAAAGAAACAAAAACACCAATTTACACATACTCCAAAAGCTCCCATCCTTTCGCTGTCTTCTCCCAAACGAATCTGCAATCCTCAATAGAGCTGGGCCACCGCATAGCCGCAGTATGCATCTTCCACTCCACTTCTAGTCTCTTAAATCCCTCATTCAATTCATACATGACAGCCTCGCAGATCCCATTCACGATGGCCTCTTTGTTCTTCTGACCGTCCCGATCCCAATCAGCTGGCTTAGTGTTCCATTTGCACCTGCCCGGCGGTACCTTAGATGCAAGAGTGGACAAGTACTTTCTAACGGCGTTGCGTTGTCCGTGTCGGTAGATAAACGACTTAGGCCATGTTCTCTGTGCCACGATAGCATCGAAAAAGGCCTGACGGGCCGGTGTCTCGACCAACGGCGATGTTTGCGACTCGTTATCCAGTCTTTTGAATGGTGTCTTGGGGTTCAGGCGCTTCTGATGAACATAGAGGATAGTCGAAACGATAGTACAGATTTCGCGGGGTCCAAAGTACTGCTGCTCCCAAAATATTTGCCCGATAGACAATGAAGTGATAGGTCGGTCGACTCCGGACTGGGTACGGATAACAGATCCTAGCGCTGGCTGATGCAAGGTTAGCTGGATGCCGAGATATTTTAGTGTGTGAGGGGTCGTACAAATAATCCCAGTTCTCCGCTCATTTCAAGTCTCTCAAGAAGAGGTACCGACGCAAGAAGCCTTCTAGAAGCAAGGAGCTGGTCAAATGCACCCCAACTATTCCAGACGGCTAGAGTCTTCAAATTCGGCTGGGAGGCCGCAACTTTCTTGACGATGTTAGAGAACTCCGTTTTGGACCTTTCCTTAACCTTGGTCGTCCCAAATCTTTGAAGTGATGAGAACGATTGCAGATAGGAGTGGAAAATCCCAACTAGTCGGTCGTGATCCATCCGCGGGTGGAAGATACGAGAACCGACTTGTAAAGACTTGAGTTTCGGCGTATGAAGATAAGGAAGGAGTTCCACCTCTGATTCGGCCGGGAATGTTCCATCCGATAGGTAGAGAGCTTCTAAAGTTGTCACGGCGTCCTCCTTTGTAATAGTCCCATCGGACAGTCGGTCCTCTCTCAGGCGCAACCCAAAAACCCTGACAAAGTGCTCGTGCGTCTCCATGTGGCGAATGCTAAGCGACCGGAGCCTCATATTAGCTAAGCTGCAAGTCGGCATTTTTGCAAGGGCTTCTTGTAGTTCGGGTCCATTAAACCAGAGCCTATTTAGAGAATCGATGTTATTTCTGAGGGTCGATTGAATGAGCGGAGCGTATTGTGAGTAGTCGTTTCGATAAATTCGGTTCGAAGCGGTTTGAACAGATAGACACTCCAGGCCCCTTTGTGGTCCCCTGTTATAATCCGGGCCCTCTATACGTTCTATATACTGGTCGTCCGGTACCGATCTGAAATGGTGGCGGTGGCATGGATCGAGAAACAACACCTTGAGTCTCGGAAGCTTTATAAATCTGCTTGCCCATTCAACAACATTCAATATTTCGTCTCGATTTACTCCGGTGTGCTCTCTTACGACTGCCGTCTCGACACTACGGCACTTATCCACGAGCTGTGCTGCATCGGCCACGAATTCGGTAAACTCCTCGAAGCGGAGTAGGTCTCGACACTCCAGACTGTTGATGTTAATAGACAGTTCTTTGACCAAACCGATCGAGCAATGGTTCGCCGAGCCCAAAAAGTTCTTCGCAACGTTGTTCTTAAGCAGTTCTGTGCGCCCGGAGAGGTTCAAGTTTAATGTGACCTTTTCCGAAGACAGCCGACGGAAGGCAAGTTCACGGAAGCTACGGCAGGTCTGACTGAGGGCACGAAGCGTAGCATAATCTTGGATGCTCTAGAGTCCAATCCGTTAGTGTACTTGCGGCATAGCGATTTCCGAGAGGTCTCTTACGATTGTATCATAAACAATATACTTCAGAATATCCAGAGGTAGGTCTCCGAGAGATGAAATCTGGCCTGTCATAGCTATACACACCGGGTAACCGGCACCGGGAGAAATCTCTGGAAGAAGTAATCCGAGCCGGCAGCTTCGTGACAAACAAGGCTGTCGCTGGCAGCGAAGTAGAAGATGTTGAATTTGATGTTGAAGCGGTCTGGTACGTAGCCAGCAATTATATAATCACCGAAAGCGAGGTTGCCCGACAGAGAGGGGGTCGAGGAGGGGTTGTGATAAGAAGCAGAAGGGCCAAACCTCTTCGGGCCCAGCGATAAAAAACCCCACCAGCCACCGGCCATATCGACATCTCCAATCCGAGCATGACAATTAAACTACCGTTCTTTCCCTTTAGCTTACAGGTTTTCTTTTGCGTGTTGTTGATTGCTTTTCCTGTTGGCTGAGGTCAGCTGTCGGCATCTGATTCGATATCAGGGAAATGGTGTGCCATGCGGGCGGTTACACTGCGTATGCCAAGAGGGGTCCAATCTGGGGAACACATTTTGGAGTGTTGGATTTTGAGAGCCTCTGCTAAGAATGAGGCTGAAAAGCTGTGCCGCATCCGCGCAGGCTGCAGGGTCGATGTATTAATAGCCTATAGCCTGATAATTAATGGTAGATTCGATACGATCATACACGGCCTTGGCTTCGACTTAGTCGGGGATGCAATCTCCTATTTTTTCTAACTTTTGAATTTCTATACCCTGAATCGATATACGAATTCCTGCCTCAAACTAGAGGCATCTGCGAAATATATTCCTTGGTGACGAACCTCTCAATCATATCCACTTTCAATTCTGTCCTGGTTAATCGTATCCAGCATGATGGTGCCCCTTTGATCGTATTCCTCACCTCCGCGGTCACCAATCAACTTCTAACGATATTAGAACTCTTATTAGTACGCATTAAAGACCTTGCCCCACTAGAAAGGCACCATGGTACCAAGGTCGGGGAGAAAGCGCTAAATCAGGCTTGAAATAAGATCTTGGTGTCTTCCCAATTATTCTTCGTGGATTCCTGTCCGTTCGCTGCAGTATCTCCATCACTGTGCCCTTGTCCTCGACGACATGATGCTTACGAGACTTGGGACTGATCCCATGGAGTCGCATTGCGAGACCATTTTAATTTTACCTCGTCGGGATTCCATATCTTTGGATAGATATATGAGTTGGATTATTTAGCATCCGGTGGGTATATACCCCCAGGCAGCCCGTGAAGAACACGATTCGCTTAGGCTACGACTATAGTCCAATCTTCTCCTGGTATCACCTGCCAGTCCAGGACTTCGGACAGCCTCGCAAATCAATCGTATATCCACCTTGCTTCCGAATTTAAATTCAATTTTAGCCCCGGCTAGAGTATATATATTTATCCGAGTTGATGAGGGACCAGATATACGCGAAAAAGTTATACTGGTTCGGAGCCACAACCTTAGTTAACATATGCTGCCATTGCAAGCTCGAGGCATAGGGCCGGGAACATCCTACTCCAGATCCATTGACTGCGCTCTGTTCAAAATTTCGGACAACTAGGTCTTTGAGAACATGGGGGACCGTGTCGTCAAACTTTAAGTCACGGTCAATACGATTGTTAATTCATAGCGCCACGCCAAATACGACTCGGTGCTATATAATCCTAGTTTTAATGAGTGTGCATTTTAGTTAGATAAATACGAGAACAGCAGAATAAAGGCCCCCCTCTCCACGTCGACCCAGCTTATACGCACAAGGTATACCGGTAAGTTCCCTTCAACTGAGAGTTATTTCAAGAGCCCAGGTGCAGACACGATTAAGGGCCATAGTGGTCTTGTAACCAGATGTTAAGGGAAATAACAGCCGTCGTAGCAGTAGTTCAAAGTTACTCTGCACGATCCCCAGAACCAGACCGATCCGCATCTCTTACAGCCACCTGAAGTGTAAATAGATCTGCCCCTAGTTTCCAAATCGTAAAATCAGTAACGCTTCAACGAAGTATAAGAGCTAGGGATGTATTGAATACTTTTGCTTGATGACAGCTCCCCTGGAAACCTCCCACTGCGCTGCTGAGGCGTAATCTGCGGCATTGGCGCATGTCCAAATTGCGATACAGCTCCCAATGTTGTGCCCACCAATCGGCGCAACGAATCTTGTCTCTTGACGATATATTACGTTGTCACCGAATTTGTTAAGTGCGGTTTCGCACGACGCCTGTGTAACACCGGTGCAAAGGATAGATCCCTTACAATCCCAACTATCCCTTTTCTCAAGGCTGGCTCTAGCTTCGAGTGCAGGATTTGGGCTTGCGGCTCTGGTATCAAGCTCTTTTGGTGGGGAAGTTGGCAACGAGACCACTCCTGAGGCCGCCAGGAGGGAGAGCAAGAGGAAGAAGGCGTGGGTAAAAATGAAGAGCTTCATGTGGATGGTTTGCTAGTTCTTTTTGCAGAATAATTCCGAAAATGGGTAGTACTGCTTTAATAATGAGAAGCTACAAATACCTTTCTCGAGGTGGACTTTTCATCAATTTATACCTTTTCACCAACACAGCGATACTCCTATACACCCCTATTGGCTGCTACGAACTTCAAATAATAGTACTGGCACGTTCGCGCCCGGTGTCATATCAAGCATCATTCTAGAACACTTAGAATACAAGAACACTTGACGGGTTGGATTCGATGAATTCAAAATTGCTTCGCTCTTCCTTTAGCCGGCGAATAATGCGAATCTTGGCATTATATCCAAGTAGCCTTTTGTAAATGCGAACATACATCTTAAAGATGAAAATGTGACAATCCAAATTGTAAAATCGGCGCTCAGGTACGTAGTCATGCTAACTAAGGTAGCCTTGACAACGGTTTTGGTACTCGCTCAAACGTCTAGCGGCGAAGTTTAAATACATACCCCCGTATTCTTATATACTCCTCGCTGTCTGCGATATCAGAAGTATCATCTGGATTACTCAGCATATGAAGAGTTTTCGCACGAAAGTCTACCACCGCGGAACGCCGAGGCTATCTAGAACTGCCAGCTCACATCTGCAGTTGCGTGGCCCTTGTTTCTAGGTTAAGACTCTGCCGGAAAATTATTACATTTGGATTACCAATTCCACCCCATCATTCCTTGGTATGTATATGTAAGCGCTGACGAAGGGCACATGAGCGAAGATTGACAATTAGGTTCCCTACCGATGTATATCAACTTGTACCGAGTTAGGAGGAATTCAAGAAAACTTTAAGATTAGCATTCTGGTGACAATAGCCGTGAATTGCCTGGTTACCTATTTGCTGGGAAACGCATGGTCATGTATGAATGCGACTGTGAGTTCACTAGCTTCTAAGCCTACAAACACCTCTCGGCCCAGCTTCGCACTCCGGAGTATGTATTCGGCTTCGGTCCTACGGTTATGGGCGACAATCGGATAGGAGGCTAGGCTGTCTTAACAAAGAGTCCGCAATAACAACCTAAGAATCGAAACACAAGGCTTCGTGGGCAACTCTATCCGACAAGTTCGCAATAGGCGAATTCGCGAAGCGTCGAACCTTCCTGGTAGAATCCCTGCTCGAAGGAATAAGATCATAACGACAATTGGGATTTATTGCGATAAACATATTTTGATCGTATGCCTAGCGTCACGAGGACCGCACCCATACGTGTTGTTTGAATGTCGGACAGTAGCAGAATGGTCCCGAGAACGGTCGACGCCACTGCGTAGTTACCATCTTCACTAAAAAACTCTTAAGATCTTCGAAGCTAAGCTATAGTATTTATAACGAGCCCATCGTGATATCAGCTGGACAGCTACCGCCACACAGACCTTTAACGGTTACGACCTAAGTGTAGTATAATAATGCGAAGGAAGTCCGGAGGGAGTTGGTTGTATCTACAAAGAAGATGTAAGACGGTATCGCGAATTCGAATGAAGTAAACATGGCCGGGCATGATGCGTGCGATCGGGTTCACGTCCACCCATAATTATAGTCCAGCCTGAGGGCCGTTATCGGTTCACTCTTTAGCATAGAAGGATTCTGGCGAGCCCGGGGGTTTCCGGAGTACTGGAGTGCCTGCACGGAAGTTTACTGCATGTAGAAAAGGAGCTAGCTCGACACGAAACAGTGCTCTCCGCGACAATAATATTGACTAGGAGGTGTACTTTGAAGTCAACGAAGGCGGAAATATAATCATTGGACCTCAGGGAATTTTACTAGGATGGCAAAAGGTCCTGAAATCTCGTGCAATAATCCAGATACTTTGTTGCCGAATCCTCAGCCCCACAAAGTAAAACGGTCTGGTCGCGAGACTGCCGTATCCTCTGGTACAAATTATGACGGCGTGTGAGAACATACACGTGCTGCCTTAATGCTTCTGAGGTCAGACGCTAGACCTAAACAGGCTCGACTCCAAAATAGGTATAGCCGCTATCATCCGTGCAGGTTCTTCAAACTGCCAATATATATGTACAGCCAGCGAGCGGCTGTTTCCGTTAACCAGCCGCACTAACAACATCGATCACAGATAAGTGGTCCCTATATATTAGATATCAACTGCGGCATTAGCAAATCCTCCCCCGAAATACTGTAGCTAATATTTATCATATATATTATACTTAGGCTGTGCAATATGGGCTAAAAGGCCTCGTCGACGTCACAATCACTATAATACGAAACCAACAATCACTCTGGATTAACTTCTCAGACAACACACCTAAAATTTTCACTTCGAACCTGAGCACATCCAACATACTACCAACGCAGAGTTCGGTCGGCTAGAGGGGCGGGTCAGCTGGTAGCCCATCCTGTCTCTACTGGCAGACTTGCTTTCCATATTGTTTCTTCTAAAATGGTTTCGGGGCGCCATTCGTGACGAAAACTGGCAACCCGGTCTGGCTCTTGGTTATCTACAACACATGCACAGTAGTTAACATTGGTAGTGTTGTATTTGTATTAGACAAACGCTCGAAGGAAAAGCGAACATTCTGCACCGGATTCTTCTACTACTGATGTGGATTTTCAGTTTTTTGGAAGAATTTTGTTAACTGGGGGGCAGGGAAATGTGGAGCCGCTACCAACCACCCTCTCCCTGTAGCCCCGTCGCAAGAATATCAACGGTTCCTAACTCTGCCAAGATTGGTGGCGGCCCATCCCGCTTTTGAAATGTTCGGATAAATGCCATGAGCGGGACCGAGATTGTTATTAATTAAACTTATCAATACCAAGTCGGCTTAGATTTCCACATGGACCAGGTGTTGGAAGTCTGAAATAATCCTGAGGGTTGTGGTTTCTCGTTACTATGGCACCTTGAAGCCCTTCCATGGGTTCAGAACTCAAAGACTTAAGCATAAGGTTTCCAGACTCATAGAATTTTGACCTGGATCGTACATGTACTATCTGAATGCGTTGGGCAGCTGCGGTGACGACCGAACTATTCTGGTTATCCCTTCCCGGATGGCCTCGAGCAGGGACGGTAATTCCTGACTTTGGTTGCGACTGCGACGAGCCGTTGTCACATAAAGATGGCGTTTTCAGCCCAGACCCACATGTACATGTGCTCACCTGCCACATTTCTTGGCAAGGTGTGAGAGCTTAGCGGCTCGACGGGTTAATTGCTGTGGGCTGTAATTGGATGATGCCTTCACGGCCAATACAATCTATGTATGCGATAACGGGTCAGTCGGGGCAGAAGGGGGGCTTATTACCCAAAAGAACCTTGTGGTTAGATATCGCAGTCGGAACGCCGCGGTTTTTCGATGAGGTACGACCAATCCCCAGCGAAATTTCCTTATAAGACGGCTGGGCGACGCGGCAATGCAATGGTTAGAAAAACCCACTGTCCTTACGGAGTACGAACGTTCGAATTCACTGAAGCGTTTTAATTCTGTCGTCTCTCAATCGACGCCTAATTGTCGGTTGGTGCTTACCTGACCGAAAGTTCGGGTTATTTCGTATTAATATTTCATCGCGATGGCAGCCCTGCAGCCTCCAATCTTGCACGTCGTTTACGCGGGTCGTGGGGATGCCCTCTACATCGAGTATACCGACAACACAAACACCCGTAAGCTCGTCTGTCTGGACGGCGGCCCTCAGACTACAGTCACTGGGGGTGGGAAAGCCGCTCCGTATTGGAAATATTATGTTGCTGCCGGCAAAAAAATATGGAAGGACTTTATGGATCAACCGAATTCACAGCTTCCGCCATTTAAGCCCCATGCTTATATTAACACCCATCCACATCAGGACCACATTGAAGGCCTTTTCAAGCTACTGGAAAACTACCCAGATGCCAATGCACGCCTCAATACCCCATTCTTGTTCCCAGCGTACACCACCAGAGAAAAGGATACCTGGGAAGACGAAAACGTCAAACGTCTTCGCAAAACGCTATTCGATGAACTCAACTTCAGAACAATTGGAAGTGAAGGGGTCGACCCAACCCCCGGTCTGAAGATCGAGTATCCCCGGGGACGAGTCAGGTTTGTTAGTAACTCAAACGGACAACTCAATCTCGAGGAAAAACCAACGACCGGTCAGACCAAAGAATTCAAAGGGTTGTTCAAAAGTCTTCCGAGTGCGCTTGAGGCAGACGAGATGGGTATACGAGGCGGGTTCATTGACATTAACCTAGCCAGTATTATCTTGCACGTCCCTCGGTCCCCTGCTGATCTGCAGCATGGCGTTCAGCTAAATGGTCTTCTCCCGGGGGGCATTATGACTACTGGGGACAATACTGCCAATCTGATCCACCATAAAGCCACACAACCAACTAATGACGTCAAGAAGCATTTCTCGATCTACAAAATCTCGCACCATGGTAGCAGAGCCGATAACCAGCTCTTCTCTACTGATAAGACCGGTACAGTCACTCCCAATGTCACCAGGGAGGTCTCGTTATACGCGGCACTAGTTCGTAACAACGAGGATGAATGGCGGGGTTCATCTATATATCTAGCGACTCGTGGGCTTGATAGATTAGCCTTCAGAGACGGGGCAAATTACTTGCTAGGGACCTTCAGAACAAATAAAAACTACGGGGCGGATGATATATCGAAGATAATTGAGGAGCTCGGGCACCGTCACCAAAAATACCTCGCTCAAGCTCGGGAAGGTAACCCCCCTACTTATGAAGGCGCCCTTGAATTCGAGAGCACTGGCGGAACTACCAAGGTGTTTGATCCCGCTGGTGAGTGGAAGAAGCTTGTGAACGCAGTTTATGCCCTCGATTCCAGCAAAGCGAAGTCACCCAGGTCATATTTCTATGAAGAGAAAATCCTGAAGGAGGTTGACAAAGGACCAGACTCAGACTCAGAGCTGTCCATGGAAGAAGAAGACACGGGCGATGACAACATTGGTGCGGTTACAACATCTACGGGAGATCCTACCAAAAAGCTCAAGAACGACGATACAGGACTTAACGAGAACGAAATAGCTGCGAAGATAAACAGAGACATTTTGGTGATACGTGCCAAATCTCAGAATAACAGTGTTTCTAACAATCCAGATGACAACAAGGAGGATAAAAAAGCTGCCAAAAAACGTGGGACCCGGAAGGAATGGTGGCAGCTTTATCTGGGAGCGCCTGTTGCGAACATCGGGAAATCCGGCATATGGGAACAACATCTTCCTAGATTTCTGGTTACCCACAGGATTAAGGACTTCTTCTTCCATTTCACAGCTGATGCTTATGTTGTAAGTGCCAATGGGAAGAACCAACACCCAAGCCCGGAAACGATTCTTGGCCTCGCAATGGCTGTCAATGCTCAAGGCCGCAAGGCAACTTTATATCTCACAAGCGGTCATAGTTTGAACGTGCCTGGGTTAGAAAATCTTTGCAATGCGTTTAATTATAACCATGACGACTACTTGGGATCTCATCTGGTCATTCGGTATCTGTCATCTGGATATTTCATGAGCTTGTCTGGCAATCCAACAGTCCCGGACTGCGATTACGATATGAACGTAGGAGGAGAGCAAGTTTATAGGCCAGACGATACTCGAACCATTTGGCGGCAGAATGGCCCCGAGGGAGAGAAGTTTTTCCCGGATAGTCTCCACGATTTGAAGACTCGAACGCAACAAGTCGACCTGAACGTCGTGGATACCCAGTACCTAAAAGGTTTGAAGGACGAGATAGAAAATTACGACTTATTCAAGCTTGTACCGAAGGCAGGGGCAGCGATCTGGTTTCACGTCAGAGTTGCGGGTTATAATAATCACTACCTTGGACTAGAGATCAACTATGACACGGTCAACCAAGTTCTCGGGTACAATTTTTCGATTTCCCAGAACCCCGTGTTCTTGATTGTTGAGGAACACTGGGGGATAGGGCTGCACACCGGACCAACCACTAAGAATTACCTTCTATTCTCCAATACGAACCAACGAAAAGCGTGGATCCCAGTATCATCGACAAAAATAGGGGATAAAACCGCACAGACATACGAGCTGGAATGGGACCACGGTAATGATAAACACACTGTTCGCATACAGCTCGATGACCATGGTAATTCCCAAGGCGATCCTCAAGTTGGGTTGAAAACTGACCAGGGGTATAAAACCTTGCTCGTCACGTTCGAGCCCGCAAATGGAGGGCCCCCGCTGCCAGTTACCGATATACAGAACCTTTTAATGAACAATTTCATGGTGAGCCCGCTAGCCGCTGGGGCATGGGAAGTGCCGGTGAAGAGCAAGAAAATCCAAAAAGCTTTGACCTACCAGAGAATGTCAACTGCAGCGGATCAGAAAAAATCCATCCAAGACTTCCTCACCGCCAGCCGTTTGCCTGTGAAAGAGAATATTACAACGCAGGAAGTGTTGACTGCGATTTTGACACAGAAGCATTTTGATGGGATGAAGTTTAAGCTGCCACATGAGAAGCTAATAATGAGCTATGAGGTAGACCAGGCGAAGTCGTGGATCGATTTTACAGACAATAAACTCTCTGTATTGCCAAGTAAGGGCAAAATCCACATGAACCTGCCATCGAACCCGACGATATCCCTCGGAGACGGCGAGTTACCAGTTATAGACGCTTCACTTGAGCTGCTATGGGATGTCGATAGACGACTCGCAGTTGAAATGTCACTTGTAGCCGCAGACGGAGATTCGGATCCAATGGAGGTTCATGCAGTTGTGACCCAAAAGACTTTGCGAAACGCAATCGGCCCTCCGAGTCTCGCCAAGGTGCTGAGGGGAATTGGAGCCACGGATCGAGATCTTGACGCAGCTACAGTCCCCACTCTACTTGCGGTGCTACTGCAGGACTCCGAAGACACTCTGAGAATCTTGCGAGAAAGTCTTCCTGTCATATTTTTCTCAAGCGGCTTCGCAGAGATAAAACCGGACCTTGGGAAATCTACAGCCGAAGCCGAGTACACACCTACCGGCAGGGTCTTAATTAAAAAGGCGACTATCGTCTGCGACCTAGAGATCCTCAAAAGCAAGGACTTCGCAGGCGAGATCAAGTTCGGCGATTTTAGTGTTACATTTTCATCGCTGACTATCTTGTTGGAGGACGTGCGGTTAAGTACGCAGAAAATAATCCTAAATGGAGTCGTCAGATTCTCATTTAAGGAAAAGGACGCTATTCTTTTACATCTGTATGCGTCACTAAGACCAAAGCAGTATACTGAACTGCGGTTCATGGTCACCGGGGATGACTCCTTCGACACGCTTGCCAAACAATTTACGGGGCTAGGGGACCTCCAAAGCCGCGGACTCCCCTTTGGCACGACCAAATCATTCGGAGACCTCCAATTCGTGTCTAACGGTGTCGGGTTTGTTATTCGCCAGCCCATCAAATCAGCCGCTGGCTACAAACTACAACGCATATTCGCTATAACGGATGTGGCGACATGGGATGACGCCTGGAAATCAATGCTACCATTTGAGCTCCCCACGGACTTAAAGAATGCTATTATCCGAGTCGCAGTTCACGACCCTCTAAGCGAAGAAAGGGCAATAGAAGTCAACATCCAATTCGGAATTGATGTAAAGCTTGTAAGCGGAGAAGAAACACGACTCACTACAACCTTTACAGCCAATCCCCTGCCGTGCCCCGGAGAGTACGAATACAGGCTCGGCATCGACGCCGCCTACCGCGGACTTTCGCTGCAAGATATTGCTGATTTGATTGGTATCAAAGATGTCTTCTCGAGCCTTGACAATATCCCAATATTAAAGTCGATTACCCAAGACATCCATATACGACATATATCTGCCGCAGTTGATAACTCCGGGCCCGAGTCCAAGTGGGCCTTCAAAGACTGGTTTCTGTCTCTCTGGATCGACAAATTTTATATAATTCCCGAAAAGCTATCAATTGTTGATACGAGCTTGGAACTACAGAATTATGGCGTTTCCATCGAATGTAAGGCCCGAGGTGCCATTATATTTGATAAAATAGACCACACAGTGAAAGTTGAACTTTCTATCCCGACGAGAGCGCGACCAGGGCAACTCCGCGTTGAAGCGCTGGAGGGCCTAGCCCCCGAAGATATTCTCGAGGCATTCGGTCTGGAGACGATGGACAACGTACCAATTATCAAGCAAATTCTCGAAACCCAATTGAGATTTATGCTACTTACGGTCGGATACAAAAATCCTACCGATAAAGATCTTTCTCTGCTAGGCATCTCTTTTGAACTATACCATCCGGGCATCGACCTAAACCTTTTTACCATCGAAGAAGCTTCTCTTAAGATTCTCTATGATGCCGAAACAGACCCGTCTCGGAAGGTCGTGAATTTTCAAGGTTTATTCTTGGATAGGTCTTTATTAGCCGCGGTTGATTACGACTCTACGGAAGGATTTCTCGGAATGTCCCTTATGCCCTGTGGGGAGGTGCAAATCGGAAAGCTTTTGGTCAAGGTCCTCCCTGATGCGCTTCCTGGCATGGAAATAGTCAAGCCGGTTTTCGAGAACCTGGCGTTGAGGATTGCCAAGTTGGAACTTGGGTGGCAGGAAGAATGGAGAACCGAGTACTTTATATTACATATCTCCGATTTGACGGAAGTCCAAGTCGAGCGTCTCGTCCTTAGAGATATAAAAGTTGAATTTATCACTGCTGCTGCCAAAGAACGAGCGGCTATCGGAGGTCATCATGGAGAAAGCGGCCAAGCCGAGAATTCTGGGCCGGATCAGAAGACGGATGATCAACCCGAGAACGTTGGGCCCACTCAGCAAATGAACGGAAACGCGGGGGCCAATGGTGAAAATAAAGGCGGTGTTAACTCTGAAGTTACAGAGTTTGATGCCGCGGGGGCCGATACCTTGAGGGGCAACGGGGTGAAGAACGATGCTGAAGGCGTTGGCGACACTAAAATTGACGAGTCTCGGACTAATGCATCATTAGATTCCGGCAACCAAATAGCCAAAGGAAATGCAGCACCTGAGGCCTCAGATCTAACAGTTTTCGCATCTATTGAGAAGCAAGACATCAAAGCTACTCTAGAAATCAAAGCCTCCTCGGCTAATAGCTCCAAGACCATCGCATTCTCTTTACGTCCGACTGTAGTCGACAGCCTAACTCTACGTGGTCTATTAGGCCTTTTCGAGTTAAAGACTGATAATATCGGTTATGCAAGACCGAAAGATTGTCCGGACGTTTTTGATGTGGTGGTCGATGGTATCGCAGGTCAACTTGGAACGCCTACGGATGATTTAACGAATGGCAAGAAAAAGTCTATGGAACTAACGAAGTTCACGGCGCTCGCTCATTCAACCGGCAAGATAACACTGCTCGAGGACCCAAGCATCGAAATATCGCAAATTTTGTTTGCTATTGCCTACGATAAAAGCTTAGGAGAAAAGTCTTTGAGCGGTATTATTTCCGGAAGGCTTAAGATTGCTTCACTTTATCTCAGACTCTCCTATGTGCGAGACGCGGAAAAGAATTTCGAGGAGTTTTTAGCTGAAAAGACAATTGAGGAGATTGTCAAAGTGGACGAAAGCGAGAAAACTGGATTGCCGAATGGGACAGCTGGCGATTCGCGGATGACAGGTCCTGTGAAGGTCAACATTAGCGACCTCGCCAAGTCTGCCGGCTTTTCCGACACTGGTGACAGTCGAATCGACTTTAATGGCGTAGAAAATGATATTGGCATCAAGTCCCTCGGAGCGAGAATAAGATTTGAGCCTCAAAAGTTAATCGAGATTTGGGGTTCTGGAACTGTTCCGTGGACGGGCGAATGTTGCGGTTTGCAATTCAACCTCAAAAATCTCGAAGCACGACTCAAGTTTACCGAAGGACAGCTGAGGGACGGAAAGAAGGAAAAAAATACTTACGAAGCTTACGCTATAGGCTCGCTCGACTTCAAGTCTTATATGTCTGCTAGAGCTCGTCTGTCAATTGGCTCACAAAGTGGCGGTACCTTCACTGCACTCCTGGTACGGGATTTGAGCGTGCGTAGCGATGATAGCAATACTTTACAAGAGATCACCAAGGATCTAGCAAAAGGGAATGCAGACGGGAAATCATGGAATGAGCTGGTGCCCGCCTTTAATACGCCTGTAGCCTTTGATAACTCTGCTCTTTATATTCACGCGAACTTCAAATCCTCCAAAATCCTCATATCCGCAACTATTAAAAACATTGGCTCCGCGCTTCTGTTAGGAAAAGAAGTTGAAGGATCCAAGAAGCGAGGATACATATTTCTCCTAGAGGCAAATAATCTCAATAAAATCTGGAGGTCACTTGACAACGATGTCTCGTCACAATTTGGCATCTCAAGAGTCGCAGTGCAGGTGATTGGTTATAAAACTAATCTGAAAGATTTGCGAAACGACCTGGCAGTGGATGTCTCTGATCCTGAGCTTAATCAAGCCGCGCTCCAGCTCTCCACTGAATTGTTTAATGATCTCCCAGAAGATACGAAGTTTGTTCCTGGGGCCTGGTTCTTCGCACAGATCGACATCAAGACACCCAGCGCTGGACCTATGAACGATGCCCTAGCGCTGGATGCATATGGGGATGTTACCCCCAAGATAATCCTTTACGCGCGGGTAGCTAAAGATGTCGAGGGAACCACAGGAGCTAATGGCGTGAATGGTGAAAGCGAACCGGCCCCAACACACGAGTCATCAGCGCCCGAAAACACGACGGTAGTGAATGGAATGGAGAAGCCTTTAGAGACCATCTATAGCATTATCATCCAAAATTTACAAATATTCGACGGGTTAGTTACAATCAGCGGCCGCGGAGATTACGAACCAAACCTTAAGAAAATCACCCTGAAAGCCAACTTGCTTTTCAAATTTTCTCTTGAAGACGAGAATCCGGTAGAATTCAACGTTGAGTTTACCACCGAAAAGACACGGACTTCGTTTAAGGCGATAGCTACAAGCCTGCAATCCATCAGCAACCCCTTCTCAGAGATGTTCAACGTCACTCTGACGCAACTGAAAATCGGCGGCTCTTTTATGAAGCCAGATGGCAATAAACAAGTAGAAAGAACTTGTATCATTGAGGGAATCGCTCTTCTCGGTGATGCCAAAACATCCTCGCTAACCAGCAAGCTTCATTTCCGCCAAGGCAGGCCAATGTTAGTTGTTGTCGAGTATAACAATGATTTAGTGGTCACAGACATCTATAAAGATATTATTAAACCGAATGCGCCGGATGGGAAATCAGGATCGTGGCCTATAGACCAGCACGACGATCTAGTCTTCAAAAATGCGTTTATCAGCTACAACGCTTCCGGCCGAGTCATCACAATCGACGGAAGAAATTATCGCCCTTACTATTATATATATGCCGGCTTCATTCTCTTCGAAATGCCATTTTCTGTTCAAATCCACCTGCCACCATCTAGGAAAGGCTTCGAGCTCAGCGGCTCCTACGATAAGTCGATAGACTTAGGGATTTTGGAGATAACCGGGTTTAAGCAAGAAACGGATGCTTCCGATGGACCTAGAATAACAATTGACACAACGGGCGATAAGGTACGCTTTAATTTTTCTGTGAGAAATTACTGAGGCTAATTTTGTTGACCAGGTTAAATACGAGGTAAAATCCGGCCTCACCTTATTCGAACAGCCCGGGTTTATTGTAGAGCTGAGTTATACACCTGGATCAAAAGAAACGCGAAAGTTTGAGGGCAACGCGACGTATCCAGACACACTACTTGGCGTTGATAAGCCCTCAATCGGATTCACGTATCAAAACGGCCGCTGGTCTTTTCACGGTTGGAAATTCAAGGAAAATGCATTCTGGAACAAAGAAGACGGCGGCAGAGCGATAGATATTGAAAAGGCAATTCGGCTTGGATCCGCCAAGAAGGAAGCTGAGGGGGGATGCAAGGAACTTGTTGGCTTCGTTTTCAAAGAACTCGTAGAAACAACCTTTAGCTTCGAGTTTGGACTTCCATCTATGGATCAAAAAGACATGCAACGGGACACATCGCAACCAGAGGCTACCCGTGTTTTCAAATTCACGGTTGACTGGTCTTACACTATCTCCATCGCAGGGGGTCTAGTTGCCGAAAACATCAAACTCACCGAGTTCCCGTTCGAGGTCCCACTAAAAGACGTAAAATTCACCCTTGAAGGACTCCTGAACTTGCTTTGGCAGACTGTCACCAACGAGAAAAATCTCACTGAAATCGGTTACAAGATAACTGAGGACCCTGAAGTCCTAGGAAAACTTCTTCTCTACATCGCCATCGATCAAGTAGCTGACGATTTAATCGGGAGGCTCATGTGTCGCAAACCGAAAGATAAGGGCGGTGAAAAACTTAGAGACAGAGGACGAAAAATCCACGAGAGAGATACTAAAAAGTCCCGAGAAGATGCCAAAGACAATAAAGAACAGTACGAAAAACTGAATACGGATCTTAAAAATGTTAAGGATTTCAACGGTCCTGGCGGTGGTGGAGGCATTGGACTTCTTATTGATCTCTTTATTGATCTCTGGATTGCCCGTTTGGTGATTATCGCGTTTTTAGCATGGCTTATTGCCAAAATTGGGTCCAAGTTGAGAGAGGTAGAGGATGATGAGGGCAAAAAGAAGGTCGACGAGAGAGAAGGGAGTGCGACACAGGGTCTCGATGATGCTGGAGCTGCGCACGACGACTCTTTGGGTCTAATACGGGACCTCCTAAACCTGCAGGAAGGCAAAGTTGTGGCTTCATATAACGGGGAAAACAACGACTCAACAGTCCTTATTGACTGGCAACCAGCACTCCCACCCAAAATGTCGCCGAATGATTTCGAAAAGGTTACATGGGAGATCTATGCCAACACGGCTCCTCAACGTCCAGACTTCCCCCTTAAAACTGTGGCGGGGACGGAGTACAATACGAAAATTGAAAGTGAAAGCTATCGCTACATGGCTAAAGTATATGTCTGGGTTAGGGCTATATGGAACCACGGAGCAAAAGACCCTAGAAATAAAGAACAAAACTTACCCGCCCTGACGGCCAAACGGTACACTGAAGCGGTAGCATCACACAAAGCATGGCGCTACCCTCCAAAGTGGGTTCAACTTGGCGCTACGGAATCGGACTGTATACTCACGATACCGTTTACAGACCGCACATCGGCCGGACACCACGTCGTAACCCTTGGTGTTGTTTCCGATCCTAGCACATTTAGACCATTTTTCACGAAAACGATATCTAGCGCCGATATTGGAATAGTGCAACATCGCATTGATTTCACAGAGCTAGGCTTCAATGGAACCTGGAGCGACCCTGTCATCGCGAGGATCTCAGAGATATCATGGGACGATGACGAGTACCAACCGTCGCTTCCGGTAGATTCCAAGCAATGGGTTAAGGTGGTACCTTCACCACAAAACCTTTCTGCGAAAATAGAAGGGAAGCATATCTCAGTATCTTGGGACCGCGTCGCAAATGAGCTAACGCAAGAGCTCAGTGCATATACCGTTCAGCTGCTGAGAAAGGCTGAAGATTCATTGATATTGAAAAACGTGGTACCCCTTGAGATCAAGGCTGCGGATGACCTTAAGCGAGGCGTATTGATAGAGAACCCCGATGTTTCGACTGGTGAATATATCTTCATCAATGTCAGGGCTACGTCAAAAGATAATTTAGCTATTTGTCTCTGGGCACAAATGAGACTGCTTGTAGCATTCTCACCGACCATCACGATTACGAAAAAATCCTACTATGATAGGAAGAGCTCAGTCGTTACTCTGCAAATAACTTCGGACGCTACTATCCACCCACAAACAAAATTTGAGTTCTCCGAGGTCAGCACAGATACTTCAGCTGCTGAGCTAACCTGGGGCGCAATACCTTGGACCAGTTCTTCTCGAACTAGTGCCATCCTAAGAACGAGACAAGTCCCAACAGACTTTAAGGGTTCATTAAAGGTCAGGATGATCGATGGAGAATACTCGACAACCTCGGAACCTGTCAGTTGGTCATTCCCATCCATCCCTTCTGACTTGTCACTTGGAAAGGTCACTTGTGCCAGTGAAGGCTCAAAACCAAAGGTTTCTTGGACAAACTATACGAAGAACTTGTACGTCGAGATAGTTCTGTACGATAGCACATCCTCGTCTGAGCCATTGTATGCAAAGGTCGAAGCGGAGAAACGATTATACGTATTTGACAAAGAAATGGCGGGAGGGTCGGTTCTGGACGGCTATTGTGCTATGGTAGCGCCGGGTGTGAGAGGTGACAGCCAGATAATTTCGTGTTCCTTCTAGTTATATAATTGTAGTTCACCACAGTCATATTTGCTTACAAAAAGCTTATTCAAACTCTATTACCCCGGTATTGTCCTGGCCGAGGTTGGATACCCTATGATATACAATGTTCCTAAGGTGTACTTTCGTACTAAGAGAATACAAGGAATACAACCAAAAGACTATATGTCCGTAGATGGAAATAACTTATAAGATTAGAGACAGCCAAAAGCGGGATATACGATTGTGACAATACGTGAGTAACAGGGGCAACAGCATGGTATTTCCTGATGTAATTTGTATTTAAATTAAGCAGTATTTACAGGCCCTGGTTGAAGGGCGTACAGGAAACGGCTGTGGAGCTTCTTAATAATGATTTGATTGGCCCGCATTTAACATGACATGGAGAAGCCCGCGCAGGCACAAGTGTTGCTTAAATAGATTAACAATAAAACGGGAACCACGTTACGATAGGGAACAATAACTTGGTTATAGCCACAGTGAGACCAAAACGCCAAATAACTCTGAGAATTAGCTTTCTATATTATAGTATACGTAGGACACACGGGTACAGCCCCACGGAGTACTTAGCGGTTGCAGAGCGGCTACCTCAAAACCATCGGTAGGTGGGCATACCTCCGTATATATCCGCGATTGGCGGTTCCACATATCTTTTTGGTGGCCCAACGACATATAAATCTGGTTTGCCCCTTTTTGATAAAGTTCAGAGATACTCCGTTGCAACTCGATTCAGTGGATTTTCGGTCCCGGTGAACTACCACGGCACCGAAACCGCTGCATAATAACTTCCGCCCAAGTACTGTTCGTCTGCGCGCTGTCAGCGTTGCAAAACCGTTGTAGTGAGCTGCGGAAATCAATAACCCGCTTAAGTCTAGATGTCATAAATAGTTTCTAATCTTGGTTTTTCCCTTGCAAAACGTTAAACCATCGATGTTCGGGGCCGATTCAGTGGCTTCCACGCAGAACGACCTCATGTGTTCCGCATGTCGTGCAGCCTCCTCTATTTCGTCATCAGACTCCGGCTTCAAGCACGACTTTGTCCATCTTGCCGTTTGGGTGTATATTATATGGAACGCGAAAACGTCTGTGGTTAGACCATCATGCTAGCAAGCATTTACATCAAATGGTGTCATGTTTTCCATCTTTTCACCGCAGACGTCCAGACAGACCACCAAGCAATCGGTAGGCGGCTGGCTATAGAAGCTATGGCGAACCATGTTTCGCGGATTATGGGCTGTTAGGCTAATCGTTAGGCCAGAATATAATTTTTTGATATATTGTGGGATGAAGTTGGTGCATAATCAACTGCTGCTTCGCTGGAAGCGATTATATTGTCGTGACTTCCGCAGTTGAATATGTAATTGCGATTTGTATGCTTCTAGCTTATCCATTTCTCTCCAGTAGATAGATACTTGCGTAATCTCCCTCGTCTCTCCACCATAGTGGTACTATTCTTCTGCGAACTTCATAATTACGTTGCTTGGACTTGGTCGGGGTTCCCGAATTTATTGTGAGATTAGATTATTATTCTTAGTGAATGCGCGATATTCAATGTATAATCATTGCTGGGGTTAGAAGGCAGCCGGTCGCAGTGTCGTATTGACACGAAGGTTCTATCCAACCCCATCAGCTGAAAATAATGTCCCTCTTTGAAGGCGAATACGGTAAACAAACATCTCTCTCGTTATGCCAGACCCGCGGGATTAACCGGACTTATATTAGGTATGTATGAATACCATAATAGTGCATAATGTTATCGCGACAAGTAATGCACGCTTTCATTAGTTGGTTTCGATTACGCGAAGCTTCCCTCTCGATGATGGGAGCGGCACTTCGACATATCATTTCTGAAGAAGCTGTTATTGTTGATATGGTTTCATACTCCCGCTTTCGGCGGCGGGACGGGAGGTATTGTTGGTAGATATATAGTAAGGGTATCAAGATCCCCGTAGTGTTCATCTTTATTGATAGCGGTGCTGGATGCGGTCTGCTGCATCGAATGTGGATCTTGATCCGGTCCCTGTTCAAACATCCTAACGTCAGGCAATTCTCTTCATGCATACTCCTTTAAGAGTCTCCGTACATCTGAATGGAGCGATGGAGTAGTTGTATAACGATGTGAAAAGTAGTTCTTGGGCTCTCGACACCAATTTTGTGTCCACTCTTCGACTAGATGGACATCGGGATGACGCAGAAGGAAGGACGGCCTAGTCTCGACTCATACTTTTCCCGCAAGTCTAGAAACGTCGTATTTGCGAGAGTAGTGTACGGCGTAGTATATATATCCAACATGGCCGTTTAGTCAGATTGTTGGTATGATTGGTTTTATTTCCATCGCCTTTTTGGCGCTGAGTTTTTTCATGGCTTTGGCTGGGCTTCGTCGAAGACTAATGTTCTTTGGCGGTCGTAGCTAAGACAATTGGGTACTTTATTACAGTGCGGTACCCGTCATACAGTTCCCTCGTCTGTTGCGGAGAGGTACTTATATAATCCTTAGTCATACTAAAGATATGATAGTTTCGTAGGACATATAGATAGAGGGCCATTTATATTGCCGACTGCGTTTATATTTAGTGGCAAGTATGCACATACCAAGGATTTGGGTCTTCCTTGTTGCCGCAAACATCACCAACGACTCCTCAATGGCGATCGTGGAGCTCGATATATAGCTTGGTTGAATTTTATAATTCCAAAAGCGTCGGAGATGGAATCATCCACAGAACCCCATTTGTTCTCATGATGAAAAATTCGCATATTTTGGTATTTATACGACCTGAGTCATTCTAGTAGAATACCCGCCATTCAGTTGTTGAATGACGGGTTTCTAATATATATCATGAAATGGAATACCGTAGGTCCCATGCTGGAATGATGGTTGAGTTTTCAAGAGCCGCGGATCATAATTCGCTCGACGTGCGATGGTAGGGGCGCATGTCCCTGGTAGCTGTCAAAGGTGCAATATATGTATTGCCGCGGGTATTTTATATAACCCGCGGTAAGTATTTTATACAAGTCTAGGTGTAGATCATGTATCGGGCATGGTTCATTATGTTTATGACCATGCCGTGGTTGGTAATAAGGATGTATATATATATTGGGATCATCAGACTGTATTAGAAGGATTCAATAACCATCCGGTATCCACGCTAGCCATTTTGGCCCATGAAATGAGGCTCCAGTGGTTTCGACGACCATATCTCAGTGTCCCTTATCCCTTCAACATGATCCTGGTATGTTGCCTGTTGATTCCTGTTCTAGCATTTTCGTAGGCCTCTTGGGGATAGACTCATTATATTATTGGACTGGAAATTGGTCGTCCTTGAAGACTGGTCATCTTAAGGTAGATTGCCGGTTTCTTAATCATATGCGTTAAATCTGTCCGATCTAGCGAAGTCATGGGCTAGATAGACTGCCGGAGGGGCCAATTCATCTCGTGTTTCGTCGTAGATTAGTACGCAGTTATATAATATAGGGAGAGATATTTTCAGATTTTCCCGTTGAGTCGACAGAAACGCGAATGGAGGTCTTGAGGAACCGTTCAATAATTCCGAGTTTTCATATACTAGCAACGTGAGTATATGTCGACATGACGGAAACGTAACATAGTACTTGATGTGCTAAGTTTTATCATATGGGTTGTTTGGGTCCTGAAGGGAGCTTCATAGCTTATTGGCGATGATTGGCGTCCCTCGAGCTCTCTTCGAACGTTTAATTAGAGATTGGGAGCGTTTAGAAAATAGACCATTTAAAGGTGGTTTCCTATTGCCGTCATGGAGGAGTCAGTTGTGATGTTTGCTGGTCATATGCGAGTCGGTCTTCGATTTTTAGATCGATGGCGATATCTTAATTATTCAGCATTAGAGTCATAAAGCTTCCATGTGAGCGGTGGTTAGGCTTTATTATAGCTCAGGAGTAGCCCTTGTTTCATCCATAGACCTGACTCGGATAGCTGCTTACATGGCCCGCCTGAAATGCGTTCTTCCATCTACTAATCCTTAGCGAGAATGGGACGTCCGGGTCAACATGAGCGGCCTCAGCACATCACACAAGGCCGGAGAAATATTTTTTTGCAGCAAACGGTACTTCGTAGTTCAATAAAAGCGATTGTCATACTTGATGCTGAAATATTAAGGTTTTGGTGTTTGATCGGTTTGTGCAGCCATTGCTTTGTGAAATCATATGATCCTTGGGATTTTGTCTTAGATATGTAGCATGTAGTTGGTGACGATACGGGTGAATATGTTTATTACAAGCCAATACATATGTCGTTGGCTCCTGCCACGAGACCAATCGCGTTCGTAGATTGACTTATTAGTGAAAGCCTAGTCATACCAAGTTGGTCTGCCGTGTGGTCGATCAAGTTGATCGTCCTGATAAATAATTATATAAGTATATTTTTGACTTTCTGTGCGCATATATGCTGATCGTCAGCGATCATCTCCCGTTAGTCACCGCGGTATCGGCCATCAAGTATTCGTTGTGGGCTTTTGCTGTCGGGTAGCCGATCCATCTTCGCTGTCGGCATAGAGGCTTGGAAGCAAGAAGGCAATCGGGGAAGAGTGCTGGATTCATAACCATGTCGGTGAAAATGTGCAGGTGAAATGTGATAATTTATCCAGTTCAGGATAATCCGGTCTTATGTCGCTTTTGTTTTGAAATCATTATACAATCATTGATTCTGGGTTAGCAGGGCCCTAGGCACATGGCCGTAGTTGCATCGCGTCTCCAATCATGTCAACCGATCCTATATCGTATACGCGTATACCGTCAGCAAAGAGAATATCGTAGTTCATTCTTTTGGGGCTAACTTACCGACACCGACATTTACTTTCCCTAGTGGATGTTCCAGGACAGTACAGAAGGGCAGGAGGTGAATACATTTCGTGGTTACTTTCTATAGCGATAGGTGGAATTCGGAAGCGAATCATGACTGAACCGGTTAATGCATTTTTTTCGTCAACGAAAGAGTACTTCAGAGATTTCTGAGCAAATAGACCACTCTTGGCTCAACTTCAAGACTTGCATAAAAAAATAACATGGCCTCTGCTCACATAGTAGTCCCGTATCATCATCTCGCTGTATGCTCGGTATGACTAGCTTAAGCAAAGTATGGCCTAGGCGCCTCTTTTCTAAGCATCATCCCTAAATTGGTGGTCGAGAGCACTCCCAGGGTGAACAGAATTCTAAACATGGCCTTTTGAGACGTCATACCGTATTGATATATATTAGGTCTATAGAGTGAACATCCAGGTTCACCAAAATGGTATGATGTTCGCCTTTTAGGTAACGATGGTATCATAGACTGTGTCTAAGACCTCGGTGCACGCGGTCTGACAACGATTTTATCATATATGAAGTGTAATAATTTCATCCCACTCTTCTGTCTTCGAGAGTTTATCGCCGCTTATGATTAAGTATCTTCATAATGCTTGGACTAAATGTGTGGTCCCCCCATTATGGGTGCCTGCCTCCACCAGTGGCCGGTTTAGTATCTATATGTTTTGCGGGTGGAATTCTCATGTCCCGCTTCAGAATTACCACCTTGGTTGACATTATATCAAAGTGACAGTATGTATAAAACATCGTATTTGTTTTGGAACTTTCTATATATATATATGCATGTCGTGGAACGCATCTTTGCCGGCGTTAAACCATGTATCTTGTTCGGTGGCCGCGTGTCGCATAGTTCGAAGGTTGGTGGTGCAACTGAAAGGACACATGTATTTCGGTGTGGTTTTAAAACTTCTTTGGGAACATGGTCGGCATGTTTGCGAGTGTCTAGGCGTTTATTCATCCAACTGGCGAGGTTAAATGGGCGACATTCAGCCAAGACCCTGCGTCCTTAAGAAGGGCATCGAGAGCAACTAAACATGTCGTTTAGGAGGGCCGATAATCAACACCTTGGAAGCCGGGAATTCTGAAGATGGGGAAGATTCTTGGTCGAAGTCATGATATCATGCCGACCATAACTTGGTTATACCGTTTTTCAGGACGGCGGTGTCGTCTTTGTTACCCAAGAGGTATATCGGTAAAGTGGAAAATAGCAAGCTTCGAAAGGCAAACCCTTTAGCATCGCCATGACGTGATAATTTAATGTATTTTGTACGAATCGTATCGACATGATAGCTGTTCGATAGGTCGCATGTAGGCTGTATGTAATATAGTATAATCCTTATATGATTGTGATCCTCTATAAAGCGTCGAATTACGCTATCGTACTGTGTGTCATTTAGTGTCCTCGACATCCTTCAGAGTTAGAAGAAGGAAGGTTTGATGAGGTCATACCATTTGTTCTGCTGTCTTCGAGTAAGATATCATGATCGCTTTGTTGATTTTTGGAGATGTATGACTCCATATTAGCATTTGGTCAAGTGTAGTCGATGTCGCTTCGTATAATCCTAACGATGTTGGATTCGATACTAATCGAGCCCTCTTGATCTCATAAAAGGCTATGGTGCAGCGGGGTTGAAGAGGTTATATATACATGAATCGCTTGGGTGACTTGTGTGTATCATGAAGATTAGATGGTGTCGACTTAAAGTTCATCGTTCCTCTCCTCCAAAGTATTGGAGCCGTTGCAAGGATTTCGTAACTCGGACTCATGAATTGGCGGTTCACAAGGTCCCACCACAACGAACCTCACGCTAATCCATGGTTTTGGGAATCTATGTACGGAATTCCGGAAAGTTTGGTCATACGTTAGGGTCGAGAGATCTCAAATCCTGATTCATCAGAAAGTCGGTGTTCTCTGCTATGGTATAGATACGAAAGTGTCGAGACCATAGAGCTATAGAGTGTTTGTGGAAGGAACTTTCTCCAAGGCTCGACATCGAAGAATGATCATTTCGGATGTTTCTCGAGATTCCAAGAAATGTTGAAGAATAGTCAAGAGGAACGGTCTTGTCAAAAAAAATAGATGATGTCGCTAATAGAGGTTTGTGGAGCATGTTCATTGGTTTCTTCTTTGTCAGATAGGCCACGGTAGGAGGATGCTGAAACAATATTACACTGCCTTTAGTGGCCGTGCAGTTAACGCGCTTAGCTGCCTGAATCTGCCGTCATTCAAGAGATAACATTACGTATCCCACCTTCTTAATTTTTAAACGTTTTCCTCTGAGCCACATGAAGTCTGTGGATATCCAGATCGCGCTGGGTCATTTGTTGATAAATGATAGTGGCGATATGTTTTATAAGCCACTTTTCGACTCATCTCGTATGACCACATGCTATACAGAAGGTTCTGGATATCACGAATTGGTAGGTTCTCGCGCTCATCTTAAGTGCAAGTTGGAGTTCCACACATAAAACATCCACCGATCCAGTGGAAGGAGTAAGAATTCGGCGTACTGAAGCAGGTTCTTCTATCAAGAACATAAACTGCCGTTCGTATAGGATATTCCTCGAGAATTTCATGACGTCGATGACGATAGTGACGAAACGTATTGACTCTTTTCAAACCGGTGCTGTGTTGCGCTTCGTTCGTTTATTCGTTCGTATGTTTCTTCCGAAGGTCGTTCTGGAACTTTATTCCATTCTCAATCTTGCTTGGTGCTTAGTGAGGGCACCGAGAGTCAGATGATTTGACCACCCGGAGGCCCTTTTAAAGTAATACATGAGGCCTCTTCGTGCGAAGCTTGTTGGAAACAGTTGCATAAGAAGGTTGGTGAAAACATCAGTATTCGCCTAGTTAGATAGTATGCAAGAGATATGGGATATAGTTGAAAGTTAGGATCCTCTGCTAGCGGGAACGTTACACATGACCATGCCGCAGTGGCCTTATATTTGTTGGTTGCTGGAAAGGTTTCGTCTCAATATCGTTTCGGATTATCTATATCGTGGCTGCTCCCTCATTTTCAACAATAATTAGATTTAGCGACGACCGTAGATATAATATGATATAAAATGATGAATTGTCGACATTTATACCATTCACAGTAATTCAGTAGGTTTATGTTTTAAGACTGGTGTGGGGTCATGTTTAGTGTGTGGTTGTCATTTGTAGGCCGGAAAGTAGAATTTCACCATCGTCTTCTGTTGGCTTCGTATTCTAGAGAGCGGTATGGTCGTGGAAATACTAAGTTGGTCTGGGTCGCCTGCTGAAAGTTTCGTGATAAAAGACTTTGGAAGTAGATAGAGCTTCCCTTCTCAACCAGCCCCTCCACGCACCCGACCGCACCCCTATGGCGAGACCCTGCTTCCGAGACTGTCCGATAACTTGGGCGTTAACTTGTTAGTGTTGATTGAGATTTTATAGTGGCGCTGGGGATGTACTTCGGCGGAGTGTACATGTGAGGGGATAGCGTGCTTGAGATTGAAGTTTCGATCAGGCGATATAATATGCATAGTAGAGTCGCTTAGGCTTTTTTTTTCTGGCGACTTGAGTGTAGCTTCTGCGACAATAATCACTCGCTATCCCGCCGTCATCATGAAAATCTAGTAGATATCCTCGAACCCTCTAACATTTGGGCTGCATGTCTCGCGGTTCGTGCAGCGGGTGGATAGTAGCTGGAGAATCATAGCACCTGTATTGCGGCGAGACTTTTCGAATGGATTATACCCGATTGCTGCCCGTTTTTCAAGTTGATCCAGGACCTGTAGATCGATCTTATTAATATAGTATAAGCGTTGAGGTTTTCGGTTCATCCAGAAGAACGATCGTAGATATTCGACGTGGGGTTCATCAGCACTCCCAAACAATCGCAATTTCGATCATAGTTGAATGAGTATCTAATCTTTGATTCCGTGGGATATAATATTATTTATGGCCATATGTCCGCGGTTGAATATGTTCATCTGGATAGCATGCTGCTTTTGGGGTCTGCGGCGAATTGAACCCTCAATCATCCCTTGCACATTTGATCGCTGCGTTGTCTATGTCGTGATATTCTAGGTGCCTTGTTCGAAGCAGTTCTTAGTTTGCTTTTAGGTAATTTTCGCATCGGATAGATCGCAACAGACTTTTTCATGACCGATAATAGGTAGTTCCATCGGGTCTAGCCCGAAGTATGGTTGAGTATGTCTTTCCAGTCGGTATCTCTTCGTCGAATCTATATATTCATAATAACGGGCAACAGGCTGTTTCCCATCTCTATCGCTGGGCGGGAAGCTTTCCATATTTGCCAAGGCATTTCGGTCTCCGACATTGCTTTTACAGCGAATGACCTCATAATGGAGGGGCTGATGGGGCTTGGATATTGCAGGATTAAACTTCATGACTTCCTAGTACATAGAACTCTTATAATCGCTGCTTAACCTTAATCATCCTGGGACTTTTTTTTCTCCCGAATAGTAAGAGCCATCAGATAACCGACCTAGCCCAAATTCTCGGAAAATGTCCGGGTCGATCGTGGATAGAGTCCTGCAATTATTCTGTAAATTTCTGCAGGCATGAGTCGGTTGATTGAGGACGGGCCCATGAGATTTTCAGAGCAACGTTGGTTGCATATGGCGAGCATATTCGCCAGGTTTTCGCAGTTGGTGGTCGGAGACATCCAAAAGGGAGTGGTGCACTTGCTCATACTTTTCTGATTTGCGGTCATGAAGATCGCACCTCATTTTTCTATTCATCCCGAATCGCTTGGAGAGGATAGGTATATATCATCTTGATTTGGTGGTTCTGAGCGTTTTGTAGAAAGATTTGGGCCGTTATATCTGGGCAGCGTAGATTATGTAGCTAGGCCCCGGCTAATAACCCCCTTAGAAAACTGCCGGTAAAGGCTAAGAGCTTTTTTGTGAAGAGAGGAGGTTGGGAATACATCACGAGGGGCGCGACAATAAGTCTACCCCTATGGTTCTCTTCTGTCGATAGAGTAGTTAAAAGACCGTAGAGTCCTCTATATTGGTGGTGCTTGATCTTGAGGGTCGCATACTTTGGGGGGCGGCTATCCGATAACCCCGCCTCTCGAGGGCTTGTTAGGTGAAGTGAGGATGAAAAGGCTTTCAAAGGACCTAGATCATACCATCGTCTATGATGTTCGCGCCCTTGTGGTACGAGAGCTTGCATGTTCCGCATTACGCGTAGTGTGAGGACCCTCCATCCTCAGGAAGGTTGAATCTTATTTAGGTAGGCAGAAGGCTAGTTGCCCAGCACGAACCGGTACCCAGAACCTATATAAGGAGAGACGTGCAGTAAGATAGCTAATTTAATAGTACGATCCCCATTGTATAGGATTTATATAGATAGGCCCTGGTCTTGGAAGCTGCTCGATGCTTAAGCTTAAGATCCCAATTTAACATCAAAAGTGAGGTCAGGCTAGTAGACAACGACGCTTCGACGGCTGTTTGACCTTTGGTCGATAGAGTATGTAGTAGTTGTGAGTGAAACTCTTATGAGGCAGCGGGAGATATGTCCTAGATGGTGATACGGTTGACGAATAGGTAGGGTCATTGTTTGGTTGAGATGGTCCAGGGAGATTAGGATGAGATGAAAAGATGTTTGAAAATGGTAGATAGAGAAGCAAGTTGAGAATTTCTAGAGCTAGGCCGGGAATAAGACTATCAGACATTTAATCTATTCCTTTCAACAATATCAGCACGAGCCTTTCCCCATAGAACATACAAGAAATTTCTGGCTTACATCAAACTATAACCGGCTTTAAATCGCTATCAAGGAGCTTTCAAATTCTGGAACCGTCTAGGCCTCTTCAAGACCTGAAATCAGTATCATTCCCCCTCCTAACATCCTCTTTGATCAATTGACCATACCTCTTAACCCTAACAAATAATAAAGACACCACAACCATGCAAAACCGACCGCCGCGTTGATACCCATTAAGACCTCCCACCTTGCGTTCGTGCCTCCATCTTCTCTGTCTACCATCTTCCACCAAAATAAGGCTTTCTTTGATATCAATATCAGGATCACCAACCCACCAAGGATGCTCCCAGTAATAGCAGTATTAAAAGCCTTTTTAGTGTCCGGCGGTTGTGGAATCGTATACACTAGAAGAAAGGGCAAGCATGCGAGTTGTGCAAGTGACGAAAACCCGGCCACAGGCATAACGTAGCAATCTACTTTCCAGGCAAATAATCTGTCCGAGGTTCTTCTGATTGGTCTTCCGACTACGGCAGTCCAGTGACTTGATGCCGATAATTCGTCCGCGCTATCGTAGACGTCGAGGGTTGTGGGGTTGCAGGCAGGATTACCCTGCTCCTGGGATTCGACATCGGATTCACCATAGGTTCCGGGTACATGAGATGGAACTCCATCCAAAATGCCCATGTACACCTTAGGGGTGGCATCGGGGTTTGCCTCGAGTCCAGGGCCTCCCGTAGATTTCCGATGGTCGAGTTGCGGGGGTTTGAGAGTTCCTTTGGAAGTAGTAGAGCCTGCAGCGGAACTAGTGTCACTGCATTCTCTTGGTTTCTGCAGAGTTTCTTCCTCCACTTCAGATTCCATTTTTGTAAGTCTCAAGTTGCTAGTGACCGAACTTTGGGTACGAATAGAAACTTGCTACGAAAGAACGGTTGTGTTGAAGGAGAGGAATTTCTTATGAATCGTTCACGGGATTCGCTTGAGTAGATATTCAGGATCAATCCGTAGCGATCCCTCGGCCACGCGATATATATCGACATGTAAGCCTAGTCTATTAGAACTATTGACCTCATTTCCAAAGAGCCCGGTACTATCTTAGACACCGTACCGGAGACTTCTAACAAATAGCGTGCGCATATAACTGCCAGCCTATCGACATACTTCCTCCGCGAAAACCAATCTAGTGCTACAAGTTTTTATCTCTTGGCTAATTCCCACAACTTCGAGAATTAAGAGGAGTCTCGTTACTACAAGTTTGACCAAGTGAGCTCCGTCGTTGCATTGGTTTAGGAATATCCAGAATCTGTGAGTTGGTGAACGCTAAATAGAGGTGCATTTCCCCATGAGGCTTAGCGACTGCCAAGGCCAACTCTCATTGGCTATTCTGCGGACCCTGATCCTTGACAACAACCTATTAGCCAATAGGAAAGGGCGAGCGTGAGGATCCGGCGAATGGGACGAGGCCTGTGTACTGTTACGGCATCGGCCGATGTCGAGATACATTGGTGGCGTGCATCTGGACTGTTCCGTTGAAAAACCCCACTTGGGGCTACACGAGGCTCCACGGTATTGTAATGTCCTACAAAATACAGCCGGTCATCAAGATGTGCAAGCTCCAGTCCGTGACGTCGTAGCGCCCTCGTCCAATATTCAACAGCTCGACCTTCAAAATTCCGATGAATCGCCGTCTTGAGAGAGAGGATTACACGATAGGATGGATATGCGCCTTACCTTTGGAGCTTACAGCGGCTGTCGCTATCCTAGATGAACGCCACCCGCCGTTGCCGCAAGATGACTTGGACGACAATGCTTATGAGTTCGGTCGGGTAGGCTACTATAACATTGTTATAGTATGTCTTCCGGTCGGCGTGTATGGTACGACGTCCGCGGCAACCGCCGTTGTTCAAATGCGCCGAAGCTTCCCTTCCATAACAGCCGGTTTAATGGTGGGAATCGGCGGCGGGGTACCGGGTCTGCGCGACATTAGACTGGGCGATGTGGTTGTGAGCGAACCAGTTCCAGGATTTGGAGGAGTTATGCAGTACGATTTCGGGAAGACGATCCAAGAGGGCCGGTTTGTCCAAACTGGGGTCCTCAATAAACCGCCGAAACTCTTCCTCACCGCGATAGCAAGACTGAAGTCGGAGCATATGCTCAAGTGGCCGCAGATTGGCATCGATGATCTTATTGCGACGCTGCTAGGAAATGGATCTATCCCTAGGGAGTTTTGTCGACCTTCATTTGATAGTGATCGGCTCTTTAAGGCGGAATATGATCACCCTTCTGGAAACCAATCTTGCGATCACTGCGAGCCCGGGATGGTGGTAAAAAGAGACCCACGCCAGTATAAACAAGCATACATCCACTACGGGTTAATAGCCTCGGGGAACCAAGTTATGAAGCACGGACTCACCCGAGATCGTATAAGCCGGGAGGCAGGAGTCTTATGTTTTGAAATGGAAGCAGCAGGACTAATGGATACATTGCCATCGTTGGTGATCCGCGGCATCTGCGATTACTCTGATAGTCATAAAAACAAGATATGGCAGCCCTACGCAGCCTTGTCTGCCGCCGCATTTACGAAACAACTTCTTCTCAAGCTACCATCCAGAAACAACCGGGTGGTCGGGACCAGCCGCATTGAAACCGTCGAGCTCGATCTACCTGTCGCCGAAGGGGCAGAATATGGAAGCTACGCCGACCAACATGAGCCAGAGTGCCTGAAGGGGACTAGAGTGGATCTTTGCGCCGATATTGAACGATGGGTTGACGACGCGCAGGGCAAAGGGATATTCTGGCTGGTTGGCAGGGCTGGTACGGGAAAATCTACTATTTCTCGGACGATAGCAAGGTCTTTGCAGGAACGGAGTCAACTTGGAGCCAGTTTCTTCTTTAGGAGAGGCGAAGCTGATCGCAGCAGCGGTGTCCTGTTCTTCACTACAATCGCCGTCCAACTCGCGTACAACATACATTGCATGGCATCATATGTTCAAGAGGCCGCTCAATCGAACCCCGGTATTTCGAAAAAAGGATTAAAAGAACAGTTCGAAAAGCTTATCTTGCAACCGCTTTCGGAGATCCCAGTTAAGTCTCCTCGGCTAAGATATATAGTATTGGTTGACGCCTTGGACGAGTGCGAACAAAAGCAAGAAATCAAGTTAATCATCAGTCTGCTCGTTCAGCTGCAGAAAATAAAAACGATAGACGTAAGGGTCTTCGCAACGAGCCGCCCAGACCTCCCAATCCGCCCCATATTTGAGGGATTACCCGAAGCGATATACCAGAATATTGTCCTACATGAAGTTCCCACTATCAGGCACGATATATCAACCTTCTTATTACACGAACTGTCCAGGATACAGGAAGGGCATCGGCTTCCGCAAAGTTGGCCAGGTTCCGAGATAACTAACAAGTTGATTGAGATGGCGATACCACTCTTCATCTATGCCGCGACTCTGTGTCGGTTCATCGGAGATGAGGACTGGGACCCCGACGAACGAATCCAGTCAGTTCTGAATTTCCATAAACATCCGTCACACCTGCATAAAATGTATCTTCCAATTCTCCACCAACTACTGATTGGTAAAGAGCCTGCAGAAGAAAAGCGGTTAATTCAGGAATTTCGGCAAATACTTGGTACAATTATCAACCTATTCAGTCCATTATCAGCCTCCTCCTTAGCAAACCTACTCTGTATTCCAGTAAGCATAGTAGGCCGCAGGCTAAACCCTCTACATTCAGTACTCGATGTACCCAACGATCGCCATGCTCCGGTTAGACCATTTCACCTATCTTTCCGGGACTGTCTGATTGATCCTTCCACCCGAGAAGAAACGCCTTTCTGGGTAGATGAAGGAGAGTCGCACGCAATCATTGCTAGCAAGTGTATTGAACTGATGTCAAGGTCGCTTAAAAAGAATATATGCAATTTAAATTCACCTGGGGTCTTTCGATCGGAAATCAAGAAAGAATCGATAATTCAGTGTCTGTCGCCAGAGCTCCGATACGCTTGCCGTTATTGGACTCACCACCTAGAACGATGCGGGCATCCTCTCTGTGACAATGGCCAGACGCATGTATTCCTCGAGGAACACCTTTTACACTGGCTGGAGGCCACCAGTCTTTTGAGTATAGGTTCAGAAAACCTCTTAGCTGTCGATAATTTGAAGTCACTGACGAAAGTAAGTTTGCGAAAGTTCAGTTGTACTGATCCCGGATTCCTGGAACGCAACCTAACAGTAATTTTATTTCAGGCAGAAGACGGCGCTAGCCGCAAGATATCCGAGTTCATCTCCGATATAAAGCGATTTATTCTTAAAAACCAATATATCATTTCGCAGGCTCCTTTACAAGTCTATGTCTCGGCCCTTATTTTTGCTCCAAAGAAAAGCATCGTGAGAGAGAAATTCAACCCAGAGAGGACAGTAAGGTGGCTCGAAAGATCACCTTGCGCTCAGGATGAGTGGGATTCCTTGCTGCAAACACTCGAGGGCTATAAAAAGCCGGCTAATGCTATTTCCTTCTCTCCCGATGGGAAGCTGCTGGCTTCAGCTGGTAGTGATGGTATCATTTTCCTATGGAACGCCGCCACAGGAGACCGCATGCAGATGGTAGAGGGTTATGCGGGCTCAGTCTCTATTATCGAGTTTTCGCCTGACGGTACGACCCTGGTATCGGTTACGAGCTTTGGGAAGATTGAATTATGGAACTCGACCACGTGGGAGCCGGCCCAGATAGCAAACTCCACATCGATCAAAACCCGGGAGGCGTTGTACCAGGAGATTTCCCGCGGAGGCTTACAGGGGTTCCCAGTGGGAGGTCGTGTAAATGCCGTTGCATTTTCAATTAACGGCGGAGTACAAGTCTTCGGCCACGATGATAGGGTGGTCAAGTCCTGGGATGCGTTTACAGGGGTGCTTTTGCGGACATTTACATACGACCTCGACGTTAACTTTGGGGAACTTACAGGTGCCTTTCGATCCGTTGCAGTTTCTTCGGATGGCCGGGTGTTGGCATCAATTTCTATATTCCAACCTTCTCGCCAGATAGACACAAAACCACGTAGCGTAGTTAGGCTGTGGGATGTAGCTTCCGGCAAATTGCTGAGAACTCAACGAGCCTTTTCAAGCGGAACAATTGCGCTTTCCCCTAACGGTGAGGTGCTGGCAGTAGCTCTCTACGACCGGGTGCTGGAAATGTGGGATACGGCATCCGGCGAAACTTTGTGGACAATAGAGGAGTTTAAGTCCGTCTGGAGCTGCAATCTCGAATTCTCCCCCGATGGAAAGATTGTGGCGTTTTCTTTCGCCGGGGTAGTCACGCTCTTGGATGTGGATTCGGGAGGGTTATTACAGACGATACGGGATACGCACTCCGTAAAAGCCATAAGTTTCTCTCATGATAGTAAGATACTAGCTTCCGCTTTACACGATGGGAAGATTAGATTGTGGGATGCGACCTCGAGAGTTGGCGGCGCGATCGCGACAGGGTTGCCGCAACCCCACAAGGGAAGTTACATCTGCACTACTATCTTGGAATTGTCTCCGAATGAGAGAATTATAGCGTCTGCCGACGAAATAATCACACTATGGGACGTGGTTTCGGGAGAGCCACTACGGAAAATACGGCCCGGGATCGGTCTCGTCGACTCCATCACATTCTCACCCGATGGGAACACTCTAGCGACGTGGATTGGTCGTCAAATCATACTGTGGGATGTCGCCTCCGGGAGGCACCTACGAACAATTAGCTTCGAACTATATCACAAGCAGGCCAATGCGGCTATTACAATTTCCCCTAATAGCAGGGTGCTAATTTTGATTCGTTATGGGCCTGGCGCTCGCGGTGGAAGCATTATTATTCCATGGGATATCATTTCGGGTACAGAACTCACAAACTTCTTCTCCGTCAATACAATTGAGAAGGTGTCTTTCCCGCCGGATGGCCAACATATCGAAGCTGATGGGGAGGTATTCCCTTGGTGCTCAAAAATACCCTTGCGAGAGAGTTGTGATATTCATGCCACCGAAACTAAATGCGACCAGGATGGACCTGTTATAGTCCTACAGGCTCGAGAATGGCTAGCTCGTGGTAACGAAAGACTTATATGGCTTCCACATGAACATAGGCCGGTTGGTTCGGCTGCAGGTCGGGATGTATTTGCGTTAGCCAATAGATCCGGCCGTGTTTTAATTTTCAAATTTTCATTCGGGAATTTAGGTGATCCGTCTCCAACTATATAATCGACTAGCGATGCTTTTCTTTCTTTTACTTTAGAGATATATATATATATGTATTCGTTTTGGGGGGTCAACGGTAAATCGACAAGATCTTAGACACTTTGGTACAGGAAATGTTTGAAATGAACTGTACCTCTCTTCCCAAAGATATCTATGTACAGGACACACAAAGCCCAAAATCTTCGTGATACTCACGCCTTGTGTGCGTATATTGTTCTGTCGAGATCAAATAAACCTTGGCATCCTGAGGTGTGTTTTAGTTGACCGAAGCTAGCCGTGCGGACATTTCGAATATTCTATTTCTATCTAGCTAAATCTTGTAAACTAGCCAGGTGGTAGCAACATCATCCCCGGGTATTCAACTTGCCTTACCGGATAGAACCCATGATTCTGTGTACACTTACTGCGGGGTTCGGTTTTGCAACAAATGAAAGAAGGAGAAAAGAATGAGGAAACTCGATTACAAGAACCGTGGGATGTGACAACTATATCCGGTCCCTAATCGAAAATATTGTAAATTTTACGAGGCGGAATGCATATGCGTAGTGAATAGAATATATATTGGATCTAATCCGGTTTATTAATCTATGCAACATAAGAATATTTAAGCTTCAAAGGGAAACCCATAGACGTGTTTCAAGTCTCAACCCGGTTGCCAACCTTCAACCCAAATTTAAAATATCAAAATAAATGGACTATATAATGCTTCGAAGCTGCATGTGCTGTTACTATGAAGCAACTTTTTCCCACTCGATCCCAATGCAATCATCGTACCATTTAAACCCTCAATAATCGAGGTGATATACTGTCCGAGTACTATCTTACCCTACCTAAGTCATGGCTACCCCGGCATCGTTACTATCTACCAAATCATGGGAGCCTCTGACTCGCCATCGCCCCGTTAACCTTTACGAGACCGTTCGTCCGAAGAAATACCTTAACGCTCTGATACTCAATGGCGCTATTAACGATGTTCTTCACACGGTACATATGTGCGCGGAGGAGCGTAAAGCTGGTTAGCGCTCAATGCTAGCATTTAGAAAAATGATGAAGCTTCGCTAATACAGATTCATTCAAGATAAGGAAAGAGGGAAAAAACGGAAGAGATTGAATCTTAACTTCACGATGTGTCGCGATGACCCCTACAAACTTGGTAGGTCGCCTTTCTATCCCTCGTGTTTTAATTAATGCCTAATAACATCCGATAAAAAGCTCGGGATATGATCATTCTCAACGCTATGAGAGTAGAACTCACCGACGCCCCCAAAGACGTCTATTGGGACATATTCTTCAACCACCTAATCTCCCGTCCCGCCGTCAAGCTCCTCTACTTTAACATCCATGTTCTGTCGATGGTAACAGTTAGCTTTGAAAAATGGAACACCTACCCACTTTCACGGTTCGTTCACATCGGTTCCAAAGCTACACTTCAAGAATTAAACCGTGTATTCAAACGATATCAAGGTTTCGTTGACGACGAAACGAGGCATAAAAAGATTACGGACGAATATCATCAGTGGTGTGCTTCTAAAAGAAAGGTGGGGAAGGGAGGCCTGGATCTGTTTCAGCAGACTAGTTGGTCTACGAACGAACCCCAAGCAAGGCTAGAGCGTGCGGCGCAACAGTTACATCAAGATTATTGGAATACGGGGAGGATGGGAAATGATATTCAAGATCTTCATCTTAATCTACTTTTTGCAATGTCGCCGCTCGGGGAAGCTAAGGGTTATGATTTTGGTAAGGATTCCCCAAATGCCTGAAAATTCCCAAACTCATAGGTTAAAGGGACGGTAAACTTATGATTTCTGCGACTATTAGTACTAAATCCCGTTTCCGGGTTCGCAAAACTCAAGGACATGCACGATGAATATGCGAAGAAAACCGGCCCAGCAATTCGACCTGGCACCCCCAATCCGGATCGACATAAAAAGGAGTTACTGGAGCTGAGAGACGGATGCATGGATGAATTTTACGCCTGGGGGTCCAGCCTACGCGAAGGAATTCGCCGAAAAATGTTCCGGGTTAATCTCATATTCTCTGGTACCATAGAGTACCTACACCAAATCCGCCTGAATAAGCCCCCGAACACCTCGATTGCGACCGCATACATCATTCGAGAGATGTATAGCCCAAATACCGACGACTATGATACTCTCCCGCATATGGATTTAACTTATTCGATCATCGATGCCAGATTCGTTCATAAAAATCTTGGAATCTGGAACTTATTGTTGGCTACGATGCCAGTGCTCCGGAACCCTAGTGGGCTGTTGTTGACAACTGTTGAGGGAGGGGGGTATAACAGAGAAGGGTACGCTACAGCCTCGCTCTCCGGTGTCGACGACGATACTATTTGGACTCTATTTGGCCTCCGTCCCATGCCTACAGATGGTTCTCGGGGCCCTGGTATGGCGGGGTGTCTGAAAGGTACCTCCAATCGATTCTGGCAGAATGGGCGGTACGGATATTATGACCGGGAATTTTGTGAAATTGATTTGGGAGTCGGCGATGCACGACTCGATTTCGATTTCGGCGAAATTGTGGGGGTTCTTTCGAATATATGCAAGAGGATGTTTAACGAGACATACCCGTATTTCTGGAAACACACGGCCGCTACGTTCGGTGCACTTTTATACACCTTGAAAACCCAGTGTGCGGATACCTTGGACTGGTCTTTGGTGGCGCGAGATGTTCGACAAGCGGTTGGTGGTGAGATTAGTCGAAGTGATGAGTTTTGGGTTCATCAGCATATACACGGTATCGCACCGGAGAAAGTATGGCACTGCCATGACGAAGAGATGGATATAGAGATGGACCGTCGGCTGGTTTGTCTAACCTTATTCATTCCAAATACGAAGTTTGAAGAAAGGGTTAACGACATCGCGGACTTAAGACGTAAGGAGCGAAAGTATAACTTAGATCCGATTTTTGAAGTCATTTTACACCATCCATGGAAGAGTAGGGGGTGTAGCGGACATACCTATAGAAATTTAAGGGTTGCGCACGGTACGCTGGTGGATGTTAATGGGTGGAAGAATTACCCTGAGGCGGAAGATCGGTTACATGTTTACACTGGAGCGCCGATGTTAAAGTGTGTGAGGGATGGGTGGACGCTCCAGAGTAAAGGGTGGACAGCGATATCGTTCTTCAGCGGGTTGGGGCTACGCGAATGGGGGTTTAAAGCGGTGAACTATACCGTTAATCTGATAAATGGGTATTGGCCTGAGGGTGGGAAGGTTACTCTTCAAACGGGAGTTCTTTGGGAAGATTACGAGGAGGATGTTATGTGCTTTTCGAGGAATTATCCGCTATTGATTGAAGATAGGCAGGGCAAGAACAACAAAAAGAGTCGACGGAAGAAAAAGAAAAAGAAAGATGGCCCGCTGCCTGGTGGGGATGGCGAGGGGGCAAAAGAAGGTGGGATGCAGACCAAAGGTGGCGTTGAAGCAGAGGTTGGCGCCGGGGAGGGCATGAAACTAGACGAGGCAGGGGCGGGGGACGGCGCTGCTTTCGCGAATAAGGATAAGCTCATTATTTTGGGAGGTTGCCCTGATGTAGACTCGGTGTTCTTGAAGACGAACCAGGGATTCGACTTGGAATTGTTCAAGGGGGAAGAAAGCTCGGATTCTAGTGACGATGGAAAAAGGTATCCCATGGGACTCGACGGAACGGACGAACCCCCTGAAAGAACTAGCTCGGTCTCTCCTAAAAGATCGAAGGGGACGCCCTGGTCCCCTCCGCGGAAAAGAGAACGGTCACGATCTTACATTGAGCTCTGGGATGAATATTACGGACTACCAAAATCATATAATCCTTTCCCACTGGACGATGGCAATAAGTGGGAATCCACCATTGCTGATAAAAAGGCCGCGGCAATCACCGTGCCGGAGCCCACTAGTATAAACGATATACCCGATATTCCCGAAGTGAAGCAGCCGGATTGGAAGTGCGGATGGAGTTGGGCCGACGATTGGGAACAAGAGCAGGAAGCTAAGGCAAAAGGGAAAGTTCGAAATGTCGCTTACAAGATCTTTCGGCCTTGGAATCATTTACCCGTTCCCTCGTGGTATACTCCACCAATGATGGAATCTGATCCAGGAGATCCGGATGATTCTAAAGATGTCGAGGTTGAACCGGATGACGGGGTCCAAGAGGGGCAGGCCAATGATGGGTCAGTGAATTGTATGGCTACCCCCGTAGAAGAGGGGGTTTCCGCCGATAACAAACATGGCGACGCCAAACAAGATAATTCAAATGATGGGCCGGTATCAGGTTTGCCAACTCCATCCTCAGGTGCGGCGACCCCAGTGGAAGAGGAGGTATTGGAAGACCGGCCTTTGGGGGAACAAGCTGTGGGGGAATGGGTATTGGAAGAGCAGGCAGCGGAAGAAAAAGCATCGGAGCACAAGGTATCAGAGGAGAAAGTACCGGAGGGCAAGGTATTGGGAGACAAAGCGTTGGGGGAGCAGGCACCACAGGAGGAGGTATTAAATGAGGAAGTAGGGAATGAAGAGGTACTAGAAGAAGAGGCGTCAGACGATGATAAACCGCGTATGGTTGGCCCGCGACAATGGTGGGATCGCAAACCGAAGAAGAATGCTCCGAAACATTGGTGGTCCGATGACCCTCTTCCAGGCGAGCTGAGACCAGACAAAACTGAGGCGCAAGGCGACGAAACATCAAATAAAGAGCTCCCCGAAAATGCCGTGGATGATGCGCCGTCAGCGGACGGGAAAGACTCCGATGACACCGATGATAACGATGAACCGGCGACTAAAAACGCTAATCCTTCTCAAGACGCTAGGAAGAAGGACAAAGGAAAGAGTAAATTGGCCTGGAAGAAAAAGAAGAAGAAAAAGAAGAGGAAAGATAAAGTCGATGTAACGACTGCCGATGAGAACGACGACGAGTCTTGGTATACGAGGCCCCCAAAAGCTTCGAAAGTAGTAACACCCGAGGAATCTCCGTCTCCACAACTAGATACAATCGTTGAGGAATCTAGTGAAGAAGAGAGCGAGGTGGAAGTAAAACCGGAGGAAGAAATTACTGAACAAAAGCGACTACTGATGATACCACTTATTCCGAGAACAAAGATCCATTTCGACAAGACTTGCCGACATATCGTATCTCGAAAAGCGATTATCACCATGCCTGAGCTTCTCGTTTATGGACTTGATACTTCCCATAATATAAGCGAAGTCAACGAAGAAACCGATGTGGGAAAACTGGTGGTGGAAGTCGGTATTATGGGGCTATATTATTTCAAACTTCCAACGATGATAAATCCAGGTCTTGTTTCTATTCCTTGCGCGAAGGGTGCTATCCCTAGTAGCGTTAAATGGGTGGAAGGCAGTGGGCTTGAGGTTTGTACCACCTGATCAGAGCCTCGAGTTTGATCTGGCCCAAAAGTGCTAACATAAGGCCCGTATTATTAGATCGAGTTTATAACACCAGGATTTGTGTTAGGTATGAAAGTGGAGCAAGCTGCTAACGCCTCCTTGAATGTATTTACATGACGCCATTGATTATTAATATCGGTTGATCCCATAAATTCGGGTATTACAATTTCAGATTCATTCATGCCCCCCTTGATGCCCTGTTGAATGCATCTATAAACGTCGAGAGGAGTTGAGATCCGGGGAGAGCGTGAGTTTATAGCGAAACGAAATCTGCCTACACAACAGGGCTATAACATGCACTAGAGACGCATCTAGCATCAAGAATGGGTATAAAAATAGAACATACGAATTGTGTAGCTAGGGAGTGTTGCGTAAGTAATAGTAAGAATAGAAATACAACTTAGATATATCGATACACAAGCAAATAAGAACATCTAGAAGGATATTGATGGAGAAAATTTAGAACTTCGTCCCTGTCCCCCCCACAATCCGCCCATCTTTGTCGGTGTTGAAGCGGAAACAGCCTAGTCTGCCCCAGAAGACCAGTTTACAGGACTATGTTAAGTCAAACTCAGGATTGCCTACTCGATGGAAACTCCACATTGGAGCATTATTTATCCTCATCATTGCTCATATCTGAAGCCGAAACTCAGATTTCCTACAGTCTCGGCGACTGCGACTGCGACTCCCAATAACGCTAGACACAGTTAGAAAATTCCTCCGTAGCGCCGAGAGGCCAATAGAACCTTATAGAAACTTCTACCTCGATTCCAACGTTGCTAATTCTCTAGCTAACGGTGTATCTTGTACCAACTCCTACCACAGGTTTCTCTTTTTTAAACTTCTTGACACTCAGGACACTCCATCAACCTCCCTTTCCTTTATCTACTCTCTCATCATCATTTTACCTCTTATTTTCCATTCGGCTAACCTCGACCACAACAGTATGATTCTTTTACCATTATCACCTACCTAAAGATATATATTCGAGCAAGTCGCGAGGTGCCTCGGAAAACAGACTTCTCCTGACAGCCGACCTCCATCATATGTTTATGCGTCTCTGGAACGATATTCCCAAAGAAACCTTATGCAATCAACTCCTGAGTCACCGCGTTCGCGGTAAAAGATTTAAGCTTAAACCCAGAGGCGAGCCTAAAGGCCATGGCCAATTCCACCTAAATCACGATTTAAGACGTGACATTATAAACACCACCGTTACCACAAAGTGGTGTACTTAATCTACCTAATCACACCACTACGTCAATACCTGAGGCGCAGCACATCTTATGTCCGGAATCTGAAGAATTCCGATGTATGAGGAACCCTATTCTATATCGCAACTTCAATATGGATTCTTCCTAGATGAAATCATTTACATATCATCCAACAGCTCGCTCAGAGGGCAGTACAGTACAGAACAGCCGTTACCTATAGATACAACAAAGTAAAAGGCTATGTCTGGATTAGACAAATCTGACAAACCCCGGGGTATACATGAGGGTTTCTGTTTCGTTACTTCCAAAATATATATATATCAACTATTTAGACCGACAGCCGACAAGAGTCCGACCTACCCACCAGTCAGCGAGGCACGTTGCAGTCTTTAGATACAGCTATCGTACTTGGATCATCATCACCCAAGCAACTATGAGAAAGGCTTTGCAATCCCGGCAGGTCAATACGCCTATGAACTTAATTTACCGGATACGGATCGAAAACAAGTCGATGTCAACCTCTATTGCCAGGACTATCAGAGTCGGAACAGTGGATTATGATAATAATATATCTTGATTAATTTCGACCTAATGCTATAAGCAGCACATATACACCGGATGGGCAAGGCGTAATAAAGTAATATGCCTGTGGAACGTCTTTTGGTACACAAAAATTGAGGTTAGTAGATGAAAACGTACCAAACTGAATCAGAGCAACGGTCTTGGCTTATGAACACCAAAGTAACGCCTCTATATAAATATACCAGCGACTATATGACGAGATGGCAACAAGTCTTAGGGATTCCGAATACATAGGTCGGAAGAAATGACAAAAAGGATTTGGGGAAGGTGGCGGAAGAAGTCTTTGCCCATTCGGATTAACGACAAGAACAGGCTGACGATCAATTTATGTACTATTTTCCGTATCGAAGGACGTTTTGGATATCCCCTGGGAGATGGCAGCCCGGTTGGGAGGCTCAAAACCTAAGCCTCGGGTTCAGGTAGATGAAAATAATAGAAACCGGATTGAACGAATGCCGGAGCCTCAAGACGACAATATGGCTACGAGAAGACTCAGAATGAGAAGATATGGCCAATTTTTAAGGTAGCTACCAGCAACTGACGAAAGCCACGAGGGTGCTACATGAACCTTTCTACATAAAAGCCTTACTCCGATCCAATCTGCCACTAAAATAGTTCGGGACCGAGCGAACAATCGGGAGGCCCTGGAAGGCCCTGAACAATGTTGGCAATTATTCCGATCTGAAAGAAAACGCGGTAACTAGAACCGCTAGATGTGCTTCTACACGATGGAGGACGGCCTCGTCGAGTTGTACCTTTAGCAATATGTTTTCACCCGAAATGGTGACATTTATTGGCTTCCAGGTCGTGCCAACCTTTCCACACCCCCGATATGTCACATATCTACGAGAAAACATAAAACAACTTATTAGGTTCTGCTACACTATGATAGCATGCGGGTAGAAAAAAGAACACTGTGGTAACAACCAAGAAGCAGCTATAGCCGCCGGAGTTTCATGGGTCGAACAACTGCAAATTTATGTGTAACTTGGTGGACATTTTAAAGCAAGACCCGTAGGTTTCTCGACGTTTCAAGTTTCCTACCAAACGAAATATTCGTAGACGGAGCCGCAGTCATAAATGGGGGAACTGAAACTAATGCTTTAAAAGTCATATATGGAGCCTAAAGAGGGGGCTAATAATTTGCGGTCCCCGTATGAGATAACAGTCACATGCTTCTCTCTCAAGACCCCAAGAATATGTTGATGCTACCTCCAATCTGTCAAAACTCTGGTGGGACGGATGTGGTTCATATAACATCGTATACTTGACAGTCTTGAGTTTTGTCAGGCGAATCGATGAGAGGGGGGGTTGTTTTAGCCACCTCTTACCGGACCACGAGTCCATGGAACTGCTAGGCCCAAGAAAATCAAACATTTAGATCAACTCGAACACGGAGACCCCTACTGCGATGGCAGAAGTTTTGCAAACAAAATGTCTGACCAAAGGATATGGTTGAAATCAGCTCTGACGCAGATGAACTAGCGATAAACGATATATGGAATTTTTAAGCCACCAGTTGACCCGGTGAGACGCTAACCCCCCAGCGATGGAGTAGCAAGCCATTCTCAAGATGTGACGAAAACATCATGTTGAAAATTACTGTTTACGATTATCATAAGACCAGAATGGAGTTCACGGGTGCACAAAACGGGTTCCAATGCACATATATATACGGTGAAGCCAGCCTCGATACTAGCTTCGAAGCGATGAGGTGACAGCTAGAGTATACTGTATCCATAGACCGCTACGAACGACTGATAGCAATTTTGGCCAACAAAATTCAATGAGCCTGGTACAAATAATCCCTCACCTCCACGGCAAAGATAAAATTTGCGTATGCGAGGTGTTTTAGTTGGAGATTTCTCAATGTACATGTTTCTATACTCTCACTACGCACCCATTAACGACCGCGCATATATATAAATATTAAAGATATAAACATACTATATTCCTTAAACAAAAGTCTACACTGGACCGCCATCACCCACCACAATCCCCTGCGCCGCCGGATCCGAAAACGCACAAATAGCATCATCAAACGGTCCCCTAGGTCTAATATACCCTCTAAACTCCCCCACCGCCAACCAAACCGTCACCACCGTTCCCATAACATGTAACCCAACTTCCATTATCTTCATAAGTCTAATATATCCCACCCACCATTTCCCCATCATCAACTCGGATTTTTCGTAGGCGTCATAATGAAATGTTCCGTCTATATCAGATGCTAGACGTCTTGATTCTTCTGTATTTCGTTGGTGTTGGAATAGCCGGGGGGTTATTAGGAGTTTTGAAAGGGATATTAGTAATGCTGGTATCAATCCCACAAGGGAAAGTCGAAAATTTGTCAGTTGTCGCGAGAAAGCAGCGGTACTGCCATGTTCGTTTGGATCGTAGTCTTCTTGTGTCGGTGTGGAGTATATTCCAAAGATTAATGCTAACATCCACCATCCTAGGCAAACGGCATGGATGAGGGAGATTATAGCTAGCTTTTGGGTTTGTGAAGGGGAATAGCGGGTTATGTTGTTGTCGAGAGGTTGGGGGGTGTCGAGCGGGTGGATTGGGTATTCGGGAGGGTTTGAGACTGGTTGGTAGGTTATTGAGGCTCGAGGGGTGGAGGGGGTGGTTATGTATGGGCTTGATTCTGTCAAAGGGCAGTTTTTTAATATTAAGAGTGATTAGATTTAATGGAACGGGGGATATACCTAGCTCTTTGTCCGCCATAGCGACGTCCTCTGTGGTGGCCATGTTGGTATTTGCTAGATATTCTTCACTGTCCATATTTACGATTTCCTTGATATGTGTCACAAAACAAAACATAAAAGCCCTGGGTTTTCAACTTTATGTAGGAAGTGAGAACGATAGCGTGGCATGAGCGAGATGAAGCCATGTAATCGCCTTGTGCATGGCGGCGTTTGAGTACATTATGTTTTCTCTCTCGATTCCGCAGTAGAGACGATGTGAACACGCATCTAAGCCATCCTAGAAAGTGGGAGCCTACCACTATTTCGAAGAAATCCCGTTGACGTAGACTATACATGAATTTACATTTACAATAACAAAATCCGACACCCCCTCTCCCTCTCCACGTTCAAATAAACACTCCAACTCCACAAGATCGTAACCCCCAGCGTAACCAAAAAGCACCCCAAATTAACCCACCAACTCTCAATCCACCACTTCCTCCACCCAAAAACCTCCAAGGGCCAGACAGGTAACCCATGTATCCTCCTCCTCTTCCTCATATCCACCGCCTCTTCAAGCGCCGCATCTGCTCTCCAGAGTACGGAAATCGAGAGGAGGATACCAATTACCACTGCTACGCATAATGCGAAATCAAGTACACGTAATTCGAGGATTAGGAAGGGATGTTTGTCTGCTGTTGTCGGTGACTCGGTTCCGTCGTGGAGAGATGTTCGGCAAGGGGATTCGGAGTCTGTGACATAGTGAATAACGTTCAGTGCGTAGATGGAGAGGGCGGTAAACCACACCCAGAGCCGTTTCCGAATAATCTGGTCTTTTAGATATTCTTGCTGCTTGATATGGTCTTCGTCATCTGGGAACCGGGCGCCGGCGATGTGGTCGGTTGTTATAAGATAGTAGTGACCTGATACTCCAAAGAGATGAGCGTTAGTAGGACATGTAAACGGATAGCACAATAACAAGACGTAAAACTGACCATTATAGCAGTCCTGTGAGTTCGGACAAGTTGTTTTCGTAGAGACAGGGCTGAAACGGGGGAGCGGCTCTTCACCCAGGAATATGGGCCCGTGACTTGAGCCTTTCTCGGTATCCATAGCTATGACTGCACAGAAGTACCACAACAATCAAAACACTTTAGGTAGGTTTTTAATATATATTCGATGTGATGACAAACTGTGGTTGCAAAGTAAACGACCGTGGAAATTAACTGGCAAGGTGTTCTTCAGAATGGCCTCGAGATCCCTGAATTAATTCCATGGCACACACGCGGTGATCTTACTAAGTATACTATCCCCAGTTTAGTGAAGCCCTCACCAAGTCACTCGGAGATCACGGTCTGTGTAACCTTTTTTTAGTAGCACATACCCCGTTTACGATGCTCCCTCCCTTCTCGAGACTATCAGGTCGAAAAATATCACGTGACTTCCACAGATCAGACCCTGTTCGATCCACTGAAAGTCCGAACATCACCTCCTTTAGAAAACCACGTTCGCTCAAATAGGCTCAGATTCCCGCAAACTCGGAACCAATAAAACGCTGAAAAGTGTCATGTGACTTGCAACAGGCTTAGGTAAGCTGAGGCATGGATATATATGTGCCTTGCATTGTATTCGTCGTGAAAAAGGGGATATATACATGGTATAGTGCATATGAACAGAAAAATGACCCCGACCAAAAGCCGTAGCTGTGCGGTTTCCCCTCCTGAGAGCTCGGGCTTTTTACAAGCACTATACAGATATGAGTTAGTCTCGATTTTAACAATTTTTGGATGTTTGAAGGAATACGTACCTGAGAGTAGTAGGGGTTGAGAACCTGACAAGTCGATCCGGAGACACATGTAGTACCACCCTGTCCCCCACCGTTAGCACATATTCATAAGAGTCTAAAGATAAAGCAACTTACAGTCCAACCAATACCACCACACTGTCCCCACTTCGGTACCGTAGGACCGGTGCCAACAGTAGTCGTGGTCGTCCTAGGCGTAGTAACGGGCGTAGTAGCGGGCGTAGTAGCCGGTGTGGTAGTCCTAGTTGTAGTCTGCACGGTGGTGGTGATCCTCGTAGTGGTAGAACTTGTCGGTCCGCTAGTGTTCAATCCCCAGAAGGACATGCAGTCTGCTTCTCGCACTGGGATGCTGTGGCTGACTCCTGCAGCCTATACCCCAAAGTCGTTAGAAATAAGATTTAAAAGGGGGTTATAGTGAAACCTACAGAGAAAGCGATATACTGTGTTCCATCGCCAAAGACCATCTTCGTCCATCCACTAAGCGGAGTATTCGTCTCATTCCTGGTGAAGCTGATACCAAAGACATTCGACCACTGCTTATTCGCCTCCAACAAGTTGTTATAGTAAAGCGTTGTATCAGCGGTACCGTGGTACAATGCCAATTTTGGACGAGGGCCAGTGTAGCCAGGATATCCGGAGCGGACTTGATCACCCCATTGTTGGGCGGTCTTGATAAGTTGACCATTAGCGCATTGGGAGTTCCACTCGCTGGAACCGGCGAAGCAGCCGTATGGGACACCAGCGAAACCACAGCCGCCGGCGAAAACATCGGGGTAGGCACCCATCATCAACTAAACCCCATTAGCTTCATTCCCGTATATGCATATTTGACGGGATAGGGTGTACATACCTCAGTCAACATAGCCCCCGAGCTGACACCGGTATGGTAAACCCTCCCGGCATCACCAGAATACTTATTCAACGTCCACTTGATCATATTGACAATAGCCAACGAATCGCTACCACCATTATGCGTCAAACTGGCGGTGGAAGCCACATCCCAACATTTACTGCTTCTTGTCACACTCGGGTAGATGACAATGTACCCGTATTGATCGGCGAGGTTGGCCCATTGGGTGCCGGAGAAGAAGGCGGATGCGGAACCCGTGCAGTAGTGGGCTGCTACTACAATTGCGGGACGGGTTTTGAGGGTTGTGGGGACGTAGATGTAGAATTCGATGTTGGTTGGGTTGCTGCCGAAATTCTAATTTGTATTCGTTAGTAACTAGAGTAGAATAAAAGTGTGGAGACGAGTAGAGTGGGTACCTCGGTAACCCGCTGAAGGGAGCTAGTAAGTCCGAAGACTTCAGCCGTGCAGGCGAGAGCAGCGGTAAGAAACGAAAGCTTCATGGCTGATACAAAAGATCTGATGCAAGCTAACTAGCTAATACTTTTTAAAGATCTAGATTCGATTCCAACCTGCAAATTTCCACATTCCATTCGCAACTAAATGACGAAAAATCCACTCCCTTTTATAGTCTACCATCAATCCCCCGGCTATCTTGTCTCGGAATCTCATCATCAAGTTCCCCAGGCTTCAACTTACTCCTTTCATCCGAACTCTAATTCCTTAAAATCGTATATATATGATCCAGGTTCCAATTTACCCAGGATCATCCCTTTCGACTCCAAAGACTTGATATATTACCCACCGCCCCGCAAGTTTTTGGTATTAAACGTTTAAACCCGTTTAGCCAGTTGCTAAAATGGTGAAGTATAATAATCCATGTAGCATTTTTGTTATATTCCACAAACTTTTAAGTCAAGCATACCCATGACAGGCCGGCGCGTTGAATTTGTGGTAAACGGCAGACATCGCCGAATTTCCCGCGTGGCTGGATAAATTCGGGCTTGGTAGCCGGGGGTGAGACGATGTTACCTTGCATACTCCCTTTCCTTGGAAGAAAGCATTTATATAAAACGCTCAATGCTTATTTTGGTTTGGCACTTGCACTTGGATTCTGCAAGGCAGAAAAGTACCAGTTTCTTGCAACCGTGGACTCGTTTAAGGTTTTCCCCATTTCCTTCTTTGGCAATAGAAAAACGTTTAAATTGACAGGGCCGATGTGGGATCTCTGGGGGGGGATCTAGGCTGTTACTGTTTGGAGGGGGCTTGCAGAGATCATTGAATGGAAAATGGAAGTGAGTTTTCCGTTAATTCGGATCTTTGTTCCGCGGTTGAGATCGTATTCGCGGAAAATTTCTGGGCGTTCATGGATGACCGTTGTATGACTAAAAGCCCCCCCGGAAAGGTTTGAGGTAACGCAATCGGCGGTGTGGTGAAGATGTCGTCGTGTTAGTGCTCAATTCGAACGCTTCGCTAAGGTATCGATTCTGGAGCTAGATCAGTGACCCAGTACCAAGAAACCAGCGCAAAGCGAGCATCTCGCAAACACTAGAATATAAATTGTACCACGGGTTTTCGAAGTCAATATACGCCCTAGAACTTTAAGTCTAAACGATAAGTAAAACTCTTATTTTCTTTTTCATCATGGAAAATCAATTCGATCTGACTATGGACACCGTTGGGGACACAACACACAGAACCAGCTGCACTAGGCGTCGCAGTGGCCGGTAGCGTATGTACACGTGGCCGCCCTTGCATGTAGCCGATAAGGGCCATCTATCTTGGCAGTTGTCAAGAAGCCGAAGAGAAGCTTAAGCAGACATTTGGTGGTTACGAGACTAGTTGGAAGTGGTGATGCCGAGGGGACACTTCCGGCGCCGTATCTCCGTCGTATAAGGTAGGCATGGCAATTTCATGGCGATGGCAGTCACGATCCGGGAATAACGGCAGCGAGTCGATGGTGATGTAGAGTAATGGTCGAAGAAAGAAGAGCTTGGCGATGCTAAGAGATCCTTATAGCCTAATTACAATTGACGCTTTATCAGAAGTGAGTTATACGCCAACTCCAGCAAGGCGAGGAACTGTTGAACGAATAGCGCTAAAAAGCCGACGGCTATGCCCGGTATAGATGTATAGAATGAAGGGAACCAAGAAGACAACCGAAGGAATTTGACAAATCTCGTACCCTTATCACATCTTGGCGGGGGTCCCCGAGATGTGTAACATCTTCGTTTAGCTCCACGTGGGAAGCCATGAGCCCTTCTAAAGGGTAAAACCGGGTCTGAACAAGATCACTTCCGAAGCTGATATAAAAAGCACTCGAAAAATGTCGAAAAATGACAAACATCCCGAAAATCGTACGCTAACAATGCGCTTCCCGCCGTCGATATGAGGTTGAATATTGGTCATAATGTAATACATTCAACGTATCACTTCATAAGCTATCGTCTTTCAGCCCTATAGTGGCATCGTGAATCTTTCACTTCTCCAACCGCTTTGTACTTGAGATTAAAGTGTTTGAAAAGATTGGTAGTAATGTCGAGGTTCGACGACGTCAATATTCAGATGGCCATATTATCAGCTCCAAATAGTCCGCGAAGCTCTATGTCTTCGCCGCCGCCGGCATACCTCCCTGGTAAGTTACTCGCACTACTCCAACCCCAGCCGCAGCATCAATTAACCTATCCACCGTGTAGGCGACCCACCAAACAGCCGCCACACCAGTCCCCACCCATCACCCATCTCCGAGCTCCCCTCACAACCCAAAAACTCAGAAAAAACGCATATAATCCTAACCTCCTCCGACATCCGCATCTTCAGCGCCCTCACCGGCGTCCACCAACTCTGTAAACTATGGTGGGTAGTCTGCGTCTTAGTCGGGATGTTTGCTCCACAACCTCCACCGCTTCAATATCCTCGAGACTACCCGGATGCGGACCCGCCGATTAGATTATTATCTCATGCACCGGTTATACCTGGTATACGCGGCCGTCCCAACCCAAATACCCCAGGCTTACGAAGGGTATATGCGAATCATATGGCGGGGGTATCGGAACATTCTTCGGCGTTTAAAATGGCTGTAGCAGCGATAGTGATAACGTTTTGTATGTCGCTGATAAAAATTGGGATATTGCAACGTATGAAGACGAAAGGGAAGTATAAAGAGGGGCTTGATGGGGCGATAGATGGGAGGTTAAAAGGGATGGGGAAGGAGAAGTATAAGTTGGGGGCTTGGTGGGAGAAGTATGTGAACCTTGGACATTGGATTGGGGTTTTGGATGAGGTTTTTGCGTTGGTGGTGACGGTTTGGTTGTTGAGTGTGCGGTTGGAGGGGGGGAGGATTAGGAAGGATTTGAACGGGTTTTGACACGGACTATAATATTATTGCAAGCTAGCCAGATTAATACTTAGAATACTTAATGTTTAATACAACTTTCTCGGACGTTTGAAGAATAATATCACGGCAGCCGTCTACATGCTACGAAATACCGGATTTAGTTGAGACTGTGAGTTGAAGACCAAATACAACATCTTGGCAAGTGTAGCACAAACAGGGATTTCAACCTGTCAACTCCACTTCAACCAATTAGATGTGACGTTTATACTGGTTCTAAACCGTAAAGGGCTAGCGGGCAATTTCTAAAAGACCATCCTTGGACGAATATAGCGATTCCAACTTTAGTTGCACACCTTGCTGGCTGTGTTGAGAGCGCGACAGCTGAGTATGTAATCAGACGACAATGGCGAACCGGACTTGATCTGGGCGAACGAAAGACATTGTGGGTCCGAACCGCGCTCTGTGCGAATGTGCGAATAACTACTGCGAAACTAAAAAAAAACTCTTCTCAGGGGCGGAGAAGAACATGAACAGGTTATATAAACCACCCCATCGACCCGAGGCACCCGACAAGATTGCAAGATGTTCATGACCATCTTAGTACCCAAGTACAGCTACGAATATCCTCGATACCGTTATAAACCCGCCAAAGGCCATATTAAAGAATGTCTAAGACCCCAGATTATAACGATATGGATACAAACCGAGCCGCGGCAGAACACACTACATCACGGAACCCCTTAAACAAACCAGACGAATGGCTTCAACGGTTCTTATTAGACAAGAAAATCCTCAAGGGGAAGAGATATACTTGCCCGTCGAGAGATGACTGTTATGATGGTATTTCCCCTTCCAAGTAGATTTTTATGCTCTGTGGGGCATTCGCTAACCATTACGCACTTCATGTTACAGACCATAGAACCCTCCGCCCACTCTTCGCCTCCTTCTGCGGAGTCATCACACTCGCGAAATACTCTCTCAAATTAATCTTCGTCATTGCTTACTTTCTATCCTTAATCTTCTATGCCCAGTACCTCACTTCACGTAAGAAAGAGACTGGAAAAGCGCAGAGGGACGTAGCGTATGCGCTATTGATAACGGGGTATGTAATGGTGCCCGGGATATTGGTTACCAGTTGGATGAATATGGTGTATGAGATCGTGGATAGGGTACACGGGTTGGGAATTAGTAATACTTGGAGGTTACCTAAGAGGGGGGGTTCTTTCTTGGTGGATTTGGTGGTGGGGATTGTGCTTTCGTTGGCGTTTTGGGGGGTTTGGATGGTTGATAAGCATAGGTAACGGCTTTTTGGAGAGGGAGTTCTATAATGTTGTGATTCCTGTTGTTGATAATAATATGTTATTTATTCCTGCATTTCTTAGTAATGGTAATTTTCATGAACACATCACAGTGAATGCCGATACAGTAAATGAAATGATAAATAGTGAGAGGGGTATAAATGTGCATTGAGTTCGTGCGGGCGGAGACACAGATTCGGGTCTCTAGTCTAGCCCTCGTCAGCCCCTGACACGTATATCACCACATCGACGTCTGCGAACCACCCCACTATACTCAGCCGTCGATAAAGGGCTCAACCATGGAGAAATCAGGCGCTGTAGACAACCCAGAGAATTCCGAGGTAGCGGATCTGGATACTTCGGTGCAGGGTATGTGCTATGTGAATTCTCTGCTCAATTATTGATACGCTACTAATATATGGAAAGATGCATCAGGGATAGGTTCCGAAGAGAATAAACTAGAGCAAGAAGTCGAACCGAGGTCTGAACTTGAAGCCGTAATAGATCCGGCCGCCGATAAGGCGCAAAAGCCAGCGATTGAACCAATACCAGAGCCCGAATCCGAGCAAGCACAGAAATCACCGGCCAATATAACACCAAAGTCCGACGCCGAACTAGCCGAGATATCCGTAACCAAGCCAAGACTAGATCCCGAGGCCGACGGGGCACAAGGCCCTTCAACAGAGCGAATATCAGATAATGAAGTCGAATCTGATTCCAACTTTGAGAGCGAGCCGATATCGCCAAAAGCCCAGGCTGAAGATAAAGGAGAGCCCGTACTTACGCCTTTGCCCGCATATTCGAGCTCGACTGGCGGCACCGTCAGCCCTGGGGAAACAACTGGCAGTCACATCTTACAAGAAGCGCTAAACCGTTTAAAATATCCTGATGAAGAACAGCAAATCGGTATCGAGCTCCCCGAACTTGCAATACCAGACGAAGTACCTTACGGAGTGGACGGCTCGTCCATGGCCATATTACTTGCAACGGGACTCTGGCTCATAAGAAGATTCGGCAGGGATTGTGCAACAAAAATCCACGAATCTAAAACAGCCTTTATGAAAAGTTACCGGGGTGAATTTTGCGACTTTTTGATTGAAATGCTATGCATCTGCTTCGGTTTCTGGAGCGGCTCCTGCGACGTGCAAATTTATTGCGCTCGAGCAGAAGTCAAAGTGGAAGATTTAATAAGGCCAAACACGGTAGTTTTCGGCTGCAAAGATGTATGGGGAGAGACTATATGGAGTGAGAAGTGTAAAAAGGGCATATTCGAGTGGTTTTATACCACCATAGCGGTGTTTATCGCCGCGTGCTCTATACAGCTGTATTTGGTCTCGAGATGGTGTGCACCCTGGCATCCTAGGACTCACCCTGCGGGCTGGAAAGTCACATGGAGCCTCGTTACATTGGGTCATTTCTTGCTGCTTTTCTGGGGGGTTTATTTGTTCGAGGAGCTTAGTGGGCGTAACGCGAGGATGGGGAAGCCATTTGGTTATGATGGACTTTATGCAGGTCCGTAGGGGAGTAGTTGCTACGTTGGTGTTGGAAGGTGGAAGAGTATGTGTATGTACTTGAGTACACAGTCCAGCATATTAGCTGGTTACCGAATTAAAAGGGAACCTTCGGATATTGTAAAGTTTGAAGTCAGAGATATTACTGAGCTAGATGTGAGCTACCTCGAAAACTTAGGGATTATTTAGGTTTCATCAAATTCCCGAAACATACGTACATACTCGTGGTACAGGAGACGCAACTTTAGGCACAAGCTATCGAGACTGCCATATTAGCGTCGTCAGAAAATGGATCTCAACGTCACAATGACGCTTAGAAGTACAACTGAGAGTACATGTACATTCCATGTCAGTACAAATACATATAATTGATGTACTATGCGCAGTGCGCTTGAGGCCCGGGTCGAGGGATTCATGAGGCATGGACAGCAATAAGGGCCGAGTAGTGCCTCTCTAGTATACTATACTTTCATGATTTCTTGCCATACCACAATGATTATAGAAGTGCTTTGGTATCGTGAGTAAGGCGTACCGATACTAGTATACTCCGAGAATAGGCTTACTGCTTACAATCAAAACTTCAGGCAACATTACGATCACGTGCATGCGCTGCAGCTTGAGCCACCTAATTCTTCTCTCAAGCTTCGTTACAGGCCTAGAGAATTCATCCGCCATACAACCAACCCCCATCAACCACTACGACCGAAATTCGACTGCACCCTATCATCGTGTCACTGCAACGTTTGTCCCATGCATCTCGAGTTATGGTCAGCCTACCCCCTGCGGCCCTACGGAACGTTTGCGAGTGCTGTAGAGTGCCGCAGAACAAACAACAGAGGCACTGCAGCACCGGCCACCCTTTAGTTGACGCTGGTTCTCCATTTCAAATTCAGTACTCCTAGTTCTCGTTGTTGCTATCGATAGTTAAGGACGATATTATTAACTGCGGCATCGATCTAATATACAGCTAGATCTGCCTTACACGCTTAGTACCTATCAGGACTTATAACTCCTAAAAAGAAACGTCCAACTTGAGAAAAACTCCAACATGTCGGGTGTCGATGAGAGATTTCGCAAGAGACTTGCGAAGATGGATAGGTCGGTGTTAAATAGCCTCAGGGTTCAAGATTACCCGAAATCCCAAAGACGACTCATCAACGATGAAAGAGTCCGGCGGAAGGAAGAAGAATATAACACTGGAGACACCTCCCTCACAACCTTGCTTGAAAGCCTAACGATAGGGATGAATGAACCCCAGTCTAGTAACCCCGCTATTGAGCCGAAGCGTTGGTATTTGTTTGAAGAGTACCACGACAGGGTTAGCGAGGAGGTTGACAACGTTGCCTTCATCACGAGCATCAAGGGCGCAGCTCGTGAGAAGGATACGAATCTAATCGGGCATTTCAAATGTTCCAATCCAGCATGTGGGAACGGATGGTCTAGCGGTATAGTCGCGACGGTTATTCGGGGATTCGATCAATACGATGGCCAGCTTAGTTATAGCGCACAGGTGTACAACCAACGTTGTAAAAGCTGCACACGACTCGGAATCATGGAACTTGATGAGGACATTTACGTTGAAAGAGTGGCTCGCCGGTTGAAGATTTGGAAGGGGGAATTTGTACCCCAATGGTCAGATGACTGGAAAGAAACACCTCCACACGAGGAGAGCCTTTGCGAAGGATGCAAAGCCGGTCACTGTCGACTCCGCAGATAAATTGGTGAGGAGGTCCAGTCGAGACGAAGACTTTGGATAGGGTCTACAGTACCTTCTAGTTTGCCCTGCCCTAGATTAACGGTCTAGCGGTGTCACCGAAATAACACCATTGCCCGCTAGCGTCCGAGATATATATCGACATCCGCTGTACCTTTTGTTAGCAAAACTCTGCGCCTCGGCTTACCAGAAAGTTTACTTTTGTGTACATATTTGTGCCCTACAAACTATTAATTTGAGATTTTCCAACTACTAAAAGATGGATCCAGCGATAAAGTCTTCTTGTCCGTGGCATCGCCTCTGCAGACACATTTCACTTCAAGAGATTCCTATTTTCCAGTGACTCCGTCAATATTCTGCGTCACACACTGCCATAAGCACTAACAGTAACCTCCGAGTTTCAGTTCGCCATTTCCGGCGTTCAAGCTCTGCCTCCTGGTAGAGCGCTTTATACTCGTCTCTGGTACGGTAGTAAGCGAGGGAGGGATGACAGTGTATCTAGGATACTTTCGCGTCGTGACGAGGACGACAGTAGGGATACGATGGAAGGCTCGGTTAGAGTACTGTTTAATGTGCGGCTGCGGCGTGTTCCTTCCGAGTCGATGGACATCGTTAGGCGACTTCCTAGACTATGGATACTAATTGAGGTACTTCTACCCTAGCAGGGATCTATAGGAATTGGACCGGAGTTTATTGTCAAATTTGGGATAGTTTTTTCACTCCAGAGGGTGGTCATAATAGTAGCGGATCCAGAGTCTATGATACATCCAAAATTCGATAACACGAGCGTTTCGATCCCAGTTTTCATTGTGAATGAGTCTAAGTCTTTGGGTGTTACAAAACAAACCACTGTCTGCATTGGTCTTCTTGGTTCAAGTTCAGAAAGAAATCTTTCGCGACAGCACAGAGGCGTTGGTACCATCTTTCTCGGCCGAGAACAAGGCAACACATCTCTCATCGCCTGGCTCGAAGCACGCGTTGAAAATGTTGCATTTTAGAATCGCCGCCGAAAAAGGAAACTATCTCGAAACACCAAACCATTTTGGACGTCGAAGCTTCTTCCCTGCCTTGTCAACTGATCCAAGGTAGCATCCCCATATGGCTGCTGTCGGCTACCCAGTAGCCACCGGCCAAGTCCCGACGCCTTCGGCTCTAACACGCGACGGGAAGGCGCTCACGCTCCAAGGCACAACCACGGAATAACGCCGCCTAGACAAAGGAGCAAGGATGAAGGAAACTTTTCCTTCACGATTGCGAGCGCCTGTAACTATTCTTGTCAACTGTTACGGACCGCTTCCGTATTGTGGAGGGAATCAAGAGAAAAAATTTTCCTTGATCACAAGACGTTTCAAGGCCTCTGAGCGGCGGGCGGGACGATAAACTTGCAGCGCATTGCATTGCATAAACGTACGCAAGCGAAGCGAAGGCCGCCATGTCTTCAAGAGGGTTTTCTATCTGCAGAGCATTGCAGAATAATCGGATCTTGTCCTCCAATGAGAACATCGGCGTAAATTTCGAAGGCAGCAATAAACCGTCGACCAAAGAACGTAGAAATCCGCATATTTGTTGCATCTGCGTTGGTGTCACCTAAAAAGGCAGGCGAACAAGGATTAACTCCCTAGTCCAGGTTCTAGATTCGGCATGTGGGAACCCGCACCTAAAGCCGGTATTACATCTGGCAGACGGCCGAACAAATGAAAGGAGTGACAACCACCATGAATTCTTTCTTAAAGCGATAGTCCTTTGTTTCAGTGTTTCTCCACGAGATGTATATGTGTGTCAGCGGTGAGCACGGCATCTCGGAAGTTAAAGGTCGGATCATTAATCGTTCTAAAACACAGAAGAATGGAATTCCAAGACGAGGAACTCAAAGATCAGGTCGTCATGCCTCACGTTAAGAGGGCTATTGTGGTTTTGGCATCACAAGATCTCGATCGAGAACCTTCAACTTGGCGTCTTGATCCAGCGGGTGCTTGGATTGTTTGCATTACCTAAGACTTGATTTCGAAAGAACATGAGCAGGTTAGTTCCACTATTGCGGGCGGTCGTTTATTTTTACCGACGATAGTTAGCGCGTTCAGGACAAAATTCATAAGTTAATTTCTGACGTCAAAGTCAACACGGGATGCAAACTCGCAAGAATGAGAGCATACGACGTCATTTCATTATTTAGCTAATCTACGCGGGGATGCCATCAGGACCATTGTCGATAGATCAGCAATCATGATAGGTAGAAACTGTACAAATTTGGTATCTCTTTATAGTTGGTAGATGCACATGTCAACTGCCTTGAGGTACCCCCTGTCTAAATTTTTCCGACTTACAGGGATCTTTTAAGTTGACAACCCCACAATCGGAGAATACCAACCCAAAGATGCTAGGGCCCCAAAGGCAACCGGCATGAACCAAGTTTACCTGCCTTCTCTTCCCGTCGCTTGGATTCTTGGAGTACTCCTTGCATGTCATATGGAGATTCCCCACACCATTTGAACGTTCGAACGCATTGGAATGAACGTAGTGCATTGGACTACTTTGGAACGACACCACAAGGTCTTAATATCATGCTATAACCTGTCGGAGAAAACGGAAAAAAACAAGGGCCATGCCGCCTCCCTTTCTAACCGAAGTCTATCTTGCCTAATACATGGGCCTGGAATGGCGCTCACATGCCGCTTGATCTGTGAACTCTAAAGCCCTGACCACACCCCGTATTTTTGTCTCCACTCGGGGAAATCTACCAAATTGCCAATCCCCCGCCCAGGTCCTTGTGTTTAAGCTTCCAAGCTACAGGGGGTGGTTTTTGGACGATCCAACTTTTTCCCCCGCACTAATCCACGGGGCCGTGTGCTATGTTTGTAACGGCTTATGGTCGAAGTTCGATTGACTGCCCAGATTTGGCGTCTCTTGAGCGCAATTTGTTTCATGAAGCACATGCTCGTGGGTAGTGGACAATTCGGCTTTTGCGGTTGCTAGGCTGGGGTAAGCTATCGAAATATATAAGCTTCGCGGTGCGCACTGTTTCGGTAGTTCTCCTGTGTGTGAGAGATTGTTAGTCAATTGCTCGATAACCCTTAGATTCTCCCATCATGAGGTTTAACTTCAGATTATCCACCCTTCTTGGGGCCTTGTGCCTCTTTCTCACATATACCAATGCCGCTGTTATTGAAAAGCGAGGCAGAGAGGTTTTCTTGAACCGATGGCAGTATGGGCGGGATGAGATGCTCTCTGGATCTCTTAGAGTAAGCTATCTAAAATTATCTCTGCCGTATCGGCGGCTAGTTAAGAGTATACTACTAACGTGGAGCTATAGGTCTTGGATCTTGGATGGTACAAGCACCTCGAAATATTTTACGCTTCTGGTGAAAGATGGCAAAACCAACCCATCGCTGCCAGCCGCATTGCTGGCCCAGATCGTCAAGGCTGGGAAGACTGGGTATTCAATGGATGGGCACCACGAGCTACTAGATTCTACATAAGATATACCACCAATGGTCGATATTTCTATGACCCGCCATTCGGCCAATTTTACTCTATTAGCGTTGGGGAGCCTTCGATCACTACCCGGACACCCATTCAGCCACCACCAGTTACCACTCGTACCCCTATTGTGGATCCAATTACTACTCGTACTGGTTCTCGTATGTTAAAACTAATACTCTGTAAACTTTCTATGACTACGAATGATTTTTGCTAACTATATTTATAGTGCCACCAATCATCACCGGCCCTGGTCGTGCTAGAATCAGGATCGCCGTCAAGCAGGCCACTAGCCTTGAGGATTGGCTCGCCAGGGAGTACCCCTTCGCTGAGGCCGCTTTGAAGCGCAATATTGGGTCTAGCCAGAACACCAAGATCCCAAAGGGAGTCGTGGTTGCTTCTCCATCTACTCATGACCCCAACTATTTCTACCAATGGATCCGTGATGCTTCCGCCGTTATGGAGCACATTGTTGGGAACTACCTCAAGAGCGGAGCCGACCTCGAGTATATTATGGATTGGATTGATGTCCAAGATGTAAGACCTCGATTCTGTATCTTATCTGTTAACGTTTTGATGCTGAAAAAATTATAGAAACTGCAAAAACTTGACAACCCAAGCGGCGGATTCAGCTCCGGGGGCCTCGGAGAACCAAAGTTCAATGTTGATGGTACCGCTTTCACCGACCCATGGGGACGCCCTCAACGTGACGGTCCACCACTTAGGTAAACCAGCCGCATTTCAGCCAAGACAGACACAGGATGCATACTAATCGGTGTACAGAGCCAATACCCTCATGAAGTTCGCTACTGCCTATATCAAGGTTGACGGTGACTTCGTCCGCAATAGGCTCCAGGGCATCATCAAGGCTGATCTTGACTACGTTGTCTCATACTGGTCTCACTCTTCTTTCGATCTTTGGGAAGAAATCCAAGGACAACACTACTTCACTATCATTGTCGCTTACCGCGCTATGATTGAGGGAGCCGAGTTCGCTAAGCTTATGGGTGATAACGGCGCCGCCGAGACCTACAAGAAGACCGCAGAAAGCATGGTCGACACTATTAAGGGCTTCTGGAGAGCCGATAAGGGATACATTGCTGAGACCCATAACATTCACGGCCGATCTGGATTGGACTGTGGTGTCCTCCTCGGAGCCCTCAAGGCCCCATACATCTTCAAGCCAAGCGGCGAAGAGGTTTTGGCCACTACTGAGGCTCTCATCTCCTCATTCCAGGGATTGTACATGATCAATAGGAATGTTCACGGTCCTGGATTCGGTATTGGTCGTTATCCCGAGGATGTAAGTTTATCCTAGTTCTCAAATTGGGGTATATCCATACAGTCACGCTAATGATATCTAGACCTACGACGGCCACGTCACCAGCGGCGAAGGTAACCCATGGTTTATCTGTACTGCTACCGTAGCCCACGTTCTATACACTGCTGCTGCAGAATTCAAGGCTGCTCAGTCTGTCAACGTCACTCCTGTCGCGCTCAACTTGTTCAAGCGCGCTTACCCATCCGCCAACACCGGAAGCTATGGGGCTGGAAGCCAAGAGTTCAATGATATTGTCAGCGGATTCAAGAACCTTGGTGATGCTTTTATGGCTGTTATCAAGCGACATTCTTTCACTGACGGCAGCATGAGCGAGCAGTTCAACCGCAACACTGGTTTCAACCAGGGTGCTCGAGACCTTACTTGGAGCTACGAGTCTGTTCTGGAGGCTATCAACGCCAGGAACATGGTTTAGATTGGTGGAGTCGTGGCGATCGGTGATACCATTCGTGGTATATATCAGGCAGAAGCTGCTTATGGGGGCGTGCAAAAATATTTTGTGGGTAAATAATTCGATACGATGGGTCGATAGGAGGTCATGTTGTACATTCTTATTATAATTTTGTATATATTCCATCGAAATATAATATGGTCTTCTGCACTAGCCTTGGCAATATAGTATTCAGGATGTATGAGGGTTTAAGACTCTTCATTTGCAATATTGGCGTGGTCGCTTTCCTGCTTAGTCTATCACGAAGCTATTTAATGAGTCTTAACTCCTAACCCCCATTCCCGCCTTTGCAATTACTACTCACATACATACAAGCAACTTCTTAGCATTTTGATAGCATTTTCAAAGGCATTAACAAACGTGCGAGTAACAGACCCCCAAGCGATCGAAAAGCGGTAAGTCTCCCCAAAGCCAATAGTTAACCCAAAAGTCGTTCCCTCCGTCGGCCTCGCTCCCCGCCAAAAGAAAGCAAAACCAAAATGATGCTATTGCCGCCACCGCCACCCAACCCCATCGGTGGTCAATAGCGGTACTATTACAGTGCCGCCAATTGCCCCCGACTACGGCGGCCGTTATACTGACATGAAAGTTTTATTTTAGATAACGTGCAGCTCCCCATCTCAGAGATATGGAAGATATGATCGAGAACTACCGGGCCGCGGTTGCGGTTCGGTCTCTATTAAGATAGCAGGAATTGCAAATTGAGCCCGATGATAGTGCAATAAATTCTACATGTTCAACCTACGGGCCGAGTTTGGTAGAAGGGTAAGTCCTACGTTTAACTATCTCACTTGTGGAATTTTTGTTTTCCCTGCCCCTTAGCGCCGAGGCTGCCCCCTTTGTTTTATCTCCCTTTTTTGTTTTATCTCTTTGAACTCATACTGATCTACAATTCTATCCTCTCCTCTAACTAGAACTCAACCCAGTCAAGATAAAGTTGGTCATTTTAACAATAATCCACTTTTGGTTGATTCTGGAGTTATGAGGCTGACTTCCAAACGGGCTCGTCATGAGGATCCTTCTGACAGACGAGATTCTCCCAAACGATGTAAAAGATTCTCCGAGAGGTTCATCAATGGTTCACGCATCTTCATCATCCCAGAAATCGCCGAGCATATACTGTTGCGCATGCCTGTCTTGGATTTGACTACATGCCGAAGAGTTTGCACCACATGGCGCGATCTCATTGATAAGTCGCTTCCGATCAAACGACACATCGCCAGCACAAAAGCTTCAGAGGGTATTTTTACACAGCAAGCGTTCTGTGGAAGCTTTCCAAATTTAAGTTTAACCCCTACCGCCCGAGATTTCATCCAACTATTTTGGCGAAAGCTACTCCGTCTTTATATGCAACAGATGAGCCGATACGCCGATGATGAGGAAAGCCAAGAGCGGCGTTCGGATGGTGAGTTCGTGGATAAACTATACGATCTATACGCAGCATTCGTCCCCCGCGTCTTACAGATCACTACATTTCCTCCGCTGCCTGAAAGCTCACTGATGACGCGGGAGATTCTTCTCACGAAGACGACCAATATCAGTAAATCTGCAATAAAAGACCGAGACTCTTCCGCCTTTGAACAAAAATTCGGTTCTTTTCCCGCCAGCGACGAACACACAATCCCAAACATCCTGTATCTTCAATGTTTCAAAGCCTATCACCGACTTTTCGACAACCGAATTGATAGAGCAGAGATCATTCGACTAGTTGGGGTGAGAAAGGTTAAACATCGTCATGATACTGACTTTTTAAATTTCTGGGCTGTTTATAGGAAGGAATGGACGGTCTTCGTCGGCGATGTTGTAGGACGTGACGCTATTCTCGAAGAAAGTCAAAGAAAAAACATCGAAAGAGATCGCCGACGACACTCAGCAGAAGCGGAACGGTTTGCGATATTTTTGGACATGCGAGATGGCGGCTCTGTGAAAGAGAAATGTGAACGGGGGGAGTATAGCGTCATGGCACACTCCGGTTGCAAGACTGGATAGCAGGCATGATTAGGAATTTCTGATATTCTGAAGCCTTTTATTGTTGAGTGTTCCATGCGGGTGTTATTTCATATGATTTCATACGTCAGCGTTTTAATTAAGGGGTCAACTATGTTTCTTCGTTCAATTGATTAAGCGACGTGATCCAGAGCTATCGTACTTCACTAGCTTCTGATCATCAACGCCATCGCCGATGGAGCTTATAGTGTATACAGTAATCTCGACGACAGCGATAGCGTACAACTACTCTAGAGAATGAAATAACATTAGATGTTGAATTGACACTGGTTATAACTAAACTAAAACCGGTGGTTGATCTAGCTATCTGGTAGTTTGGATAAGAAATGTACATGTTAAGATCAAACTAATGGACTGTACGGTGGATTGGTGGATCCCGCTGATAGCAAAGTTACGGGCGTATGGGTATTTTGAATTTCATGCGTAGCGTGGCAGCAGCGGGTATTACGGATTGGCACAACGTGAATGGCCAATGTTAAGTCCGCGCGCAGGCGAGGGATACCTGAGAAACGAGCATAGGGATTGTCAGGTTTCTACACTGCCATGATAAAACTTAGACGCGATTGAATTAAGACCATTGTAGCCTAATGGTTAATACTGGTACTAAGATAGTAGTCTCGTACCCGGTGAAGTGCCCTAATATAACGCAGCTGCGATCTGACTGGCGCGCGGCCACAATGCAACGATATGGCGACCAACAACTAATGAGTATTTCCGATATGGCAGCGTACACTGTGAAGAAACCCGCTACTTGATACGACCACCCTTTATTTCTGAAGCTTCTTTGGCTCATCAGCCTGGATCTCCGAGGCCTCTTCATCGAAGCGCTTCAAGGCTCACAGATCCAATGGTGGGGTTGTGTTGTCTGGGCAAGATACCACGCGGCACAGCTATATGGTAGGATTCGATATCGATCGAGTACGAGTCATCCCACCATGCGCTCAACAGTGGCCTTGTTCACCATCACCAGCCGCCGGAGTCAGTATATATTCATACCAGCTCATAAATTACCCCTAATGCATCGGAATACACTATGGCCTCGGTCCCAGATACTCCAGCCGCTCTCTTAATCCCTGAGATCCTCGAACAAATCCTTATGGACGTTCCTATCGTCGACTTTGTGTCATCTTGCCGAGCTGTCTGTAGAATCTGGCGAGAAATTATCTATACGTCTTCAGTTCTTCAGTATTACCACGCGACAGGCATTAAAGGGCTACCGGTGAACCAAGACGATACCGCCTTCAACCCGACGGATCCTCCGAAATTCACTCCAGCAGCAGAAGAATTCATCCGCATAGTCTGGGATAGGGCGCGTAAATTGGGCCGACGCAGCTATAGAGACGATGCGAGTGACTCACAACTACTACTGAAAGCCGAGAAATTTTGTGCAACGTTCGCGCTCGGTCTAAAGGATGTTGAACTTTTCATGGCACCTCCTCCTACCTACAGTGCCCGAGTCTACCTTCAGTTAAGCTGTCATTTAAACGAATGGAACTCTGGCACCAAAACCAGACGAGATATCCGCAAGGAGCATCCGAATCCCTTTATTCATCTGGTGTTTGAACTGTGCTGGTCCGCTGTACTGAGGTCGAAAGCGCCAGAAACGGATGAATATGAAAGTATGGCTTACCGGGTCGTCTATCGCAAAAATCCGGGCGCGTTCAAGCATTGGTCGTACATGATGCTGAACGGAACGAAATACGATCGGGATAATGTATCATCGGAAAGGGGCGAGTCGTATGACACGGGGGCAATTTCAGTCGGATACGATGGGAGCATCCAGGTCGTATCTACTCATTGGCGTTAATCACCCGAAATTCGAGCGTCGTATATTACGCATTGATGTAGTTACGTTCAAGGTCCAGAGTCAATCTCCATCTATATGCCTTTGATGGCTTTCACTAGTATAATCCTGTCTACCCGGACCCACGGGGAATTTTTACATATTCAAATGATAAGATTGAGAGCATAAGATACCTACCTAGGTTAGAGATATACCTCTGGAAAATAGAAACTCTCTTGCATATCTCCTGGTATCCAACCCAGGCACGCTTCTAACAAGCAAATTTATCTTAAATATTGCCCCGGTCTCCACGCCAGAATAGGGATAGCTATATTGATATATTATTGCAATGACTAGAGATTCGATTTGCCGAACCGAAATATAGTATTAGCCTGTCTTCCTTGCACCTGAACCTCTTAGGATTGATTCCAACCCGCAGATACCCTTGGCATGCAGTAAGAACGAGGCGCCAAATTTGCCATCGCGCCGGCGCACCCCTAAGATAATCGTCTTGTGACGCCGTCATAGCTCGGGGATAAAACGAAATATCGACATATACTTGCCTTTGCTGTATAACACACCTTTTGCTTCCAACGATTCAGTTGTAAAAGCTACAATAATTTCATTTATCTCCGTATAATATAAATTCACAACTAAGCAAAGCCCAAGGAGGTAATGTATAGGCCTTTGGCTTGACCAGCCCGAATAATATTAACCAACCAAGGGATTGGCTTATACTAATATAAAGTTGACTCCTCCACAGGAACGTTATAGATCTCCAGAGTCCCGTCTCTACGGCCATAAAGGAATATTAGGCAGCAGGAAAAACTAGCTTCTTCTATACTCGTGTAGCACTCTCCATTTCATTAAGTTACTCGTTTCCAGCCCCACGCGATCGGCCGTATTAGCTATATGAAATTTGGATCCATTTAGACCCCAAAGCCATGTTTAAGAAATGAATATTTCGCATTTTCTAGTATGGTGGTATCTTTACCGCTATTCCAGAGCTATTGGAAGCGCTGTGAGTTAAACCTATTTTCGTCCTCGATCTCAAAATTCCAATACAATGATTCCGGCTCTGAGGTTAAACTCGGATAAGTCTTGTCCAGTCCTGTCGGCAAACTCCCATGAGGCAACCGATCGTGTTCAGATCCGCCGTTAAATAGTAGAGCTCTTGCTAGAGCTCTTGCTATAGAAAGATAGCCGCGGCTAATCGCTTTAGAATATAACTCCCTTATACCCCCATCTACTCTCTCGATATCGGCACCATGCCTAAGCAGCACCATTACAGCCTCATAGCTACCGGTTTCGACGGCGATTGACAGTGGTAGTACGGCGTCTCCATCCTCTATATTTGCGTCAGCGCCATGAAGAAGCAGCAGGTCTACCATCTCCGGGTGGTTGCCCTCGAGAGCATAAAATACCGCCGTTCGACCATACTGATCCCGCGTATTTGGATTTTCTGTCTTAAGGAGCTCCTCCATAAAGTACTGCAGGCCACCATACGCCACTATATGTATGGCCTTACAGCTTGCCCCCTGCGGCCCCCATAACACCGAACCTGCCAATGAAACCTTTAAATCGTTGGCTAGAAAGGGCAAAGCAAGACTCAACATTTCGACCTGTAGATCTTTGACGTGGGCCGCCCAGTATCGGGCAGCGTAATTAAAAAATGGATTTTGTGTGAGAAAAGCATCCATACTCGGTACGCTATTGGCGCTGCCTGCGCCGAGATCCAGTACACCAAACGAGAGGTAAGTGATGCAAGTCGTGGCAATAGTTGTAGTCGAATATTCCTTCGTACGAAGAAATATATCTGCAAAGGACGATTTAAAGTAATCTGCAGCAGTATACTCGGTGAACCGTGCCACGTCACTTTGTTCGTCAATTTTAACTAGCCCCGCGCTACTGGCTATTATATCATCAACCGATGTGAACTTGTCCTTTAAGCTCCTGGCTCCAAGTTGCGCTGCTATCGCATCGCTCAATTCAGTCGCAGTGAGAGGCCTCATTGCGTAGGTAACCCACATAAGCACTACTTCGGCCAAGGAGCGAACATCCCGTTCTTGGTGTTTAATTCTGTTGATCGCATTTCCGTGCATTTTCCCTAGAGTGTACAACAATTCGCCGATCATTCCCTTCATAATGTCCCTGGAGATATATCTATGGCGCCTCCAAATTCGGTTGTAATACACAGCATTCAAAAACCTTGGTTAAATTAAAAGTTAGATGTCAATTGTATTGAAATTGATGGGGTTGTACTTACATGGTATGAAATACAGCCGCGATCAGCCTCTTAAATCTACTTGGTAATCCTGTATCACCATCCCGATACGAGGAGAGCATAATTGAGGGTATAAGATCGTCAATGTATTGGTCGACATCTATCGGTGGCGTCCGGATATTCATTTCCTCCCATGGTCCCTTCGGCCCCGTACGTCCGCTCAGTGCCTCAAAGCATTCATCCCACTGAGACGTAACCATCAGTCGTATATCGAATTGATTATATAAATGGTATATATCCGTCAATAGCATGGCTGGCCCGGAACCTGTATCGCATTCATCCAAAGCATTAAGAATGATGAAAATCCGAGAGTAATATGTTAGTACAGTACAGAGTTCGTTAAGAACCTCCCGATTCGAAAGCTGGTATCCCCCTGCGTTTACCCGCTTCGAATATAATTCCTGAATTGATCTCGGTATTTTTCGCTGCGAGAGTGCTAACTGACTTAGTAGAGATGTAAGCATGTCATTGGATGACTGCTTATTCTTTTTGCTCGTGCTGCAGCACAGAAATGCTACACCAGAGGCGTAGTCATTTGAATCGTTCTTTTCTTGAAGCATCTTTATATGGTTAGTTACGGTCGCCGCAAGTATGCTTCCAAGCCTTGCGGGTCCGATACAAAGTATTGTTTTTTCTTCTCCATTCATCCATTTTTGGAATTGCGCGGATTCCAGAAACCATTTCCCGCTTGTCCCATCAGACAGAATATTGCTAAAATTTTCAAGATAATTAATAGGACTAAGCCAGGAGAAAATATCATTTCGGGTTTCATCATCTGCCTTCCCCTCGATGCTCTGGTCCGGGGCCGATAACTCAAATGTTTCAAGGTATTTTAGAACAGTACTTGAAGCGTCATTCTTGGGGTACTGTTGTAAGAGCAACCCGAGAAGCGATTCCGTTAGCTGGCCTGTCCCCGATTCGTCCGATGGGCTATTCTCATAACTTTCGTCTGATAGCTGATCCAAGCTCCTCGTTCCACTTGTTGATGCCGAGGCGGTTTCACTTGAGTTAGATCCATTTGTATCGATTGCAAAATAATCCCCCTGATCGGTTTCGGGTGGAAGGGGTAACGATCTCAATGAGAAATCATGCACACATAGAGCGATATGCTCCAGACTATCTTCATCATCTTTGAATCCTGGACATACAGGACAACTGATGTTCTCAGGCCGCTTCAATGCGTAAGATGCATCCGCAAATATTGCCGCCTCCCTTGCCTCAATAGTATCCCAATGCTCTTTGAGGAGATGGCTTTGGATGCCCTCTTTGTTCTGAAATTCAGCGATCCGCCCGAGTTCACCACATATAAAGCATGTCCATGTTTTGAAATGCTCAGTTTTAATATGGCTTTCCCAATCCTTCCGGGTCACATAAGTCTGGAAAGGTTGCGCGCAATCAGGAAAAGTGCACGTATACGGACGGATGTCTCCGGCAAGATGCTTCCTAGTTCAACACGTACGTTAGCTGACTTTCACCTTTGTACAAAGTCAGATGGGGAACTATTACTTCCATTGGCTGCGCTCTTTTATAAAGGAGGTTGGGAGCGATTGATAGCAGCAAGGACATGTAAAAACGGTCTTTGATCCTGGCACTAACGGTGGACGAGGATACGTAATCTTAGAGCTAGTCTGAGATATTACCGTTGCCGGAGCTGGATTCACAGCTTGTTTCGGGATTATGATAACACCTTCGATCGCTGAAGCAGCCGTAGTACTTGTCGGTAGAATGGCTGACGCACTTGGCAAAGCTTCAAACTTGGTGACTTCTGGCTTTAAAGTCATAGTCCCGGATAATATAGAGGGATTCTCCAACTTCGGACGAAGGAGATTGGTGTTTTGTTTAGGTTCTCTGGTGGTTGGGGCTTCCCGTGAGCTTTCTCCAAACCCTTTTAGTCTTTTAGAATGATGTTTTGCATATAGAAACCGATGATGCCTCCGTAGGTTGACATTGACCAATCTCTTTTGTATGTCGGTGAGTGGCCCGGTTTTGAAGCCTTTCGGATGAATAACCAGTTCTAAGAGGCCCTTCAATTCTTGGAGAGCCGAAGCCCGTGGATTAAAAGACTTGTCCGCTCTCAGTAATCTTGCACCGGAACCGGCCTTACGAATAGCAACCGTAAGTCTGGTTATCTGATCCAACGTGGCCTCGACGTTCTTCTTTGCTTTGGTTTCTGGTAGAGACGACACATTGGAAGCGTCTCCGACATCTACATCTCGGTTTCCGATGTCTAAGCCCTCAATCTAATGTCAGCTATAGGACTGTCCAGACCTATGGATCCAGAAAACACACCGGCCTTCTCCCAGCAATCATCAATGAAAGCCTTCAGAAGATCTATGAGATTTGCGACACCGTCTCGGATATCTGGTTTCAGAGCCAGACGTTCATCAAAAGAGAGCTTGCCTTCCGCAAAAATACCCGCGCCAGCAGCCCAGAGATCAAAGTCGACGAGTCGATTCTCCGCCCACCCGTCTACCATTAGGCGTGGGCGTTCCAGACACTGTACTAGGCTTTGTCGGCAGAGAACCGTCGCATTGAGAATTATTTGAAATTTCGACATTGCCTTCACAACATAGCGCGAACGCTATAACCACCCCATTCACAGGGGCCCTAAAGAATACAAAACTTCGATGACAACAGATATATTTTCGGAATTTTTATACTCGGACGCGCGCGCGAGGCGGGGAGTCGGCAGGTGTGTTGCACTTCTATCATTATACGTGGCTGACTAATATTGATGCGGGGTTGACAAGGCTGCGAGAATGAGAACAGAGAACAAAGGTTTTGTTAATAGCTTTGTCCCGTTCACTCAAACGCCAGCTGGCGCTAGGCGGGCCGCGGGGGTAAGCTTAGCTTACATATCGACATCTTCCGCGACTTGTTGCTGTAATCGGCTGGTCGAGCCACCGCACTATTACACATTACCCCACCGGCCACCCCATTGTTAACATCAATTACTAGGTAGAACAATGTCTGAGACGCAACTTTCGATCCTAGAGCTTGCCGCGGAAGTCCTGCCAGTGATTAGTCGGGTAGCAAAAAAGTTAGGCGAGGATACCAAAAATGGGGACTTCGGCAGGCTCAGCTATCTGATGACGCTCACGATTGTCATAATCGACGACATTCCGAATTTAACACTCGAGCAGGCTGAGATGCACGAAAAGGAAATTAAACTCATGCTACACTTGCTTGAGAAGGCATGTACGGTGAGTTTGAGGTACAAAGCCAGAGGTAGGAATATTGCCTGTCAATGTCGAGCTAACACATATATACGGGGCCAGTGGCCAAAAACCCCAAGGCGAAAGCCCCGCGCCCTCGGAAATCCAACTACAGAATACCCAATCTTGGAAGATATCGCTAGAAGAAGAATCGTTCAGGGACATTTTGATATATCCAGGGAGTCAAATATTTATCGCGGCCTGAAAGAATTATTTTCAGAAACGCTTAAAAGTGAGTCGGGTGACCTATTGGCAGCACTGAGGGAGCCTGAAGCGATCCGGGACCCGACTCCAGAAGATATGGGACTTGGCGCACACCAGATTTTACAAAGCGACAATGTTCCCGGATATCCAAGTCATATTAATCAAATACTTTTTTTTACACTGTGCGAGCATACTTACTGCAGTTGCAGGGTTCAACATTTAAAGTTAGCGAGGCTGAGATTGAACACGATCGAAGAATGCGAGGGAGAGGATGTCCCCTTCGAGTTTTCATTTTCTGTATCCCCAACATATCCTGCAGGGCGCCCTCCTCGGAGTGGATTTTGGCATGAGGCTATGGTGTGTGTCAGGTATATATACGAAGCGTGAAACTTCTTTCGATTGTGATATATCCAGTTGCAAACACTAACAGCTTTTGGGGTTGGTAGAAAGCGGACTAGCAAGAAGCGAGTTGTCCAAAAATTCGAACCTTCTCGGCGACAGGATCTGGAACCCAAAGGTGTGGAGGTATCTGTCGGGGATCTCTGCAAACATTTGGCAGGCAGGAATAGTGTCTGCTTGAAATTCAATATTGCGCTAGAATTATCAGACCCAATCCTAAGGACAAGTATGGCCGCTGCGGTACCTCTTCAATATGTTCGATCAGCCTCGGGCCTTTCATTTACCGAGTTTCTCCAAACATTTCGCCATAAAATGTCGAAAATAGAAAAATTTCGACTCGCGTATATTCTTGCAAAGTCTGTTTGGCAATACTACGGATCGGATTGGATGAAGAACCCCTGGACACACAAAGATATTCAGTTTCTAGAAGAAATCCCAGCGGATGGAGGATTGGGAGATCATACTCTGGCTACTTATAGTCCTTACCTCGCCCCTAACCTCAGTCATTCTGATAACTATATCGGCGAATATTATTTTTCCGAAAAGTTCCTTTTTCATCGCTACCCAGGAATCCTTGCCCTAGCCATAATGTTAATCGAAATCGTCAAAGGGAAACTGTCAGCCGATTTCCAAGGTGACCGGCCATACGACTACCAGAAAATCAAGGAATGCTATACTTTAGCCTCGATAGCGAAAAGCAATCTGGATTGCGATGTTGTGTACAAAAGAGTCGTGGACAAATGCCTGGATAGAAGGCTCTTCGAGACCGAGAACGCACAATTTAATCCGGAAAACCCACAAGAGGGATTAGAAACTCGACAGTCAATTATATACAAGGAAATTGTCGCTCCACTTAAGTACTTAGTAACGATCTCGAACGTAGCATCACAGCCTTCCATAAGAGGGTCCGGGAAGAAGGATGTCCACTCTCGCATATTGCAACCTCAGCAAGCAACCAAACCAGAGCAGAAACGGCAAGCACACCAGAAAAGCCCGGCGGATCTAACTTCCCAATCAGAGTTCTATAATTCGCGGACCCGATATTATGATATTGACAGCCCAGCAGACCCGGAAGTCTGTATAAGAACTCGGATTCCGACCGCGGAACACCAAGCTCCTAGGACCTACCCGCGTCCATCCAGTCGCAACGAGTTTGAAATCGCGATAATATGTGCTTTAAAGCCTGAATATGAAGCGGTAGAGCTTTTGGTAGACCACTTTTGGGACGATGACGACAGTGAGCCTTACAGACGGGCGCCAGGGGATGAAAATACCTACAAGAATGGCAGAATTGGCGAGCATAACGTTGTCTTATTGTTACTGCCTGGTATCGGCAAAGTTCATGCGGCGAAGGCGTCGGCTAGCCTCCGCTCTAGTTATCGAAGACTACAGCTCACATTGTTAGTTGGCATCTGCGGCGGTGTGCCCAGATACGGCGCCGGGGTGGAAATTATTCTTGGCGACGTTGTCATCAGCAGATCAATTGTACAGTACGATCTCGGGAGACGCTTTCCCAACGAATTCCGACGTCGAAGAATTCCCGGGGATATATTCGAGACCACAAATGCAGATATCCGTGCCTTCCTTGGAACAATGGAAACATGTCGGAATTTGAGTCGTTTGGAGTCACGAACGTCGCATCATTTGGGTATGATCCAAAACAAGCCCCACAAAGAGCACGGCAAGTACCATTATCCAGGGATATCTGAGGATAAGCTCTTCGATTCGGCATCTCGTCACAAGCATCATCATACGATGAATTGCAATATTTGCAGCAAGTGTACCAAGGACGTGGATCCCGTTTGTGATGACGCCTTGGAAATGCTATGCAGCGAGCTTCGGTGCGATGAACGCCAAATCGTCTCGAGGAAGAGGCTGGAATTGAAAGAACAGATACTAGACTTCAGAAAAATCGACAAGATCGGGGTCCAGCAGCCTGCCATGCATTTTGGCCGAATGGCATCCGGGGACACCGTCATGAAATCTGGTGTTGACCGTGATATGATCGCACGGCAGCATAATGTCATTACCTTCGAAATGGAAGGAGCTGGAATCTGGGATAACCTTCCGTGTATTATTATTAAAGGGGTTTGTGACTACGCGGATTGTCATAAGAACAAAAGATGGCAAAACTTCGCAGCCGCAACTGCAGCCTCCGCTATGAAGGCTCTACTTGAACAGTACAATGGAACTGACAGGTACTAGTTGAGCGCAGGGCTTTACTCTTCAATAGAATATTTGGTGGTTGAGCTAAGAGGAGCGTTACTAACAAGGTGGTAGTTATCTAGCACTTGAGTAGTCTGGAGATTGGGCAGGTGTGAGCGCAACCAGACAAGGTGCGAGTCCTCGAGGCAATCCTGTTGACAAAGTTGAAGACGGTTAGCCCTTGTGTTGTCTATGAAAAATGACACACGAGCATCGTTCTACGGAGAGCGCATGGCAAACCCCGCTGCAACCAGAAACCTGCACTTCCACGATACCAGCCGGCATTTGTTATATACCGGCGTCTACGCGGGCGGCAATGTCAGAAATATCTCCTTCCCGGGTCTTTCAAATTCCCGAAATCATCGAGCTAATTCTCCGCCATGTCCCACCCACTGAGCTTCTTGGCTCGTGTCGCGCCGTCTGTCGCGCGTGGAAGGGGGTTATTTCGACCTCTTGGCTGCTCAAATATTACTCCATCACGGGTTTACATCCGACCCAACATCTTTCTGCTATTTCACTCCTCCAGCTGACCCCGGCGGCCCGCTCTATTCTATCCTTGTTTTGGAGCAGGCTCTATGCCCTCGTCAATGTACCAGGGATTAAAGAGCGTCGCCATGAATTTCTTGCCAAACTCTACGGGCTATATATTTCCTTTAAGCATCCTTTTCAAACTATAGCCCTCTTCCAACCTCCCCCAGGGCACCAGGAGAACCTGTCTTACTACGACATCGTCTTCACGCCACCCCTGCGATGTGGGGATCGTCATGAAGCCGGACGTGCCTTCGAAACCCTATTCGCTCAACATGACGAAGAATTATTAAAGGGCACCTATCCACTGCAAAATATTGCGTACACACTCTGCGAAAACGCGTATTTTGTAGAGAACTACGATTTTTTACGCAAAAACCCGTTCTTCAGCGATTTCTACGCTCATTATGGGTCTTTTAGATATTTTACACCAAGATCGGTGTTGTTTAGAGTCGAGGATCCCCAAGAATACAGGAAATCTTCACAGGGCGGAAAACCAGTGATAACTGAGGCTGGATTCTGGGGCGGGAGTTGGTCGGGGTGGGCAACGGCAAGGCTCAAGTCGCGGGAGAGGCATGTTTCCGCAGAGTTTTCTGTGGAAGGGTCATTTTCAGTGGCGACGAAGCAAGTAGGGTATTGAGATATCGCATGTAAATTCCTCCTACAATTTCATTCCCAATCACTTGAGAAGATTCTTTGAAATAGAAACAGTGTGAATCAGTACTTTGACGCTTTCTGATTCCCGTGTCTGCTTACATCAGCACATGCAAAAATGCAACATATCTGTGTGTTGTCATGGGATGGTTACACAAATCTATTCCTAGTGTATTTATCCTGGTCCGATATATCGCATTACAAGAGCGACGAGGCGGTTAGGGGCTAGAGAATATTGAGGTAGTGAGAGGATAAATTCGATTGACAGATCGGAACATATTTCAAGACGTGTTTGGGACGACTGTTCTGAAATATTCCGTCAGTTTCACAACGACAAAAGCGCACCAAGGTGACATCTTGGCGTGAAATTCGGCAATTCTTACCCAGAAAATGAGCGACTCATTTCACTGATCCTTCACCACAAAGGTGCAATGATTGATGATGATATCATGATGATTCTGATTTCAGATGAGGGTAATTTACGCTTGATCCGATATATTCTGTAATTGCGTGTAATCGCATGTATAAACTTATTGGCTCGGCTGCACGCCGCTTAAACCAACCTCCACAGGGGCGTTGAAGGTCAGCCCCAGCAAAGTCCAACCCCGTATATGACACCCCGTGACAAAAATCTATATATTTACCCTATAAACCAACATCGCGATATAATATAACGTTGACAATGCCTTGTTGATTCGTGAATGGAATGACGGGCAACTAATGTTTAGCAAGTTGATATTGCTCATACCGGCTTTGTAGGAATGATGGCAAGTTTACGCGAGTGACTTTGGTGCAGCTGAGTATAAAGGCTGGGCGCTGGGCAACTAAACAGCAATATATGAAACGAGCTGGTCCAACATCAATGTTACGTAGCGCGTAACTTCAACAGTATCCAAATAATTCACGATGTTCGGAAGAAACACCGAGAAAAAACGCTTCTCGTCTATTCACCGCGCCGTCGAGTCTTCGAGCAAGGCCATTGGGAAGGTGTTGTGGGGGAAGCAAGCAGATACAAGCATCCCCGACACGGTATCGGAACCAAAGCCCCGGCCAATCGAGCCGCCTCTACTGCCAACCGAGATTCTGCGCTTGATATTCGAATTGGTAGCTTATAATCAAACAATTTCAAAATTAAGAGAACTATTGAAGCTGGATATCTAACACCGTATGTTCTTGATCAGTTCTGGGATTCCTACCCGCCCAAAGAAGATGTTCAGTGTTTTCGCCAGGCGTGCAAACTCTTCAACCAAATAGCCCTGGAGTATCTCTATGCGGATCTTACTATTCCCCTCAATGAGGGAGACTATGATACAAATGCTATAGATCGGCTCGTCGAACATAACAAAGAGGGCCTAACATATGTGTCCAGACTGCGTGTGACCGGCTTCCCTCCCGGGCTCAGGCGAACCGGACGTATCTCACTGAAACCCCCAATAAAGTACGGTTCTGATAGCCGTAAGTCCTCACAAGGGGCAGTCAAGGGACTTCTTGAAGCATTGAATCCGGATCAATTAACCTCCTTTGTGTAAGTATCTCATCACGTGAGGAAATTATAAAGGTGTGGACTAATAACCCTAATCACAGAATCACCGGACGACGTATTCCAATGCGAGTTGACAAAATTTTCGTCCCACTTCTTCTCAGCAAGCAATCAGCTTTACGCCAACTCTGTATTCCTATCACACTTCTCTTTCAGCACGGTATTAACACAGATGAGGTTTTGGGAGGAGTGACAATCCCAAGTTTTGAGTCTCTCGTTCTTACAGACCTCCAATATCCAAGACATATCGCCGACGTTTGGACCCTTTTGCAAAATTCCAGTGATACTCTGAAATCTCTGGCAATTAAGACTCCCGAGGACTCGGAATTGGAAAGGTTTCTCTTACACCGAGCCCACCAGCGTGCAACAGCAGGTCTTGCATCTACCGAGCTCCCACTTCGAAAACTTCGGGACCTCCATCTTGAAGGCATTCCGTATCTCAACAAAGTGATTGAAGATTGTGCGCCCAACCTCATCGACTTTTCTCAACTCCGTATGCTTCGTCTGCAACGGTGCTCAAAGGCGGACATCCTCCTGCTAACAATATGCAACATTTACCGTATGCCGAAGTTAAAGTCATTGCAGCTCTTCGATACAGGCAGCTCGATTGCATTTGATAGCATTATACCTTGCCTGGGAGGGATGGGGTTAGAAACGCTCGCAGTGGCGCTTCATCGTTGGGAAGGAAGGCCGAACTGGGGACTTATCAAGGACCATCTTTCGGGGTCGCTAAAGCGATTATGGATTCAGCATATGTCTTCTTATAATGGGCCTGGAGATTTATTCGATGCAACGAGTCCGAGATCTCTATCCTCCAGTGCCTTCTTCCCAAATGGGTGGCCAAAGTTGGAAGAGGTGGCAATTGATACTAATTATTTGAACGGGAGCAGTGTTAGTATCCTGATCAAAGGTCTTCGTTTTACGCAATATCAGTTGACCTAATATATTCTCACAGATCATTCTGCCTGAAACTGTCAAGGTCTGCCGCATAATCGGTCCACGGGCGCAGGACGTTTTGAGACGAAGCCAGCCTTCGGCTTCCCACGTGGAGAGGATCATCAATTTTCGGTGCGCAGAAGGGAAACAGCTCAACGTTAGAGTTTCAGCTATAGGTACCCTTGACCATCCGGATACTGGGAGGGTCATATGTCATCCATTCTTTTATCAGGTCGCCTATACGGTGGACAAGATGGGGAACAGAGTATCCTCTCCCAAGTTTGTGTTGATGGATGAGGCAATGAGGGCGGCCCCGGATAGCCACATTTTGTGGTTTGAGAGAACGGACAGACCGTGGTTGGATAGGTGAGTACCTGCTCATTCGTCACCGTAACATTGAGGCTAACCTTAAAATCCTCATAGGGATGGGTCCTTCTGGTACTGAACGACAGCGAAACCACCAACAAGAACTACAGACTCGTAGCAATTAAATCTGGAGCTCCGAGACTAAATATCCCTAGCAGCAAACATGACTTTTCAAGCCAAATTCCATTCTAAGTCTATAGATCCTCCACCCAATGGCGAAGTTCTATCGTTTCATGTGCCTACTCGTATTGAGACGTCGAAAGATGTGGTCCAGCATAGCCCATCACTCCGACCACCTAGTTGCGCCACAAAAAGGTTCCAAAGTTGTCTTCCCTTACCAACCAAACACTCTGGCACGAATGCTAAGCCCATGGCGCATTTAAATATGAGACTGAGGCGGCACACTCCCGCAAGGTTCCAACTCTATCGAGCCTTTAGGGGTGGGCAAAGCTTAGACGTACACTAATACAGGACGCGAATCTGGCCTTAGTAGTTTACAAGCTCGCCGCCGCCAGTTGGTCCTCGATAGAATCCACTGGTGTCTCTGATCGCTGGACAACCGGGGCTGTAAAATTTGGGATAAGGTAGCCCCAAGACTCCAATCTCCAATCATCCCACATACAGCTTTGAAGGTCTGCCTGCGCAAGGCTTGCGTGGTTCAGAGATCTTAGGAACCGTCTCTTGCCTTCGATTCCTTGATTCGGATACTCTTCCATAAAGCGCCCAGGTCGACAAAGTCGCTTTAGCGGAATATTATCAAACACTTCCGGTCCCGGAAATCCGTTGTGGTCCTGCGCCGACCCGTACACTTGTTGGAAGTAAATGTATGCTATTCCTGTGAAATCTCCAAGTTGTTCGAAATGCGCCCTCCTCTGCTCGTCCGAAAGATACTCAGCAACATTTTGTACATGTTGCCGCATTTCTGTTTCACTAGATGAAGTATTCATCCATTTAACCCCAGTGTTTGGGAAGTAAAGGTGAAGCGTCGTGTTCAAGAATATTGAAAAATACCTCGAATCTATAAATATCAGCATCGGCTTGTAAGCTGGCAAGATTTGAGCCGATCGGAGGGAACTTACAATCCCCATCGTATTGGGACAAAGCTTCTCGAATGATACTTTCTCCCCGTTTGTCATATTTTGCTTTCATGTCGTTCCAAAATATTGGCAGAAGGACTTGCACGACTTTCAGATCCCAATAATCCCACAGTTTCAAGTACCGTGCAACATCCGCTCGCAATGGGTAGGTCAACGTTCCAACATTGCGGCTCAATGGAGCAAACTCCTGTGGGTCTGACACCCTAACATTGTGTACCTTGAGCAACAACCATATTTTGTAAAGGGCTTGCATTACCCTGTGCCTCTCAGAATCCGTTGGTGGCAGTTCATGGTAGTCTGTTTCATCCTCCTTTGGTGGTCGAAGTTTCATCTTCGGGCTGAGTTCCCTCCGTATGAAATTCTCACAGTGCGCTTTAATCCCTCTGTGGCTTTCTGCAATTTTCGCTCTCATCTTCGCGCCGCCGCGTAGGACCTCCGCATAGTACCACGGCTGTTCGAAGGTTGGACGTAACAAGCTCTCTTTGTAGCATCTGTACATACTATCCAACTCTGCAACAGCCATTGTCCCATTTGTCATTTTATCCCCAAGACATGCGAGCAAATAACTTTCCTCCATGTAAACAGACGCCTCGTTGAACATCAAACGTTGGAGCAGACCGAGGCGGTGCCCTCGGAAGATCCTGTAGAAGACCCGGGAGGATTGGGAGAGTTTAGTAAGTGTTTCATAGTCCGGAATACTCTCCAATATGAGATATTTTATGTCGTAAGGTAATCTCTCAAGTCTTGAAGAACCGATATCCGTCTGGCAAGATGCACCCGTTGGGTCTAGGCGCGGCGGCAGCGTGCGTGGCATCAGACTCGCGTCCGCCATGGTGACGATGGAGCGCGAAGCCTCCAAAGAGGGTTGATCCATGTTGGAAAACTAAACTTGCTGTAAGCACAAAGGACGCGATGAAACCGTCGGCCTGCGGTGAGAGAGTGGTGACCTAGGTTTCGGGCCGCTCTGTTACAAGTTGTTACATACAATTGCACCAGCCGCTGGACGTGGAGCTTCGCAGACAACAAAAACAACACACTTTTTTCGAGATGGTCCAACATGACCTGTTTCGTACTTTCAAACGACGAGACTGCGGTTTCACTTGCGGCAAGACCGTGCATAGAGCTCGTGTCCTTCAGACTATGGAAGATATCAACGGCGTACAGCTTTGGTCTGATATCCCGTTAACGTTGGCCAAACACAACAACAGTACCATATTATACGCCACAACTACTCCGAAACTAGTATTATATCAGAACTTAACTGCATCACTTCCCATATGGCCATGGTTGTTGGGGAGCATATATAGCCCCTCCACTTTTCCGGTTCTATTAATATCGGGGTACTGAGAGCATAACCCCCGGACATTCCAACGACAACCTGTTTCAGAGAACGATGAGCTCCTTGGATGGGTGAGAGATGGCTTAACCGTGAATTATAGGATGCTGACGAAGAGCCTATTGCTATACCAATGCCATATAACTTGCCCTCTGCGGAATATTGGCCTATTGGCGTGCGGGACCCCACCGCAAACGCTGCACGCCGAAAGTTTTACGTTATAAATAATCCAATAATTTTCTCGGGATCTTAGGCTCAGTCTAAATCCATTTCTTCCTGTTACGAGGTTAAGACGACTAGTATAAATCCATGTTTTGTACAAACAGGCTTCCTACATCTTATTCTATCTTATCAATGAATCCCGCTACATCCTAATTTAAGTTTACTCAAGTCCTAGGGCTAGGCCCAGCCCATGATGACATGTCCCGAATCGTTCTTAGAGAAGTTCTAAAGAATATCCGCAGATTAATGAGGGTTCCGCTGACCACGTAGGCTCCACACTCTACATTACTTGGAAAAAATTTTATGTCCCATAAAATTACAAATGACCTTGGAGGAGTTGACTTCGTGAATCGCGTGCTAACGATTGGGATATTATAATTTCTAGGGTAAAGGAACGAAACATGAAAATGGTTCCAACCTTACTCCTGTTCCTTCTCCTCGGCGTAGGGCGATGGGGGCAAACGCAGAAATGGGGGGTCGCTTGTGAAGCAATTTCCGATACCAGGTCCCCAGTGCTCGTAGAGTCAGGGTTTAATGAGAAGCAATGTATCGACGACCTTTGCCAAGGGCTAGACAGATCTATTGCGCCGACGCGGCGCCGTGGACTATCTCGACGCAGCTCCGTAAACGGGGGCACACCACCATACGACAAGAGAGCAAGCTCGGACTCCGGTGAAGATGATGTATCCATGGATGATGATCAGAGCGACAAAGAAATGTTCGATTATGATTACGATGGGGAAGAATTCCTTGACGGCGAAGATCCCTGGTATATGCGAGCTATCATGGATGGAATAAATAACGAAGAGCTGGAAATAGAAGCTAGGAATATATACCGAGAGCAAGAGGAAGATTTAGAACGGAATACGGAACCGCCGATTGATAGCGAAGGTCGCATCAAGTTCAAGATAAGTGAGGAACGGTTCAAAATCTTCGAAGAAGTTCACTTGAAAGACTTCTTGCAGAAAATCGATCGAGCCGGGTTTTTCGACGAGTCCTCCTATCTGGGCGTCCAAGCATACGACGAAGATGACAAAAGTGTCTTTATCACAACGATGATCTCACTAGAAGACAATCATGTGATAATTAGTAAGGATCACGGCGCGGTCATACAGAGTACGTCTGGTTGGCAGTTTTTGGCTGGCTGCTGGTCTCAAGCCAAAGCTAGAGCAGGCGATGAGTATGAGTCGTCCGCAAGAATTAGTTTCATTTCGATTGAAAAGGTCACCAACCCAACGACCATCAGGCAGATGGTCATAGCGAGGCAGAAGTGGTTTCAATCTGATGGAAGGGGCGTTATTAGCCAGGTATTCACGGTTACAGGAGCTCCAATACCTTTTGCGGACCAAAACGCCAAAACCGTTTGGTCAGCTCTTAGAGGGACGGCTGAAATAGATGCAGTCATCCAAATGTTGTCTAGATACCCAAATCTCCTTGGCGGGATGACGCTATCCCAAATCCACATTGGGTTCGACAAACTGAACGACCCGACGGCGGCTGATGTCTTTCTCGAATTTTATCGACCAAGAGCCGCTACTCCAGACCGCGTGGATCCGTCGGAAGATGCTTCGGATTCAGAGATTGACCCGAATTTTCTAGCCGAAGCAGAACAACAACGGTTACGACCACCGGACGACTTTTTTTATGATCCTGCTGTCTTATTTCTGGACAACGATAACTATATTGCAGGAATAGGTTATGCCTCTAAACCAACTCTGCACCCCCTCTTGCCTGACATCGGCCAAGCGACATATCAACCTAAGCATCAGGCCTCCTTCAGAACGTTCAGAACAAAATACATATCTGGTGGCACTGAAACAAATATTTATTTAGTGTCATGTTCTCCAAAGGAACATCATTTAGTATTCCTCGGGTTCGAAAATGAAGACTACGATACTCAAGAAAACCGTCTACAGGCGAATGGAGTGATTGGAGAGATCTTTTACGCCACATGGGTGCATCAGACCGGACCAGGATCAAGAATCAGAGAAATCACATTTGCCACTTTAAAACCCGAAACGGAGGATTCGCTAACAAGAGCGTTTCACGGAATAGAGAGTATTAATGGAGTTCAAGCCGTTACAGTTAATGATCCCAATTTCTCGCAGGTGGTCCGGAGTCTCATTCTGCAAAGAGAGGGAAAGGCAGTAAAATTACTTGTTAATAAGTATGGTGATGCTATCGGTAATCCGTACATTCGGTCAATTGAGTACGGAAAATATACCGCCAAAGAAGGGGTCTTCCTCTATATATCTTTGGGGTTTGGCCCCGAACCTCTCATAGGTCCTGCGGGAATATGGGCGTCCCGGAAGCAATGCTTGCTCTCAGGAATCGGTGAGATGATAGAGGGTAAACAATCGCAGGTTAGATACTCAGACGGCATGGAGGCAGATCCGGCAAGATATTCTCGTAAACCGGTTTATCCAAACCCAGATACTTTGGCGGGTAGTTTCGAAATCAGCGTCTCCGAAAAATCGGGATCGACGGAAAGGTTGTTTTTCAACAGCCCTGCCGAGAATCACCTAGCAGCCTTCGCGGATAGTATCATCGCGAAGGTTTGGGACCTTGCTGGATATGAAAAACCGGACCCGGCAGTCTTCCGGGAACAAAAGTACTATGGTATCCTAATAGGGCCAAGGGGGTCGCTTGATGGAAGTAATAAATACACTATTGCGGCGCATTGGGCCAACATGCATATCGTAATAATCGACATTCCTAAGCAACAACGAAGGAGCTCAGATCCTCCTCTTGGGGATATTTTATTCGCGGCATGGCTAAAAGTTTTTCGAAACCACCCGCTAAGACAGCCAACGCAGCATACCACACGAGACGGCGTGCCTCTTCGACATATTTCCTTTCTCAAGGTTTTACCCAACACCCACAAAATTGTTGGATTTGTGTTCGGTTTTTTGAAGTTTGGGCTAGACTCTCGACATTGTATAAGCGACCCATTTGTAGGATTTTTCCGATCCAAGGGTACGGATGTCGCACCAGGAGCTGAAAAGAGGGTGTTGGAACGGGACCTAAAATTTGCGTGGATGCTATTATTAGGGACTTTTGAAATCAACGCCGCATCAACTTTGTTCGGCAAGTATGCGCTTCAAATGTCTAACGGTTTGAAAACATCTCAGATTTGTATCAGATGGACCGGGGAAGTCGGCGAAGAGATACCAGAGATTCTTGTTGTGGGGCAACCGATGAGACCGAACATGCACAATAGCGGAAATACCCTCCATGGTATGCTAGCAGATCCAGACCCTAGGTCGCATGAAACGGCTGTCTTAGCGCTTCAAAATATCTTTATGATGAGATTGGCTTTCTTGTTGACTCCTGAAAACGAGCCTCTGATTACAAGTGGGGAATACTCTTTCGAGGAGACTAGCACGGGACTTAACCCCCCCCTGGCTGCCTACAAGTTTGTGGAACACGCCTTCAGAATCCGTAGCGAGAGATCACGATTTGTGTTCTCGGCGCTGCCAACCTACAGCACCTATACAATCACCAGCAGAACGGAAAGTGTCCGCTATAAACTTCTTATTTCCGGGGTCGATCGCCACATAATCATCCCAACCCCCCTTCCCCAGGCCGGCAGGGATCGGGGACGACTGGGCTTACGCTTAGCACAGGTGCTGGGTAAGGCATGGTCCATTTATGTCAAACCTGTGCATCGAAATCCTCATCACGCGCAAAACACACGGGAAAAGGCGGAACGAGCTTCGGCTCTGCGCTTAATTACATTTCTTAAGCTTTATCCACAAACAGAAGAAGAGATATTAAGAATCTGGGCCCAAATTTTCCCGCCTGGAACAGTACCAGAGAGCGTCGATATGTGGGCTGGTGATTCGCATTTCTATGTAAACGGGATCCCGTCACCGAATGCCGTCGTTCATCAAGCGAGTTATATTCGGATGATGGGGTTGGATGAAGTTAATGCCGTGGCGAAATTGCTGCAAAATTACCCAGTTACGACCATCTCAAATGTAATAACCGGTGTTGCGGTCGAAGGGGCTCCTGGTCACTTGAAACTCTGCGTGCTAGTCGGTATAAAATGGTTTCGTAATTAAACTAGCCTCACTATAAAATGTAGTCGTGCAAGCAGCAGCGAACAAGCAACTGCGCGTTGGACCTTGCAAATCTTCGCAGTTTAGTTACATTGATAGAATAGTATCTAAACAAATTAAAAAGATCACCCATATAAATGCATCGGGGCATCAGCTGTACTATACCCAAGCACGGTGCCTTCGGCTAGCACGAAGCGATTGTTTGAGGTGGCTAGACTAAGACTGCCCTTAGACAGTGTACGAACCTCTAGTTACCTTCATTGACTAACCCGCTTCCGCACGTTGTCTTCATGCGTCAAGTATAATATACAATTCGTGCATCCCCGAAGGGACTTCAGGGCCGGAACCGAATCCCGGGAAGCCATTAATCGGGTAGACTCGACACCAAGTAACTAGACGCTAAGCCCGAGCAGCTAAGCCCGAGAGCTTTCTCTATTTCATTGCTAAGGTTTTGAACAACGCGCTAGCTGGCAGAACCACAAAGGATGATGAGTGAAGGAGGAGGAGCGGCACCGTGATCTGCTCTGATACTAGCTCCCTTCATAATGGCTAACTCTTTATCGCTACACTCTCCCATCAGTGGCGAAGGCACAGCGCTCCAAGTGCCGGCCGCGGCTATCGCTCACGAGCCTTTCTTAATTCATTTTTCAATCAATCATTCAGGAATGCCAGGTCCATCAGAAGGATGAAAGTATAATCCTATGAGCGTGTTTAAAGTTTTTAAAACTTTCTCTGCGCGGTATCCGGATATCCGTTAATCCGCAGTTTTGAGTGTGTTACTAGCCTTCACCAAGAAGCGTGAGATTACTAGAATAGAGACACCAAGCGTATGCAGGTTTTCGAAACTGGTTCACTAGTGAGATCTCACCTCAATTAATGCAGTCGTTATTCTATCTAAACCAGGGAAATTTCTTACCAAAATGCGTGTCTTGTTCCTCTTGGGATTTTACTTCCCGCTCTTTGTCCTTGCAATGACCACCAGCCTCCCCGACCTCCGCTTTAACGCTTTAACGGCTTTTCTTGACGACCTCTACACGCTACGCACATACATTCAGACCCAAACCACCCGCGAAGATCTTACAGACACCTACGTTCAGCGGTTGATCGCCGAGGCTGAGGAAATAAAGGCACTTACAGAAGCCAGTGGCGAGGACCCAGCACTACCGCCAATTGGTCTTGCCTCAAAGGCAAAGAAATATTTTGATTTCGTAAAAAATCTTTTGAAAGATCAACCGCCCGGTAAGATAGATGTTTCGGTTTATTTAACACGTGGGATTGGCTATAGCACGTTACACACGATTGCTAACATGTTGGGGATTACCCACGTGCTTGTAGACGTTTCGGACAACCTAAAACTTATTGAAGAGAACGCTGTCTACGACGTCGGTGATACTCAAGCTATTTTGCAAAGTATGGTTGAGGAAGAGAAACAAGCTGAGGAAGAAAGACAAGCTGCAGAAGCCAGGTTAAAGGAAGCTGAGGAGGACTACAATCCTTTCACTACGCCTAATGAAAACATCGAACCAATCGATGAAGACGAGTTTCAGACGGCAATATCGGATCCAGGATTTGATATCCCTACAAGGGTGAATAATGACCGAGTTGCCGGAGGTGGGATCCGGGGTATCGGCGGCATGAATTGGCCAGAGATAGGCCCACGCCGACGTCGCGAAGACCCCGACGACCACGAAGAAGAAAAAAAGTGGGATCCAGCTCCTGACGGAGTTCGAAGAAACCTGCTTCGAGATTTTGAAGAGCAGATAAATCAAGACTCTTCTGGAAGTGATGAAGAACCGCTATGGTACCAGAATATCTTAGGGCCTGATGATGGATGGCCCGACCCTGACGCCCCGGCCGGCGTGTGAGTCGTCCTAGCCGCACTTTCAAGTTATTGACACCCCGTTGGACTCGGGACAATCGCCGTGGCCTTGAGGGTAGCTCTTAGCTCTTCCCTCCGGCATTTAGAGCGGTTTTATTTGAGGGTTTTCCAGTAACGACTGTATATATTCCCTCATTTCGAGATATGAACATCAGCACCTGATCCCCGAATGTTGCATTTTGTGTGTTGTTTAGATTCGTCTCGGCATAGCTATGCCGATTCTCCGCGCGAGACTGTGCAGCTAGTTCAAGATCCGGATGAAAATGGTCTCGTTGGATGAAAATGATAAAATTCTCTAGCTAGTACCTAGCTGACTATTTTTTACCGATAGGCCCGAGCTCGGAAACTTTTACTTCAGGAGCCTCGTGATAGAGTAGAGTGACATTGTTAAGAGGACTTGTGATGTCACGTCGGTCAAGCCAATAGACCCATACATTGAGGTCGTCAACTTTTGTGGTCTAGTAAGGAAAGGGCCTTTCCACGCGTGCGAGTGGCGGTATAAATGCCGCTCGCGTGGCATGGGCGTGGACTTAGAGCCTAACCCCGCTAAGAGCTTTCAACATCACACCTCTAAAACTGTATATGGAACGTCTAGCGCCATGGGATGGCTATTGGGTTTAGTCTATATCTCTATACAAACTTAGTCCGTATTACCCAAACAACGATTCCCCGCAATTGCTTCCTTTTAGAGTCGAGTCCAACCCTGCACAAACAACTTCGAGCGAATCAGAACTGCGTCAGTTGCAGGAATCTTATCTCCGAATCAGGCAATACAGACATTAATGGAATACTTAATCCACTCATTTTACCCTGCCCCAAAGATTAGCGATTTAAAAGTCCGTGCAAGGCTTTTGCAGCAAGTTTCATAAAATCAATATATTATCACACCCGCTAAGGTACCACCTCCGCGAATCGCCCTAGGGTTGGAAAAGGTGCGACACAGATTCTTGAATCGTATTGCCTACAAAATAATAGCCTCAACGTGAACTAGGTGCTTCACTTTCAGCGCTTCTCGAAACTGACAATAGCTAATTAGTGGTATTTATCCTGCACAATGAGAGGAGTACATAATCTCTCTCAGAAAACCCGGATATCTTGGCCCCACCGAGTCAACTTTTTAAGAGAGTTTACCCATGCATATAACAAATTAAATTAAATCACCTATTCGCATCTCCGTGGCTCCCAAGGCTTGTGAGAGTTGGCTGTAATAAGTGCTGCGTTGTGGTTGTTGCATTTCCCTTTTGGTCCTCCTGCATAACAGCTGGCAAGCTTGAGGCTCAAAGCTCCAACAGGCAGAAGCCATGATGAAATCCCGCGCCCTTTCTAATCTCCAACTAAGACTTTCAAACCTCCAAATCTCCCCCGCTTTAACACCTTAACCATCGTTCATTGCGACTTCACCATGGCGGAAGCTAAAGAACCCGAACCGGAGCAGACATCTCCCTCTTGTTCCCCTCCCACAAGCGACATCTTCCGGATACCCGAGATTCTCACACATATCCTCTCCCACGTCCCACCGGTCCAACTCATCACAGGAGCCCGTTTAGTCTGCAAAACATGGAAAGACGAAATCGAAACAGATCCAATCCTCCGTTGGAGATGCTGGGTGCCTAGTAGGCCCAAGAACGTTCCAACGACACCTATAGCCGAAAAGTCATCAGATAGTGGCTCCGAGAAACCTTCGACACCTAAACGATTGAAAGTTTTGGATGGAATCTCGTTACCGCCGCCAAGCATTCGGTCCGAATATTCGAATGCGGCGTGTAAATGCAGCAACGGTTCTTCGTCTATACCAACATGTTCGACACATACGTATACAGACCTATTCGAGGTTCATCCTGTCGCAATCCACTTTTTACAACTCTTCTGGCGGCGGTTCATGCGATTACCGCTTTCCCGAGCTCAGGAAATTACAGGAATCGATTCACGGGATGCATTGATGGACGAACTGGTCGCGCTTATTAAGCCGAAGCTAAAGGAATTCGAAACCGCAGTACTCGTCGAGCCGCCTTCTGGAATCCGGCTGAATACGTCTAATAGACTAATTCGTCCCGAGAATCTCTCGTCGATTGTGAGCTTATACTGCGGTATCCAATACGAAAGCTTGATCGAGACAAAATTATACGACAACGGAACACAGACAGCACCGTTTTGCCAGAGCTCACGAACTAGTCGGCGTAGAATGCTTTCGGTCAAGGATTTGGTATACAATGTGATGCACCGTTCGTTATTCGGAGACGTGGATATCAACGAGGTTAGAAAGAGGAGAGATTCAACAGACCAGCCCGACGACTCATACTTCCCAGATCACTACAGTGTCATCATGCATATTCGAGGAAAAGAGGATAAGGAATTAAACGCCTACGGTGGTATGCAAGACACTGAAGTGGAAATCACCCTCGCTCTTTACGAACCCTACGACATTCTCAATGTAGAGACTCGAAAAATTACGGAAAGCTCCAGTAACGTTAAAACTCGATCAATAGCCCGGTACTCCGCGAATTTGGAGCCAAGAGCTTGGAATAAGCCGTTCATTCCTCGAAAGACACCATGGCGGGTCTGGGCGAGAGACAAGCGGCCGAAGAAAGGCGAGCAGCTTCCAGACTACTCGACCGTTTATGACTACTACCAGGACAGCGAGGCCCGCAAAGTGACACTGCCGCTTGGATTAGGGACTCAGGACGGCTCTGCATCCATAGCTTGGCTTCGAAGCTAGACTGATTTAGGCATCCGCGAAGTCCACATAGTATGCCATTGATCTCATCTTCAGATGGAAAGTATTTAAACTCCCTCCCCATTATTCGAAAAGAAGAACAGAAAAGCCCATTCGCAAATAGTCCACCCTATGAAATCACCTTCAACATCATCATAGATATTTTCTTTCCTAGCTGGGATATACGCGTGATTGTTGGGGAAGGCCCCACTCGGAAAACGTGGGTCCACCATCCGTATATCTACTAGCGCCGCCACCGGCAAAGCCTTAGCCGAACATTAAAAAGTCTCCCCGATGTTTCATACATACAGGCCGTTTTATATTCTCTTTTTGGGCTTCTCATCGAGGTAGAATGTATTATACTGATGCATGCACTAGCGTATTTTAGCGTTTCTGTAGTGAACAATTCCATGAGGCTAATGGATTCACATCTGGACTATAAATGGTCTTGGGATTTCCTTGAAATGAACTATTCATCACTCGTGCGCATCCGTCGTTCTTTTGAATACTAGCAGTGCTTTTCGACAATTTCAATAATTCATTCCTTCATTTATTCATTCATCATGAAGTCTGTCATTCTCACTTGGACCGCATCCGTCCTCTTCTCACTCGCTGCTGCCGCTCCTTCAGCCGGGTTTGAGCAACGTTGTGCCCGTCTCGCACAGTCCTACAGCCCAGACGCTCAAACCAAAGTCATCCTCTCCGAATTCGTTCCAGCGGGAACCAATCTCACTAACCCAGATAACCACCCATCATGCCAATCCAAACCCTTCACTGTTACTCTAGCGGACATGTGCCGTCTAAGACTCAAGGTTGCAACAAGCAATACCTCTGGTTTGGAAATGGAAGCTTGGATGCCCTTGGATTGGAAGCAGAACAGATATTTGGTGCTTGGTAATGGTGGACTCGGTGGATGTAAGCTTTGCCTCGTTCTAATAAAATGCCTTTGGGTATTATGCTAATGTAAGCTTAGGCATCGCATACCCGGATATGACATTCACTACTTGGCTTGGATTTGCAACTGTTGCGCACAATAACGGACATTTGGGGGATACTGCGAAGCCCATGCTGAACAACCCCGGTGTCGTCGAAGATTATGCTTACAGAGCGTATGTAGAATTTCACGATAATCAACCTCAGAACTCAATACTAACGTCCACTGCGCTATATTAGAATCAAAACCGCCACAAAATCCGGTAAAAAGGCCGTCAGCCATTTCTATAAATCCCCGCTCAAGAAGTCATACTACATGGGCTGCTCCAGCGGCGGCCGTCAAGGTCTCAAAGCCGCTCAAGATTTCCCAGAAGAATTCGATGGGATTGTAGCAGGTGCACCGGCGAATGACTTCAACAACCTCTTCTCCATTACTGGAAACTATCACAAGATTATGGGAAAGCCCGGTGATGCTACCTATCTAAGCCGAGAACAGTGGACCGCAATGCGTAGCCTCATTATCAAACAGTGCGACGGTCTCGATGGCGTCGTTGACGGCGTTATCGAAGAACCCCAAATCTGTAACCCCAGACCTGAAGCTATGATGTGTGCTGCCGGTCAAACCTGGGAGTCGCATAAATGCATAACAGCGACCCAAGCCTCCGCCGTCCGAAAGTTCTTCGAACCGTTCTATGATAGCGACAGTAACCTGATCTACCCACGCTTCGACCCCGGCGCAGAGGTAACAAACGACGTTACAGGCGGTAAATCTCCACAGTACGCTACGGAATGGTACAAATATGCCGTCTTTAACGATCCAAACTGGGATTTCGATTCGAACTTCTCAGTGGCTTTCGCGGAGGAGATGAACCGTATTGATCTTTACAATGTTTCTACCTGGAAAGACCTGACCGCGTTGAAGAAAACGGGTCATAAGTTGCTTACTTACCACGGTCTTCAGGATGGTCTTATCAGCTCTGAGAATTCGTACAGATATTACGAGCATATTTCCAGGACTATGTCGTTGACCTCATCCGAGCTCGACGAGTTCTACCGATACTTCCCAATCCCCGGACAATCCCACTGCCACAGTGGAGACGGCAATTGGTTCATCGGAGCTACTTCGCAGTTTGCAAGAACAAAGGCTACGGAGATTCCAACCGAAGGAGGCGTTTTGATGAGTATGGTTAAGTGGGTTGAGGAAGGAGTTGCACCGGAAAGGATTTTGGGAAGGAATATCGATGTGGCTACCGGTGTGGAGAAGAGTACTAAGGAGCATTGCAAGTGGCCTTTGAGGAATGTGTATTTGGGAGGGGATGCGAATGCTAAGGAAAGCTGGGGGTGTAAATAAGGTAGTTTCATTGTAGGAATACTACCAAGGTAATGTTAATGCTAATTGTACATAGCTGATCTCTAGATCTCAAAATTGAGAGCTTGAGGTATCTACGGGCCTACCGTTTTAGTCTCCGTCATAAGACGGGCCGAAGTGGGTTTCCCGGTTCCACTAGAAATTAGCGTCTACACGAGTCTGGATGTCGTCGAATTGTGGGTACGAAACAAAACTTTCATTAGCGTCGACACTACCACTGCCGGAAAATATAGTTTTCAGAAATATTGTCCTTAAAATAAGAACGTATCCACCGTCTAGGGCTCACGAACGAGATCTCGAACACCCTGGAGCCTTTAATGGTGTCGAAGGAGGATAAACTTTAACATGGGTCCCATGCACTCCCTTGGCTCCACTATGCTAGGGATCGCAGCAATGGAAATTTGGTAATTGAGAATTCCCATGGTCGAACGGCCATGGCGCCAGAACAATAGCATGCATTATGCATCTTTGATGACAGGCCGGAAACCCCCATTATTCGCAGTTATTCACGTGTGTACATGTATCTTCATGCAAAAGGCTGAGCTGAGCTGAGAGGGTGGAGCTAGAGCTAGGACTTACAACGGCCGCTATGACGCCACCTTCGTTAAATTTCTCCAGATCATGACCAAATATCGTATAGGAAAACGCATATACTTTCCGTATTGCTTATAAGTTTCGTGATATCGAGGTACAGAATGCAGAATCTTGCCCCCGTTCCTGTTCTTCCAGTACAGTAATTATCAGCTGCACGTCGCCAGGCAACGTCGTACGGCAGCTGCTAGCTATACCCCGGGCTCAGCTCAGTTGATAAGTCAACGTCCCACGCCACTCAAACGTCACGGAAACATAGATTACTCTCTGTTTCTACCCCCATTGGAGCTTTTCTTCTTCTTCAATTCATCTCTTCCTGTCAGCTCCCATTCCTCGTCAACGCCAACTTCAACGTCAACTCCAACACACCATCCACGCAAGCTAACCTTCATGCTTCACCGATACATCAACTACTAAGCATAACCCACAATGGCTTCCAAACCACAAACCTGCTCTCCAGTCTTCCTGATCCCAGAGATCATAACGTCAATTCTTTACAATCTCCCTCCCGTCGAACTCCTAACCACCACACGAGCCGTCTGCAAGCTATGGAAATCCGCTGTCGAAACCTCACCTGAATTGAGATGGAAGACCTGGAACCATAGCACCCTCTCACCACCGCCACAAAGTCTTCAAAACGAATATAAGACTTCGAATCCTACAAATTCTTCGCAGGATTCGACCTTTGAAATCAGTCCTCTTGCTACCTTTGAAATCAGTCCTCTTGCTCTTCATTGCATCGAGATGGTATGGAAGAGGTGTATGAAGCTGCAACGCAAGAAACAACACAGCCGTACCAGCAACGTCGACAGCCAAGATCCAGATCCAGCTCCGACGCCAGATTCGGATATCGATTCAGATTCAACAACTGAGAAATACCGTGGAGTCTACGAAGACGAATCGATGACTCTGCCATTATGGATCACATCGAAATTACAACCTCTAGAAGATCTAGCTGAAAGTCCCATCTCCTCATCATTCATCAATCCATCCAAATTCTTCGCTCGACCACCATTCCACGGAGGAGTCCTGAAGAGTTACGCTGGTCCTGGAGAATCTAGGTATGAAGCCTACGTTGAAGATACCTGCTATGCATTGAGGGAATTGGCAAGCCTTGAGGAAATTGTAGGCCCCGTACGCCGGCTCGGGCTGCGCATGATACACCATATCACGACTACTCTCGTCCGTGGCGTTGTTGCTGCAAAGGGTATTTCAGCTCCAGGCTGGGGTGAAGATTTTGGAACAGAAGAACAATATTTCAAACTCACGATCCACGTCTATCCACAAAGTAGAGGTGGTACTATGCTCGGGTATTCTGATGAAATACAGTCCACAGCGATCGTGGTCTACCTCAAAATGTTCGAGCCGTTTGATATCGAACGTGTGGAAATCACTGACGAGTTGGATAATATGGTATTAAACCGAATAATCAAATTGAATTCTCAAAGGGAGTATTCTATGTCTGTCGACCGCGAGGACCCGTTTAAGGCGTTTCGAGAGGCTATACAGAAGATGAGAGCATCTAGGCTCAATTCCCAGGCTTAGGCTCAAATAGCTCCGGGTGGTGGATATTAAATGGTACTATTTCATTATTCTTCTCCTATTCCTCTTCTACATGTAATTTAGACGAAAAAACTGGTTTATCATAAAGGCCTTTATTAATATACATTAATACATTACTCCCAACCCTACATCTCAAGCACCCTGAATGGTACCCTCTAAGGATGCGTAGGAGGCAATCTCGTAACAACAGGAGGATTATTCCACCCAGTAGGGCACGGTGGCGGCGTAAAAGTCGGTGTCGGTAAACCCGGGCAAGCAGGGAAGCAACCGCCATACATCATCCCGCATTCGTTAATATTATCGACGCAAAGGTGGATATCGCATTCCTTTGGTGTAGCGGTTGGACATGGGGGTGGAGAGAATGTGGGGGTAGGAGAGTCGGGGCAGGCGGGGAAGCAGCCGCCGTACATCATTCCGCATTCGTTTACGCCGTCGTAGCAGAGGGAGATTGTGCAGGGTTTTTGAGGGGTGCGTGGGGTGTTGGTGCGGGTTGTGATTGTGGTGCGGGGGGTTGGCTGGTGGGTATATATGTTAGCTTTGGGGGAGTTTATAGGAGGTATTAACTAGGGGGACATACGACTCTGGTAGTTTGAGTCCATCTGGTGGTGGGTGCCCAGCGAGTAGTGGTTCGGGGAGTTGGTATCAAGCGGGTGGTGGTCCGAGTGGTTGGCTGTACTGGAGGGATTGCTCCCGCTGCAGCAAGAGCTGCGAAGAGAGTGGTGGCAAAGTATGTGATTTGCATGTTTAGTATCTGTAACGATCGAACGTCCCGATTCTTCAGATAAATACGGACAGCTGAGTAATGTAGTAACAAGCTTGAAGAATGAGGACCGACAATAGAAGGGATCGCCGGGTTTTATATTCATTATCTGAAGCTAGTTGAGGATCGTGATAATGGTACGCGCTTCAGCTGAAGGCCTTAGAATTGTTGTCGGCAAACCATGGGTGGAATATCGAAAGCTGAGAGTTGAGGAAGGTGTAGGGATGTACATCGACTTATCGAGGAAGGAGCATGGTCTGTTGGATTTCTGGGCAAGACATATTGACAGAACGGCAAGGGTTAGAGGTCCCGGGATCGAGTCTAGAAGGGATGCCTTCCCTTATTATTGGACAATTGTTTCTATAAGCTTTTAATCGGCGTTACAATCCCAAGATAAATGATCGAGTCTTGTCAAGTAGTTTTAAATACTGATGAAAATGTTTCAAAGCCGTACATTTTATCACAAAGCGCGATATTATGTTATCGTTAAAACATCGACTATCTTCATCACGAGGAAGCTTTGGCCAGATCTAGAATTTAAAACCAAGGTGCACCATATTATTGCCCGTGACTATAGTACTACCTACTCGATTCTCCAATTGATCGTATGCACCGTACATACATACGCCACCCCCCAATTCGCACCTGAATTCGCGAACTCCTGCAGGAACCCTCAGCATCCTGTCACTGCATCGAAGCTCTCTGACACCTTTGCAAGAAAAAAAATAGCATTCCCAGCGTTACACACACTTCTACAATAAAGAACAAGGAATATGCTAGTATCTGTGTTACATCTCCTTCTATTTCCATATTAGGTCGTGAAAGGCTGAAGATCGGTTCGCGGTGTTGTCGATCTTCATTTGGTATGTCGATGCGTGGTTGGATACTGGGTTGTGTGTAGGCTTCCATTTATTCTCCTGCCGATTGTGCAGGCGAGATTATATCGTTACACGAGACTAGGCTTGGTTGACTAAAGCGCTTACCGGAGAATTCGAATTTTCTTACAATTGGGAGGAAGGGCGATGGAGACTGAAGATAATGTGACTACAATAGTATTTTTGGATACCGGGGCCGAGGGACTGGTGGGCTACTATATTTTGCTACTATATGTTACTGCCTTTTACAACTTTGGCCCGTCCAGCAAGGAATCTCGTCGGACTCGGAGTTCCGAGTTTATAAATTTAGTGCATAGATTAGTATCAATATGTCACCTACAGTTCACTACCAAGACTTCCCATCGAACTCTTGGGTTCTTATCGATAGATAGTGATGAATGCCACCCAATGTCCGTAATATGTAACGCCATGAGAGGACTTTAGCTTGATTATCTCATACTCAGAATAATCGTTAAATCATTGCAGGTATCTATATCTACGATATCGCGATATGATAATCGATTATAATCCGCTGCTTATTACCCCAGGCTGGCCTGTTGCATAAAATTTGTTCTCGGGCAGATACAAGTGCATAAAATGCGATTTAGATTGCGATCTTACATCCAATGCCCTGAAGAATACGATTTTATGTCAGCGACGGATCCACAATTTGGCCGCTAGGCCTGTAACAAAGTCCGGTTACGAGACTACGGACCTGTGAACAAATCAGGTTCATGGACACAACACAGAAATTCGATTAATTCGACATCCTCACAGAGAGAGGTTGGCAGACGTCTACCGTCAAGATTTCCAGGCAGAGCAAGAAACAATCCCCGGGATTGCCAAGTTCCCCAACCACCACCACGTGGTACAGCAATAGAAAGCTTAGAGAATGAAAACCCCACGCAGAATCTGCGAATTTCGAATTCTCCTGCCGACGAAAAACGATAGGCAACACCCATAATCCCTGTTCTATACGTCCAAATCGGGCAAGACAACCGTTCGGCACCCCGGCTCGCTTGATTTGGGCTACAACTGGGAGTTCGAAGGGTCAGCCATTGCATTGTTACGCAAATGACGATGCTGATGCATACATATTAGGGATCAGATTTAGCTGCTTTCCATTGTCGGCAATGTAGACGTGGGGACGTACAGCGCCTCAATTGGTTCGCATCGGACGACTTTTGAGCGTATATTGATTTACCATGATCACCTTCCGAATTTGTGACAATGTTCGTATCGCCCGTGAGGGGTATCTGTGATGGTTCGATAATCATTATAAATACTATGCTGTTCTTCTCCGAGTTTGATAGTTTCTTGGAAATTAAGTCAGATATCTTAGAGAACGGTAGCGTTTCCAAGATGCTGTTCTCTTCCATACTCTCTGCGGCGCTGTCCGCTCTCCTTCTTTCTCCTTTAAGCCTTGTCCAGGCTGCCCCAACAGTCGAAGGTACCCTCGCCGTTGTTAGTGGAGAAGAGCTTACTTTTGCATATTCCACTCCGGATCCATACAATACCAATTGGGTCGGACTGTACCGTGCATCAAGTGGCGGTCCAGTTGAAGAGAAACCTGTTTCCAACTCCCTCAGCTGGAAATATGCCCCGGAATCCAAAGGAACCGTTAAACTAGATGTCGGTAGTCTAGCTCCTGGGGAATATGTTGCTTTCTTCCTTTCCCGCGATGGATATAAATGGCTCGCGAAACCAGTTTACGTTTCTCTTAAGGGTAGTGGTCCATCCGCTTTTGGTTTTACCGTCGGCAGTATTATTTCCCACAACGGCCGCCAGGGTGATGCTTATAAGGCCAGAGTTAACGGATTGATCAGTGCTGGGTATAAGCCTACCTTTGACAAAGTTTCCGGGGACGGATGGGTCCAAGTCAGTTCCGACGGTACTATCTCCGGTACTCCAGACAGGGCTAGAGACGCGGTCGTTACCGTCCGTGCAACTATCTCCAATGGACAGAGCAGCACCCTGAAAGTCTCGATCCCGGTCAAGAGATCTGGATCAGCTATCGTTCAGGAACTCAAGGTTATGACCTTCAACCTTTGGTGGGGCGGTACCTACATCAACGACTATCACAACAAGCAAATCCGGTTCATTGTTGACAGCAACGCCGATATCATTGGTCTACAAGAAGCACACGGTGGACACGTCCAACGATTGGCAGATGCTCTGGGTTGGTACTTCTGGCAACCAAAGAGCGGTGACCTCGGTATAATCAGTAGATACCCCATCGTCGCTGACTACGGTCTTGCCAATGCATCCGGTGGCGTTCGTATTGCCCTCGATGGCACGGCATCTCAAGTCAACTTCTGGAACATGCATCTAGGATACGATCCCTACGGCCCATACGACTTCTGCTTCGACAAGATGACCGTCGAAAGAGTTTTACAGCGTGAAGCGCAGTCGGGACGTACACCCCAGATCATCGATACACTTAAAGCTATGGATCCCCAGATCAAGCAGGCGTGGAATATTCCCGTCATCTTGGTTGGCGATTCAAACGCCCCATCACACTTAGACTGGACTGAGAAACTCCGATCAAGGAACTGCGGATATGCGAATATTCCATGGCCAACATCCGTTAAGCCCACTGAAGCCGGGTTGATCGATTCCTTTAGAATCGCCAATCCTGATCCTGCTGCTGTTCCAGGGATTACTTGGTCTCCTATCTATCCTTTTCACAATGGTGCGACAGGAAAAGTGGAACCGCAGGATCGGATTGATTTTATTTACCACACTGGGAAACTTCAAGTGGTTGATTCGAAGGCCGTTGTCGTCGGGGAGCCGAAGCCCCGTGGTAGTCACGAGAATAATGAGTGGACATCAGACCATGCAGTCGTCATCACCACCTACAGATTGTAAAAAAAAGCAGAAAGTTTAACCTTTCACTGTACATATGTATATATATCTACATCGGGTGGGGAGGTGGAGCGAGCTTGCTGTTCACTTTTTGCAAAATCAGCCGAGCCGTTCAACATCTATATCCATCTTAAAAAGTAATATAACAACTTTTAGGCCGTCGATTGGGAACTATCGCGTGCAGTATTTCAAGTTCTCTATACCAAATATAGTAGGCGAGGAGAAACTCTGGGAAAAGTTGTCCTTTAGGGAATTTAAAATGAGGTAAGGGTATTTATTCTTGTTGCTCCTTTACGCAGGGAAGCGGTTGTATTGCTCAGATCTGAAACACAGACCCGTAGATACCATCTTTTGCATACGCGGCCAGTAGTCTTGGCATCCTCGAAACTAGTCGGATGTGTAACGTCACCCGGCTTTGAGGTTACAGCCTGCATTAGCACAAGCTCAGTTGTGCAAAATTGTGAATGCAGTGGCAGCGACGATTGTTGATGCCCACCTTGATCGGTCTCCGTGGAAAATTGCCGATAGTACCTCTTCTCTTGATCGATGAGTATCTAGCAAACGGAAGAATTAAATCGGGTTGTTATTTCCGTTGATATATCGGCGATGTCCCTGCAACCTTGAGTAAATGGTGCATCCAGATATATACACATGGATTGATTTTTGCTTATATATTCTCTCAGGAACTATATATCTTGGGCTTCATCGCTAGACTCGTCTTATATTCTATACAACATCTCCTGGTCTTGTCTGTAGGGGCCTTTCGGCTTCAGATATTGTTATACAAGGCTGTGTCTCCAACGGTTTCAAATTTTAAAAAGGACAAATTGGCCTCGAAGCAAAAATCGGTGGTTTGTCTTTTTTTTCTCCCGGGTTTTTATAGCGGTCTTACCTTATCATACTTACTTGCATGCAGCCTCTATCCCGATCAATTATGGATTGGGCGGCTTCGACACCATGTTCTGACGCCGACGTTGACAGCGACCACGAACTCCTAGAAAGCGGAGAAAGCATCGAAATACTACCCCGTTCCATAATTTGTTCTTCGAGGAAGCCTATGAAATCCAAGGCTATCGTCTTACGGATAGTTTGGGCGAGTGCGATAGTGTGCTTTCTTGTGGTGTCAATATCGACAGTCTTTGCGTTGTCGTCGGATAGGAGGGCGGAAACAGCCGCCTCTGAAGCGAAGGGAGACAAACTGGTGAGAGGCCTACACGTGCTTCCTAGTTCATGGTACCGAATTTTTAAGATCTAACGTATACATTTTTAACCACGTTAGCAGACATCAAAAGAGGGTGATAAGGACGTAGATTTATATCTAGAGGACCGTCCTTTAATACTCTACGCCTATTCCGAAACAGAGAATGCGCATCAAAACGCCCGTTTCTTTCTACAACACGGTCTGCACGGAGAGGCCGACTTTATCTTCATCTTAAACGGCGAGACAACCTTATATTCTGATATTCCCAAGAAAGCGAATATCAAAATCATTCAACGAAATAACACTTGCTTCGATCTGGGTGCTCATGCCGAAGTTTTAACAAACAATGACAACGAGTTGATAAATAAATATAAGAGGTTTATATTAATGAATGCCTCGATAAGAGGTCCGTTTTTGCCGACGTGGAGTCGTGAATGCTGGACAGATGCGTGGTTGGCTAAGGTTACGGATACAAACAAGGTATGTACGCATTCGGGCTCTCTAGCGATACCGCTATGCTAACCACTATCACTACCTACTAGTTGGTCGGCATGTCATTCAATTGTATACCAACCCGCCACGTTCAATCCATGATATTCGCCACCGACCGCATAGGTCTAAACCGGCTGCTCTTAAAGATCAATACCTGCTTTTCAACCATATCGTCTGCGATGAAAGCCGAAACAGAATGTACTGCCGCGGTCATGGAAGCCGGGTATAAAGTCACGACCTTTATGACAGCCTTCGCTTCTGACAAGGAGTATGCGACGAAATGCACACACGGCGATCCTTTATATGAGAACGAGTACTACGGGACGACAATTCATCCGTATGAGACTATGTTCCAAAAAGCGAACAGGGATCTTGCGCCGGAGCAGTTGGAACTTTTGACGAAGTGGCATGATGAGTCGGGTTACTCGAGTTGGGGTGTTTGTCAGAAAGCGAGTAATTTAAAGCGAGCACTATGGGCAATGAAGAAGTTAGAGGGGGTATGATGTTGATTCTGGTTTATAAGACTGAAGTTATTTTATCATTATGTAAGATACAGGGCGATTATATATTTAGAGAACATGTCCACAACTTTCCATTCTAAAGAGAGAAAAAGTAATGTATCTATTATCCTGCTTTTCTCAAATCTAGAAGATTATATCCTTTAATATGGAATAGAGACAGCCGCTGTAGTAGCGTCGCTTCGCAGGTCCGCCCTTTACACCCCATTCTAATCCGACGATACCTCCCTTACCCTCCCAACCTGCGCGATATCAACGCCCCAAGGCTCTACACACTCGAAGTCCACCTTCTCAACTACTTCGCACTCCCTTCTCTTCCCATTTTCCTCCCCATCCGCATACAAAAACACACACCACCCAATCTCCGCCTGCATCGTATTTCTCTTTCCAGCGAGATAAACCCGCTCATTTCTCAACTTGATAATCTCATCCATTAGATTCAATAATACGTCAAGATCGGTGATCCAACCTATCCCTATATCTGTCGAAATCGAGCGATAAGAGCGGGCGATGATGTGCTTTGATGCGTACTTTTGGACAGTAATTCGGATTGTTATATCTAGGGGTGGAGAATTTGAAAAGATCAGGCTACTACAGATATTTTCATAGCGAGACAGGAATACATGTGCATCGATTGGTGGTGGCGGGTCTTTATTCTTCTTAGACTTTTTCTTGGGTGTGGTCGTTGAAGCCGTATTCTCCACCCCATCTCCTCCCTCAGGAGTCTCATCCTGAACAGCGTTTAGTCGGATCCAGAAATTTGATAGAATTTCTAGGACAAGCGGATTCCTTTGGTAACTCTTCGGTGTCACCCTAGGGGCTTGGCGCCCGGGTATTGACTCCGCTCTCCATGATGAGAATTTTATGACTGGAGAAGTATCAATGAGGTCCCTCCAGAGCCTGCAGACTGCGCGACAGGCGGTCAAGACTTCCACTGGCGGGAGGGAGACCAGCACAAGTTCGAGAAGCTCGGGAATGAGTAATATAGATGCATGGCTCTTGTTTCCTTGCTTATTGTTGGAAGAGAGATCTTGGGCGGTAGCCTCATCGCCTCGTAAGCTGAGGTCGGCGAGGGTCAATTCGGCCATGGCTTCGGGTAGAAAGTTGGGGTTGGATTGGATGTCGTCAATGAATCCAGAATATAGAATCCGCTGACTAATCTGGAGGTGACAACACAACCGTCCTCGATATGCTCGGGAAAAACTTTCTTTTAGACCGAGTGTGGATGTCGCAATCGAAGGGGTAAAAGTAGTATTATCATTTCACTAAATAATATACATAAAGTAGTATGCCAGAGTCGCTCTCTCTAATCTATTATGCTATGCAATTGATACTGGAAATAAAATAGTCGTAACGTCGTAAACCCTTATCCAACCAAAACATACCAAAATTCAAAATTAATCATTCAAAACAAGCGCTCAATAGTAACATCATAAGGCTCCATGCACTCCAAATTCAATTCTGCAACTCCTCTTTCCTCTCCCCTTTCCCCATCTCTCGCTTTAACGGTGACAGTCATTGTCCGAGTATATTTCAACCCACTCAATCTCAAAAACTTTTCATCACGACTCCTTCGTAGAGTTTCGGATAAAGGAATCCACATCATCCTTAGCAGTTTTTCGATTGTGACGCCCATGTCCATTTGTTGCATTATCAGCTCTTCGGAACAGTTTCCCCGTCCACAGGATGGGATAAGATCGTCTTCATCAGCTTCCCCATCCGAGGAAGGGGTACTTCCGTTTCGTTCGTGGTTGTGACGGTGATCCTGATCTCGGTCCCGATCTTCGAGTGTAATATTGTGGGTGCATCCGTACGATAGGAAAGCGTATGTACTTGTGAACGACAATATCAGGTCGTCAACGTGTATCGCCGGCCGGGTGAAATTGATGGTTTTTAGAAGGTCTGGTGGGAAGAATCGGTTGTATACGCAAGAATCGACTTGGAAGAAACGGTAGTTTGCCGTGTTGCGCGCAATGGTTTTCCACCACTTTGATAGAATAGGGAGGAGGAGAGTGCATATTTCTAGGTCGTTTGTGCGCGAACCTGGGGATATTGGGGCTGTGGAGTGTGCGGTACTAGGTTTTTCGACGGAATTGCTAATTGTGTAGAGACCCAATCCGGGTGTGGGCGGTGCATCCCGTTGGAGGATTCGACGCGGCGGTGTTAGGGATTTGGAAGTCCATGTTTGCCACGCAAGGACAGGAGAAGTGTGTACGAGATCTTTAAAAAATGGGTGGACTTGACGGATACTGGTGAGGACTTGGAGGGAGGGGACGTAGGTAAGGATTACTTCTAGCAGCTCGGGTACGAAGAGGACTCTATGCGCAGCACTGCCGTTGGGAGTATTACTTGAACTGGAGCTACCATTCGACTTTTGTCGCCGGTGGACTAAATTTCTGAGACTTGGACTTTTCAATGCCGCTGTGGAACGAAGTATAACATCTCGCCGTGACACAATTGCACGCTCCTGCGTTGTGTGTGTGGTATTTTGAAGAGTTGTCTTGGCGGGAGGGTTGGCGTTTGAAGGAGTGATGATGCTGGAGATGCGGATTCTTTTGATTCTCCGGACCGCATTGACCGCCTTCTCTTCCAGCCTTTCGATTTTTGACAGCGATGAAGGCGACTTCCCGGTGGTGGCTTTCTTTTGAATAAATGGTTCCATGGTGTATCGAGCCATTGCTGCAGCTTGGATCTGTACGGTGACTGGCAGGACACTTCTGGCAGGCGAGGAGGGGGTCAGTGCGGAGTAAAAGATGGGACGATGGAGATGCGGAAAAGAATGGCAGGTGGGATTATTATATTTATGGCATGAAGCTTACGAAAAAGAAAGGATGAAAAGAAAGAAGAGCTACCGCTGCTTGCTAGCTGCCAACAAAGCAATAAGAGGCAAAGGGGAGAGCTAAAGAGTGACCAGACCAACCTTTCTAGTTTAACGGTTTGAAGGGCGGTAGCCGTACTGTTATATCCCGCTGCTGCCGTTCCTCCTGTTCCTGCAATGCCAGGTCATCTTCAGATTGAAAGAAGTATGATCCTAAGTATAGCTGCTTTTCCCTGCTCTTGAGAAAAAAATACTCCGATATCCAGCTGGACAATAACAGCTCTAACAGTCGATAATCGGAAAGCACAAGCTATGCTCTCGCCATCTCCGATGGAGGGAGCGTGAGATCAAGTCAGAGAAAGGGAGGAGCCCTTGTTTCAAACCGCTAGCTTACTTAAAGCTCCCTTGCCATACCATACCTCATGATCCACAATTTTTTTTAAAGACAAAAATCTAAATTTCATGCATCTGTCCGCTATTCTGGTTCCGGGCCTGGCAGCTCGATCCGAGTGGTACCGAACAGGTTTTCGCTTGTTCCCCTTGGCTGCTTCGAGCTCGCCTATCCGATAGACGACTTGATGCATTCCTATCAGTCTAATTCTTTGAAAATGGTCAATCTTTGCTCTGTCGGCTGGGCCCCTGCAGGAGCTATTGCAAGGGCATATTTAGGGTGATTGGTCGAGACCCAAGACGGACCTCTAACAGCCTGAATGTACCGTTCATGCTTCGTGGTCGGGTGACTGGAGATGCAAAAGGATTGCGAGCGCATGCCAAGTACAGGTTTTTGGCAACTTGATCCATTTCCAATATGCCTCAAAAACGAAAAACAAAACAAAAACTTCAACAAGCCCAAAATTATCCCCCATTTCGTTAAATTACATGCGATGATATAGATATATATACATAAGGATCCCGCAGCTAGTTACAGCTAGCTATCGATGGGGCAAATTTTCTGAGGTCTCTAAAACAAACTGGACATGCGTATGCCCACCGTGTGCATCGGGGGTCTTCACAACCTTGCCATCAAGTTGGTGGACCAGCGGCGTCGCATCAACTTCGACTGGGATCACAGGAATCGGTTTTCCGAATGCCTCATACGGCCCTGGATCTCCGTGTGGTAAATCTGGTAACTCACGCAATCTGCACAGCTTCCACCAGACCACGACCGCTACTAATGCGGCTAGAATTACACCACCAACGATGCCACCGACAACTGCGGCGACAGGAGGATCAGATGGAGAATCATAGGACCCTTGCCAATCTTGGGTTCGCGGTGAGCTGCATACCTTTCCAAGCACCGGCGTTGGCTGTCTGTCTGATTCTGCGACAACGCGATCGATACCCGGCGCCAAGGCGAACGTACCGTTCTCACCATTGAACCATAGATAGGCTCCTGCGAACATTTTGCTTCCCCATCTGAGGGGCTCCCTAGTATCTTCAACGACTTCTATCTCTAAACCTTTCCTTCTTGTTTCGTTAAGGACTCTCCCCTGCGGTTCCCAATCCCGAATATCAGTGACGAATTGGTGTTGAGGGATTTCTAGTGAAAGATTCCGGCGAATATCCTCGTAAATAAGGCTATACATATCACTATAAATACAACCAACATTAACGATTGGTTTTTCAGTACAGGCAAGGATTGGAGTTTTAACGGGAGGGGAAACATACAATCGGCCTTTATCCGGTACTACTATTGGGGTACCAGCCCAATCCTTCAGATCGTAGTTCGCAACATTTTCGTTGTCAACTATCCCGATTCTATTCAACAACCGGAAGAATATTCTCGCCGGTAGCTGTATATGACTGACCGATAAATCGATGCATGGCTTCAATGTTTCCCCTTCGAAGGACACCACTGTCTCATTATTTGACTCCGAGTTCTTAACCCTCAACTCGGTGACATCAATCCGCATCCCACATATGTTCCCCGGCCTCGACTCGCCGATGTCGTATTGAATAAATTCTCCGGAAACGAGAGATTCATCGTATCCTCCTAGTACTAAGCTCCCATATTGATCCGTTGAAGGAGTTGTCCCCACCCATCCCGGAAAGAATCCCCACGTTTTTGAAGCAATTCGTCCAGTGCGATACAACTCTTGAACGAAAGTCGAGGAAGGACTAAGCCCCAGGCTCGCAAAGTGTATTCTGTGCCATGGGACGAAATCGAATGAGAATTTCTGAAAAGTGGTAACTCCGCTAGGTTGAAATACGCTACCTTTCCCTTGAGGATCGGGGATATTTATCGTCTCAACGGCGTGTAAGGCCGCGAATTTTTCCTGTTGAAGAACGTCGGTTTGATTTGGACCAGTGTAAGTATCCAGGGCAGTCCCAGTGCGAATGTCATAGAGGCCACCATGTCGGGATTCAGCGTATTCGGGGTCGATTCTACAGGTCAATGGGTTGGTGACGTCGGTGCAGTTTTTGACGGTTTGGACCACAAATACCGGGTCGACATCGGGGCTACATTCGAAGCTAAATATTAGTAAAACTAAGATTCAAAACGGTCGAGATGACGTGCGGAAATATTTTTTCCCTCAGTAATGCAAAGCAAAAGTTCTTCTGCCTCGCAGGAACAGATAAAGGTATACCGGTACCCTCGAATCCGGGGCGCTGGTACGAAATACGTACGCTAGTCGGAGTGCAAATTTCTGTACTCCCAACGACATTGATACTCCATAACTCTGAACCCCAGGCCGTACCGTTACATTCCCAAATCTCATAACTAGCGGCTCTGCCCCGCAATTAACATAGATGTCCTGCGCCATGGCACCAGTGCTAAGGTCGACAATAGCGGAGAGAAGAGGCTATGTTCTACGATGTGTTGTCGCCCGGCTCCCCATCTGAATTTGTCGACTGCCGCGAGCTCCGATAGAAATACCAGTACCAAAAGAGAGTATTGCAGGAACAAGAGAAGGGGAAATCAAGATACGGTAAGCTCCGCGGATGATTATCTATTGGACATTGCTCCTTTTCAATGGAAGTGAAGTCGTATGTTAGCCCATAACCGGGTCTATTTTCGTTCAACATAATTGCCATATTGGCTGGGCCGCAGTTTCTCTGACAAAAATTTGGATTTCCTGGGGAAAGATGAGAAGGTCTACAAATGAGAATGTGGAACAAGCGCTGCGAGCCTGCAAGCTATTAATGCATTTACGTATGTAGTTAGCCTCGGCCTGGGCCATTGTGCCGCTGGAACCATAGCTTCCAAATTTTGTGACAAGAATATATGAAAAATCAGGGAGCATATTATGCATGGCTAGAGTATAGTAGATGTAGCCAAGGTTCATATCGGCGCATATGAATCACCATTATACGAAGTATGGGGCTTTGTGAATGGGAGCTGATATCGGGTGCGACCAAAACGCTATTTTCGGCTGGTTGTAGTGGGGTTGTAAGTGGTCTAAGATTCGGACTGGGCACAGTCGTGCCGCGCGCCTGCAGAATAAGCTGGTTTGTTCAGTCAGACGTGGAAGGAGCCCTTTTCTCCGGGGGTCTGGATGACAGTGCAACAAGGTAACGCCCCAGCCGCTATCGAGCTTATGCATTGACAATAGCATTGATGCCCGGGTTGATTCTGAAGCCAAGAAAAGCATATAATGCTCAGTTTTATAGCTTTATCACAAAAGTGCATCCACAAAGGGCAATCATGGACAGGCGCACAAGGGACATGCATAAGATCAAGGCGTTTATCACAGCAATTGATCCATTGTTATCATCTGATCCGATCTCGCTTCTAGGTTTAAGTTTCGAATCCTCGAATTCTCGGCTCCAATGGCCGACGTTTGTAAAGGTGGCCGCAGCCTTAAGATGCGATGCCAAAAGTGGGGTTTTCTTTCTTCCACGACCTTGGCGTTCGGGTCCATTGTTGGCTCGGACTCCAAGTGGCTGTGGCTTATCTTATATGGCCTAACCTACGTATACATACACACATCGGACGGCGGGGTGCGGCACAGATTTGCGGTTAAACCGATCTCGTAATATTCTAACGTTATAACGAGGGGCAGATATACAATGGAGTAGTATAATAACCCGGGAAATTCCAAAGATTCTTCATGCCCCAGGAGTGATCAATCTATTGTAGAACATCTCTTCAAATTGTTCAATTATGAGTCCTTTCACCCTCGCAATTTCGTTCCTATGCCTGGTTGTTTACGCCTCTGGAAGCAGTGGATTCTTAGACTGCTCGAAACTTCCATGGCCAATCTCAATCAAGTTTGGGTTTTTCAACTTGGGGCCGACGGGTAGACTATTAGATCCACAGATCCCGCAGGGCTATGGACTTCAAATGTATTTGGGAGGAGAGAGATTTACCCCTCGTATAGAGTATGTCCGCAGAACCCCGCTTAAGCGCTTTGTGCTATAACAAAGTCATGACGTCAATGGGGTTTTCCCTATGTCTAAAAAAGTATGCAGTCATTTTAGCTAATGAGCAATTGGTCATAGAATATCAGAATCCCCTGATATAAGAGTATCAGAAGTCAGACTGGATTGCAATGTAACAAGGCCAAAAGATTGCCGACTTGGGTCCTCATACCATCCCTATACCGAGGTTTTGGCTGGAGGCGTTTATAGCAAGAACAAATCGCAAACTATCATCGTCGAACCCCACTCTTCAACTGGTACTCCAGACATCCCGACCGATGAGACTATTGGAATCGGTGGCAAGTTTCTTAATAACTTTACATTTCAGTCAAATCCAGCACAATTGTCCACTAGTACACGAGGCTTAGCGAATCTAGTTTCTTCGTATATTGGTCTCGGCACTGGGTCTACGCTTTTGAATAGACTTTATAACGACGGCCTAATTGCGACGAAAGCGTGGACATTCTTTCCAGGCTGGCTTAGCGCTGCTAGCGAGATAGATATGGTGCGTACTGGATGGCTCATTCTTGGAGGTTATGATGCGAATTTGCTTGGAGATGCCAAGTTTCAAGAATTTCCAATTTCAGAACCGCAAGATAGCGAGTGCCTATTTCCGATAGAGATCTCGCAAGTAGAATGGTTTGGTAAAAGAGCCTTAAACTCTAGCATACCCGGTCAGGAGCCATTCACAGCCTGCATAAATCCGGGGAGTAACCGCTTCGAATTCCCGTTCGAAATTTGGAAAACTTTAGGGGACTTTAGTGATGCTTCAAAACTCAGCTACGCACCGACGAACTTGTCAGAAACCCCGAGGCCGGTAAATCCAATACTACCCATCGACCAGCAAGGGTTTGAGTACTTTTTCTTTCAGTCGCGGCTAGACGCAGCAGATACGACCAGCTTAAGGTATTCCTAGCCCGATGTAACGCGGTTTAGCTGAAAGAGCGATTGCCGCTCCGTGATGCGCAAATTTATTTGGTCCTGGCTAACACTCCATGAACCGCCTATAATCATCTAGTACCTATAATCTTGCTATGACTATAACCTTGAAAGGAGGTCTTGAAATAGTCATTCCATCATCTCGGATTTTTGAACGAAAGAGAGAGATTTCCAACCAAGGAACTATTGAAGAAAATCTCACAGGGAATTATAATGGCACCGACTCCCGGGTTGCTGTTATCACATACCCTACCTGGAACCCAAGCGCAAAACCGACCTTCGGGTTGCCATTCCTATCTTCCGCCTACTTCATGGCAAATTACGATACTCAAAAGTTTGGGCTCGCACCGGTCACCGTATCGGTTCACGATTGGGAGCGCGCCATCAAGCCAATTCTACCCCCTACGTGCGCCCCACAGAGCCGAGCTCGAACTCTTGAGGTTAGAGTCATTGCCCCAGCAGTTGCCGGATCCTTGGTCATTTTTGCATCCTTAGTCTTGATAGGAGTTTATAGAGCTCAAAAAAAGTACAAGATATCGCTATTCTCTTCACCTTTCATCAGCAAAGCTACCTTGGGAGATACACGTTCAGTACAAGAGATGGATGCAACTCAACCATTTGAGCATGAAATTGATAGCCGGTCTATTCACGAACTACCGGGTAGTCGAGGAATTCTTGACATCTTTGATTCCAAATCCGTACGATCGAAACGCTCCGTACACGAAATGGCATGAAATTTAGACTTTCGGGACTTGGTTTTTTATGAAAAGGTGTTTGGTGTTTATAATGTTTTTTCTTGTTTTTTCATTGGGCCGAAACTCGGCGGTGGTCTCGCACATCTATCTATAGTTTAAGCACACATCTATCTATAGTTTAAGCTGTATTTATTACATTTGACGTCTAGACATCTAAGCGCAAAGTGCCCGATCTTCGAATACTAGCCCTGCGATTGCATTAATTGGCCTAGGATTATAAGACAATGAAGGTCTTTCCAATTGGGAATATTATTCCTGGTGTTGAATTCACAATTCTAGAATAAGTCTAACCGCAAAGTTCAGATAACTAACTGTTATAATCGATAAGCCCTATTCGTCTACCAGTTTAGCCCCATTCAATGTCAGCTGCGAGCTTGGGGGTTAACTTGACAGCTTCGAGCACAGACATGATTTCCGTTGTGTTGCACAAGTCTTATTCCAAATTCGGAAATACCACAATCCCAACAAATTTATTGATGTGGGTTCAGTAAACATTCGTCCAGAAAATCCCCGATCGCTCAATCATTCCACTGCTTCGCATGACTAGGTCAATAATAGGTAGTAAATGGATTTTTCTCTTGTATAATAATCTTGGCGGCGAGATACATTACTTGGGAACGAAAGCATATACAAAAAAACCCCCGGAAAACCAGCCTGCTGCCTGTATATTCAAACGCCATCGAACAGATTATATGCAAACTCCTAGTCTCATAACGAAGATCCAGAGCTAAATTCCAGTGTATGGAGAGGGCGGAGCATATCTCCTGTCTAATGATACAGAACTATTGGCGGTCTCAGGGTATTTTACTAACGGCCCCGATCCAAAATCATCAGTCACCTGGTATACCTGGTTACTGTCCTTGTGAAAAACCTCATTTCCGCCGCTAGTATGCACCTGCCCTCCACCCAGTTCGACAAGTTCTGTGCCGTCTTTTTCCGTACCAAGATGCCGGCCGGGGATTTCAGGAATGAAAGGCATCTCACTTTCGCTCTTACGTTTTCTCCAGAAGAATACTATACCCCATGCCAATAATGCTATTGCGATGATTGATAGTGGAACAGAGACTCCAATAGCAACATTCCTAGTTTTGTTGTTGTTCGCGGGCGACGGATAACACGAGGGCGGCAAGATAGGTGTCATGTTTGCTGCCTTTTGGGGCGAGTTCGCCAGTGGTGCTAAACTGAATGTCGAATCTTCGTAGTTAACCATCAAATAGGCAGCTGACAGGAATGGAAGTCCGAATGTTGGATCGCCGCCGTCTTCTGGGTAGCTGACTACGGCCATATAGTTGGGTATATTGTCAACAGAGACATCTCGACTTCCACTACGGTAAGGGTTCCTAATTGTGATTGTGTCTTGGCCGTCCGTTATCGCTAGCTTGGGATGGAATATTCGTTGGGATGGGATGGTAATTTCGAGGCCGTTAATTTGAACGACCATGTTGGTATTGTCGCCGTACAGCCTAGCAGGTTTCAGTTGATCAACGGGTCTTGGCTCGGGATTTGGCCGCGGTTTAAATTAACTTACTGTTTTAAATACTCAACATCAGTATTCCACAAATCGAAGCCAGGGACCTCGGCCGGTATAATAGGGTTACGAAGTTCAATATTCTCGAACACGTAATTTCGATGTTGGGTAGTAAGAGGTCCGTTGAGAGCACTCGCAAGAGTGTTGAATATCGGGCGAGGGAACTGCAATCGATTACTAGCAGGTGTGATGCAGGCAGTGAACTTTTCGCTGACTGTTCGATTTAACCATCTAACACTGGTGATCTCCGCAGCAAGCATACAAGCACCCTTGCGGTCTGCCGGAATCTCGAATTTGACAAAATCGCCCCCAAGTCTTGCGGCGTCGTACCCTCCGAGAACGAAACTTCCGTCTTTCACAGAATCATCCGTTTCGTAAGGGTCGATGATTCCTGAGAAGAAACTCCAGCTTCGAGATGCCAGCAGCCCTTGGTTGTAAGTTTGGTTAAGCAGCTCTGAGTCTTTACCAAAACCGAGATAGGAGGGTATGATCTTAAAGCCGTTTACCGGTTGCGAATGTCGGACTGTAAAGTTTAATTCATTGTTCCCTACTCTTATAGGCAAGCTTGCGCGAAGTCCGAGAGCGGAGGATGGTTGATTATCTGGGTCGGTGAGGTCGGTTGGGTAAGGTGATAGTTCCAAGGCTACGACGCCTCCGGAGAGCACCTCTGTGTTTGCGGCGTACTGAAAACCGTTCTTGTCTTTGGACCCAATTGGACAGCTTTGCGAAGGGGTTTTAATAGCATCGCATTTTTTAATGGCGGCGTTGACGAAACAATCAGGTTGGGCTATACTTCAAAAAGCGGAATTTGTTAGTTAGAACCTCCCTAACTCACTAAGACTGGCGAGTAGTTGAAAAGATGGGATGATATGTATACTTGATGTAAGGAGCCATTTGTTGGCCTCCGATAACTATATCAGTTCCATAACCCCGTAGGTAGCTGACCGTGATTTTGCCATCTGATGAATTTGAAGTTTTGCTGTTTAGTGTAACATCTCCGAATCTTAGCGCGATCGGGGAGGGTGGGCTACTGCAACTTTTGTCGTCGCTGGCCATAGCCCTTATGGCTCAGATGCAGAAATACAAAACAGAAATAAATAAAAACTGATTCGCGTTTGTCCTCGGACTCAGAGTCATGACACACCGCGTAGATTAGTGACCGGAAAATACTCAAAATCCAGAGTTGAGATCTGACATGGCCATGGGAGTCCTTTAAACCCCTATCTTACAACCGCCAGGGTACGTTCTTTCACGCTGGGCGAACCTGGTCAACCCCACCTCTACACTCTGCAAAGTTTTGGTGATGAGACCTATCTTAAACGGTCGCCAGCTTATGGCCAAGATTAGAATCGAAACAGGAGCCGCCTTGGCAGCAAATTCGAACCTTATATTTGCTCTAATATATACACAAATTCTGAGCAGGGCCAGGGACGGATGTAAGAATAAGGTGAAACCAATTATTTGCGGCTCAAAATGTAGCAGCCGTTGTCGAGAATGCCGTGCGAAACGTGTTGCATTTGTAGCCGGATAATTTCCAAGCAGGGCGTTCAATATTCTGTCGGCCGACGCGTATCTACGATAGTACTTAAAGTGCATATCCGCATCTGCACGCCAAAGAGCACCAACCACTTTTGGCCCACTCCTGACCAAGCCAAGTCGCACTATAGCACCAAGCTCGTACTAATGTGTTGTAAACACCATTATGACCTGGCCTGGCCTGGTTCCGAATGCTATCGCATGATTCATTGCATTCGACCGCATCCGGCAATATGATGCGAGGACACTGTACTACGCGATATAAATAATAAACCACTGCAGTCCTGTAAGTAAACGTGCATGTACCCTATCTCTCAAGCCAACCAAAATGTCTCTTACTATCGTCCCCAATGAGATCCTTCTAAACATTTTCGAGAACCTACCTTTTGAGGATCTCGTCCGCGTCAAGCGTACTTGCAAGGCCTTCAATGATGTCGGAGAATTGGTAACAAAACTGAGCATTAAGTTCTATGTCGATGCCCCGAATCACGCAGGGTGGAAGCTCATTCGTTCCATCCTTGCAAACCCTGCTCTCGGCGAAAAAATCATCAAAGTCTCGGTCCGCTGGCGCCGCAGGGACCCGGATCGGAAAAAGACTCTCACGAAATATTGGAAATGGACGAAGGACGAGATGGACCTGATTGCAGAAGCGTGTTCAACTTGGGGGCTTACAGATGGCACGTGTAACGCTATTACCAGAGGAGTAAACTCGGAGGCGCTGCTCCCGCTTTTGCTATGTTTTACACCGAATATCCAAGTGTTCAAGCTGGGTAAAGAGGACAGTTTACCTATTGTCTTCGATCCAACCTGTTGGTTAGGCCGAAGAACCGTGCAAGCGTTTAATTCCTGCCTCTCGGAACATGAGCAAGGTTACACGGGCATGACGAGGAGAGCGTTCGCATCGAGATACGGTTGTTCAGTTTTCGATCTAAAATACACAGACTCAGCTCACAGCTACGGCGAAGCCATCACCAAAAGCTTCAATAACATGGTGGAAGGTCACGTTCCGAAATTCCCCAACTGGGAAGAAACTGGTCTCTGGTTCTATGAGAATCTCTCTACACTCGGCAGCAAGCTACCGTGGTTCAAGAAGTTAAAAAACGTGAAGGTATTCTGTCTGAGGGAGAGTGTTGTTAATGGGGAGTATGTTACATTTGGGCATTTTTGTCCTGAGGCGGGGGACAAAGTCGGACAAATTCTAAAGGAGAACCGGATGGGTGTTCGCAATGAGAAGAAACTACACGAACCACTCGAGGATGAGATGTCTTCTTCTGGAGAGGAGGAGGAAATCGGTTCTGGCGATGAGCCATATCCTCAGGATGAACACGGTGATACGACCGACGAAAGCGAGCCGGGGTCGGAATTGGAGTCGGAGCCTGACGATGAAGAATACCCTCCCGGTGGGTCTAAGGGCTGTTCCATGGATATTTGAACTGGAATTCTAGGTTAGGCAAATATAGTATACCTAGTTCGGCAATAATCATATATATAAACAGTATATATCGAATAATATTCTTGAAGTTATTATATATAGCGACTCGGTCTATTTTTACCGTATAGCTGCTGTTCATTCTACCTACGTAGGAGACTGGTCGGAATATGAATCTACAAACTCTTCCTCGTTAGCCAAAGAACTACCTCTTTTATCCTAAAATTAGCTATCATATTTTGAAAAATGAGGGTACTTGACGAACACCTGTCTCTGTATCTAGATCGATAGCTAGACTAAGGACTTGAATTAAAAATGCGCTGTGCATATACTTGGTCAACATTGTAGTTCGAGAATACAGTATGCACTAGATACAAAACTCCTATTCTATCATATAGTCTTCTGCCTGAACTTAAATTCATCTTCTGACGCATAAATCAAAAATATATTTAAATCAGAATTACTGCCACCGTGCTAAGAACGTGATTGTTCGTCGAAAAAATGCTCTCCGAGGTCGAGAAATTTCCCCAAAGGTTTGGTCGCCAGGCATTTCAAATAATTCTTGCCCGTCCTTCTCATGATATCCCTTTGTGTTCGGCGGGCTTGGTGGGAAGAGTAGCCGACTTTGTCGTTTTCCCCGCCTGTAAAGAAGAAAAACACTAATAAATGCGATCAAGACAGCTGACAAAACGCCGATAGCAATACCCACGATCTCTCCCTTCTTTAAGCCCCTCGAATTAGAACTAGGTTCTTCCGTGGTAGTGGGAGTATCTGAACTAACTGGATCTGGATCTCCTTCCCCCGAATCATCAGGGGTCTGTGGTGTTACAGGAGGGGGATTACATAGTTCACTTTTAATGGGGACTAATTGGTTTTTTGTTTTATCGGTCTTCTCCTTGGCGGCCTGCGCAAGGCTAAACGTATAGTTCTCATGGTTTACCACAAGAACAGCTGACGATAGAAAGGGAAGTCCAAGTGTGCGGTACGGGCCGTGCAGGGCTCGGGTAAGCCCATCATCAGCAAGAATCCATGTTGTATTTTTCGAATCTGGGGCTAGTTCCCATCCAGATGGTGTTGATTTCTTATTCAATGTAGTGAATTGTGTGCCTGGTATTGTGATGTTTATTTCCCGAAAGTGGAACGTTAGGGTCATATCTTCCAGGATCCTATTATTCCATGTTTAGCCAGACAAAATATTCCTCTGGAGGAAGCATGGGGACTAACCTAGACAGTGTTTTGTTTTCTCTATTGACCTCGACCCAGTCTTCAAGTGTATTACTGCCTGGAGGCAATATTTGTTCGTATAGGGACAAGTTCCCCTGTCCTAAAGCCCCCATTACCTTGTAAAAAGGATCTCCTAGTAAAGAGAGAGTGCTCTTTGTAGGATCGATGCAAGATCGGTACCCGATATAATCCTGATACACATTGAAGTCGCGCCCGGAATGAGAAAGCGTTATTCCATTGACCCTTGCTATCAGTACACACCCGCTATCGATATCGTCTTGGGAATCACTCATTGGGAAGTTCACGAAGTCGCCATCAATCTTAGATTTATCATAACCACCCAAGACAAGCTGCCCGTCTTGTGCAGACTCCGTGGTTATTCCGTGCCAACCTCCAAAGAAACTCCATGATTTAGACGCTATCACATTCGTATCTCGAAGATGGTTGAGGATGTTCGACTGGTTGCCTAGCCCTATGGAAGCAGGCCAACTTCGGACGTTTCCCAGCCGGTAATAGTCTTGCTGATGCGTCTGAAATGTGGAATTGCCAATGTATGGGCCAGCGCCACCTTCCCCTAGGTCAAGGACGTCGAAGATTTTCAACGTAGTATTGAGCTTTTCGTTCCCAGGAGGTGCCGGCAAATCCTGATATGGAGGTCCGATATAGGTATTTGATAGTTCTCCAGCGAAAAATCCACCAACTTCGACCTCTCGGCCTCCGTTGTCAGGACAATCCGCAGGTATATTCTTGACGTTGGCGCAATTTTTTGCAATGCTTTGAACGAAAACTGATGACGAGAAAGGACTTAGTGTCGCATTGTTGAGTCAGTATTAATTGACAACCTTAGTATCGATAGATATCCTTGAAGTTGGAAACTTACTTGATAGCGGCCGCAAAATATTGTTCTCCTAGAATGAACGGGACCCCAAGTGCCTGTGGACGACTGGGGTTTTTCCCCAAGGTTACATTCCCAAATCGTAAAGTGACAGGATTAGCAGAGCAGTTGAGGGCATATGCTGAAGGCAATGACCCCACCACCAAGACTAGCAGAATGGAGGCTTCCCTCAAATGCAAACTCATGCTCATGGTTATAGATTGTGTCTAGAATTGTAGAAAGTTTAATCAATTGATCAAACTGAGCGGAGCGCAGTTATTAAACATCAGCATATGACAATACTATTCCAGATCCCAAGCTTTTCTTGCAATGGCTGTGCCCTGGTCGATTAACATGAATCCTAGTTAACAGGCCGCCTGTTGATCATGAGTTGTGGTTCTTATCTTTTTTTATGTTTCTGGCACAACAACTTGCAACACTCAGCATAATGATGACTACAGAACTTCCCAGCCAAGCCGTTAAGAAAAAAGACAAAATTTCCCATAAATTTGATATTGTAAGCTGTCGAAGTGCGGCCAAGGATCGAAAGTCCAAGAGTGTCTATATTTCTCGTATCACAAATCTTATCACTAACATCTGCAGGCGGGACCTCCTCCGTGGCAAGCTTCTAAATCAGGCTCAACACAAAGCCCGGGGAAAGAACACGGGAAGATTCTGGCCAATTAGGTCAGCTGTCGTGCCGCTTTCACGGAACGCATGCGCGAGGCAAAGCACAGCGACAGGGGAAAGACCAGAGCCTCCCAATAGCAAGAAACCACTTTCCCCGTTATTGTTTAGCGTATCCGGCTCAACAGCGCCTCGCTAACGGCACAAGAACGAGTTTCACAAGGGTGGGCCCGTCCCCAAAGCATCGAGAATGGGTGAGCTGTAATTATAATGCCGGACCATTTGAGTTTTGCCCCTGCTGTGGTCTGGGCGCTGGGCTAACTCGACATCGAATCCTTTGTTTTTCTTCCTTGCCTTCCGTTTTCGAGATTCCAAGACATGTATAATTGACGCAGGAAAACAATGGGCAGCAGGTTCCAAGCAACTCGCAGCTTGCAGAACAATGGCGGCAGTATATTCTATTATGCCCCCACCCGAATAAGTGTCGTCTCCAGAACTCCAAAGGCTCTCTTCTTTCTCCTTGCATTCCTCTACTCCATAGTTCTAGATCAATCGATGTACCAACACAGGATATCTTCGTAGTCCTATCGATGTCAAGGTTCACTAGGATGCAGTCTTCGTTTAGCTCTGCTTCGTAGGCTGCTTTCTAGATATTTTTTTATTTTTATTTTTTATTTTATTTTCATTTTATTATTATTATTATTATTTTTATAGACCTACTTTAGTATGCGAAATGCGTACGGCCCACGCTGGTCTTGGTGGGAATTTGGGCCCACGGTTCTCGCCGTATGGCTGGCCTTCCTCCAAGCGGCGGATGCTGCGACAAACTGCTCAGCTAGTGCTCTTTCTATCAAAATCTCGAACACAACGCTGGGTTCTCCAAACGGAGGGCGTCCTGTACTATATGGACTTGATATGAAAGTTGGGGGCCAAGTATTCGCTCCATTTGTAAAGTAAGTATTTTGCTTCAACGCGGCAACTGTAAAGTAATTCCATGAATCAGTTAGATATTAACGTGCCGCTCGTAGTGCCCACGCCCCTGATATCCACATCAAAAGCACAGACAAATCATGTAACGGCGTTCAAGAAAATAGAAGGCCAGTAGACTGCGTCCCTGAAGAGTCTGATGTAACAGGCAAATATCTATTAAAGAACGAATATATGCTGGGTGGATTCTTCGACGGCAGCATTTCGGATACGTACTACGGCCCAAACCCTTGGAAGAAACCCCAAACGAATGTTTCATTCGCTGGCTCAGACGATATTACTCTGGGCGATTCTCCATCTCTTGTTTTCCCGAATCATACTTTCCGATCCGGATATAACACTTTCATTGATCCTGAACCCGTCGACCTTGAGCTGTTCAATGTTGATTCGTGGACTCCCGCATACATCGGCCTCAATAAGGAATCTTCAATATTGAATAGTCTATACGACAGCGGAAAAATCCCGTCTCGATCATGGGGATTTTTTAACGGTTGGCGGGAATACAGCCCCGGGACAGGTCCCCAGGACGGATCTATCGTCTTTGGCGGTTATGATGCTTCAAAAGTCGATGGACCTTTCGCTAAGTTCCCCATAGCGGATCCTGCAAACACCACGGACCGCTGTCAACTCAAAATCACTATCAACAAGATGTGGATCGAACTCGAAAACGAGGAGCGAACGGAAGAGGTTTCAACTTTCATTTCGAAACAGAAACCGGATGGATTTGATGTGTGCATCGATCCTTCATATAGAGCCATCCAACTACCGACAATAGTGAGGAGAAGGTTTAGGCAACAGATTCAAGATCTGGCCCAACTATCAGATCTGGTAGATCCCATAGAAGAATTTGCTACACCTAAGGGTCTTTACGGGTTCGAGGTCCGCCCGGGGGAAGAGATACGTCTACAAAGCTTAAATTTAAAATTCAACTTCCGTGGTATTAACATCACGATTCCGTCCAGGCATCTGCTTCACCTAACAGGCAATTATATCAAGGGGAGCTTGAAAGACGCCCAAGATCTTGGGCATCCGGTTCTTGATGTGGTTGATGGCGGGCCATACCCAGAAGGCCGACTGCGGGAAACAAACGGTAATCCTCAGATCCGGATGATAGAATCTCCAGTATTGTTTGGGTATCCCTTTCTTGCGGTCGCGTACTTATTCGTAAATCATGAGGGTGATACGTTTAGAGTCGCATCCGCGGTGAAAGAAGCGTCGAAAGAGCCAGAACTTGTGCCAGTAGTGGCGCAGGAGTGCCCTGGTGCGGTTATCGATGAAATAGACCCGAAATCCCCAGGACCTGTGAACCCTCCTAATCCGGACTCTCCTAGTTCAGACCCCCACTTGCCCACAAATGATGTTCACCATTCACCAAGGTTGAAGCCCGCACACATAGCCGGAATCGGGGTGGGAGGGGCTCTGTTACTCCTAGCTCTAGCGGTGCTATTCACGCTGTGGAGGCGGTACATTCGCAAGAACCAGGCCCCGCCTTCGCCGCCGCCATTTGAGCAGCTCGAAGCCGATGGCCACGAAGTACCTGTGATACGATATGAGGCGGATGGGAAGGAAATCCCGGCTATAGTTGAAGCCGACGTGCACGAGGTTCGCGCGCCGGTTGAGTTAGAAGGCTGTGTTCCAGTATTTGAAATGGATGGGGACTCTGTTATCCGGGGGTCAGAGCTGGGAGACGTTAAATTAGACGTTTGCGAAAAAGATTCTACTATTAGTAAGACTGACAGCAATGTGTAGATAGCGGTATACGGGTTGGCGTTTTGGCGTTATATATACAGTGTAGGTTAACTATATAGAATAAAACTGTTTTCAGTATGAACCTCAACCTGGCTTTGATAGATCACTAGCAGAGGATGTCTTCAGATACCAGGAGCTACTGCGGAGGTTTTGGCATTGCTATTTCTGCCATTTTGCATGATGGGTCTCTTTGGGTAGCGGTAGACCACATATATCCTGCACTCGGTCATATGGCAGCTTGTGGTATTTTGGAAGGGTTTGTGTTGGTTGGCTATACATACACAATACAGCGGAAGACACCGAGAGGTTGTGACAATGCTATGTATAATTTGCTGATGAGTGGGGGTGGATATTAGAGCGTATTATCGAGTAGATCTATCTTACTAATCCCGGGTAGTAATTTCCCTTTAAGCTTTCAAACCGGAGAAAAGAGCTTTGAAAGCCCTATTCAAAATTCAATTTCTAGTATATTTCGTTAGCTACTAATTGCAATTAATTTGAATTTCCTATACTAGGTGAAGATAAGACCACCGGCTGTTTAAACCACAAATTGTTGATATTTCAATGCCGTACCGTTCCCGTCATCGCGAATAAAAATTTACCACTATGCACGATACTGAATGAAACCCGAGCCCGTCTTCGTTTAACACCGAAACTCAAAATCGACCCGAACTGGCATCTGCGGTCCGAACGGCCGGTAGAACGCATATAAATTGGATTTTTTCTCCTAATTGGACGTAAAAGTTTCATGAATTAATTCTGAGGATGTTGTTTTCCGCTGGGTATTAAATTTTCCGGCCGGCTAAAACCCAAACCTCTATTCGTGGAAAAAATCCGGGGTAATACAGGGGACCCCATAGTGGGGTGAAAGGCGACAGGGTTCACCGCGAAAATTAAGCCATGCCCGCCGTCGTCGATCCCAGGTACCAACGTTCGGATGATGCCTTAATCAAAATTATACCACACCACTCAGTATAAATAGTCACTCGAGTCTTGTAGACCTCATGGCGTAAATTGGCAAAAGCTTGGTTTCACCACGTACAATATCTGTTCTTGGTAGGAAGCTCGGTTTTATAGTTGAATTGGGAAGCCCGTAACAATGGCGATTTTGTCTAGAGTCTTGACGGCTTTGCTCGTCTGTGCAAGCGCCCTAGCGGCCCCTGCCCCGGAGCCTACACCTGCTCCGAATCCAAAGGATGCGCTCGCCAAAAGAGCGACCACTTGCACATTCAGCGGATCTGATGGGCACGTATCCGCAAGCGCATCAAAGACCTCTTGTTCGACAATTGTCATTTCCGCTCTTGCGGTGCCCTCCGGCGTAACGCTAAATTTAGAGAAACTGAAGGAAGGAACCACCGTAAGTTGATGTCGAGATGTTCGCTGTTATCCCGCATTTGAGGGATGCTAAATCCATGAAACAGGTAATTTTCAGGGGCCGCACCACCTTCGGGTATTCTGAATGGGAAGGCTCCTTCGTTTCTATCAGTGGAAACAAAATCACAATTAAAGGCGATCCAGGGAGTGTTCTCGATGGCCAAGGTGCTCTTTGGTGGGACGGCCTCGGTGGCGGTGGAGGGAAGATCAAGCCGAAGTTCTTCAAAGCGAACAACCTTAACGACTCCGTTATCGATGGAATTACTATTCTCAATGCGCCAAAGAACTCTTTTAGTTTGAACCGCGTCAACAATCTCGTTGTCAAAAACGTTTTGATCGATGACAGAGATGGCGATACCCTCGGTGGACACAATACTGACGGGTTCAACATTAATAATGCCGATGGAGTGTTCATAACTAACGTTCGTGTATACAATCAAGACGACTGTATGAACGTTAACACCGGTAAGAACATACTGATGACCAATAGCTTCTGCTCTGGTAGTCACGGTCTCTCGATCGGCTCTGTTGCAGATGGCGCGGTCGTTCGGAATGTCACATATGAAAATATCGTCGTCGAGAAATCTCAACAGGCCATTCGGATAAAGACAGTATCCGGTGCAGTCGCTTCTGTTTCAGATATTACTTACCGAAATATCAGAATCAATGGCGGAAATCTCACAAATGTCGTTGACTATGGCATTATCGTTGACCAGTCTTATGGAGGCACGAAGAACTCGCCGACGAATGGTGTCAATATCACGAATTTTGTATTGGAGAACGTTTATGGAACCGTGCCCAGTGATGCGATCAATATCCAGGTTCAGTGCGGCACAACAACCTGTACCGGGTTCAGGTGGACGAATGTCAGCGTCACGGGCGGAAAGAAGAGTACGAAGTGTATCAATGTTCCAGCAGGCATTTCTTGCTAGAAACATAGTGTAATTAATGGCTTACAAATATGTCTATCTGTCAAATATGAATGGCGTTGTACATAGCAGAACTACGGGCACTGAAAATTGAACAAAGGTGAAAAAGAATATTAAACTAAAACTGTTATTGCCCTAGCCAGGGGCCCGGGGGGGCTATCCTACCAGCCAAAAGATGATAAAGAGAGGCAAATTCGAGGAGGAGATTACAAGATTGCAAATTCTACCAGAACGTACCCTTAGTTTGTGAAGGATAAATCTAAGAAATTTCGAAAATATAGAACTCAAGTTACAAAGTATGAAGCCGGCCCCTGAACCATAGGCGGCACTCCAAGATATTAGAGGAAATCAAATAATACCACGATAGTTATCGATATAACACTCACACTGCCACCAGGCATATTAATCACCAGGTCCACCTAACACCCCAGCCACTCGTCAAGACAACTCTGCCTCGGTGTGGAGCAGCGACCGCAACTTTCTTCTGCGTTGGGCCACGCCTCCAGAAGGATATCTTAAAGACTGGTTCCCACAGAACAATGATGTCCTCTCTTCTCCTTTCATGGATTGTCTGGTTCCATACACTTCTTCGGACCTCCGCCATAGTTGGAGGGAATGGCTCGGAACTCGCATCCCAGAACTATTGAGTGCTTCCGTTTTCACTGACAAAGAAGGCGGCATAGTCCCTACGATAGTTCTCAATATCAACACTATCGTCCTCATGCTGATTGTGAAAATTCCTCGGGCCAGAAACCGGATCTCTAAATCTTACCGAGGCACAGATGCCCGGAAGCGGGAACCTCTGCCTCTGACCTGTTGAGATAATATTTCTGAATCGCGCGAAAAGAGGAACACTTAGGGTTTTCATGAATTTCTGGAGCGTTACACCAGGCCCTGGGGATTCGATTACGATGTGGCTAAGGTCATCTGCGTTATTGAACATGAGACTCATAACCTTCACAGGTGGTCGGGTTACATAAATATCTGTTGGAATAGAGGAATGGCAAGCGTCCCATGAGTTAATCGTGGCTGGTTCTGGATTTGTCTCTAGTGCGTATTGCCAGAGCCTTTGTAATAAGCGGTCAACAAACGGGTGCAGTTGCACTTGGTAATCGTATTGCGGCCTATGTCTTCTCAAGAAATCTGGTTCTTCATGTAGGCTACGTGGGATTACCGGTTCTCTGAATGTTATGTACTTGATGGTTTTCGATTTCGTGATTACGTCGTAGAAGGTGCTGTTGATGCTCCGAAACCCATCCAAATCTTGTGGCGCTACATGTTTCAGCACGTTTTCGAGAATTTCATGTGTCCCAAATACGGTATCCATTGCGTTAGGGCCACGGATAATAGGAAATCGGTGCTCAGTAGCCGGAGCAGTGACCATTGTGTGAGAATGACGCGGATTATCTGGAGGCACCTTTGAACTACCTAGTTCGCCCGTGGCCGGACACACGATTGACGGTGGCGTAACTGGTATTTGGGTGCCAGAAAGGACAACCGGCCTTGGACTGCGCTCCCATCTCTGTGGAGCAGCATCTTTACCCGACTTTCTTCTTTTAGTTATCTTCATAACTCTCATCATTCGTTGCATCAGTTTCTTGAGTCGCTTTCTTATTCCCATTTTGGCTTCTTTTCCCTGGAGCGACGGTATTGTAAAATAGGATTGTTTGTTTGCTTCTTGTGATTCGGGTTCTTAGATATTAGTGAAAGTGTATCTCACAAATGTTATCCTAAGCTTTGCGCGGGAGATATTGGTGCCCGAACAGACCGGGGACGTCGATGCTTAAATAGCTTTTCATAGGACGCCGCGAGGGAATCTTTTGCGAGCATGTCTGTACTATGACGTCAGATAAAACAGTTCTCACCACTGGAACATTCAACTTATGCAAACTCCGATTGAATACTTTTGAAAGAATCTTTAGCTATGTACCTCGTGAAACGTTAGCTATAGCATATTAAAGTGCTTTGCATTACCTAAAATATTTGTCAGATTCTTCGCCAAGAACTCTACCTTGAGCGCCTGGATTCGAGGCTACCAAGAAGGATACAATGCAATTGCGCAAGCGCATTTGGGACACCAGACCCCGATAGTTATATATATGGCGAAGTGTTTTGCTTCGTTGAGGCTTGTTTATGAGACCAATTAGAGCCAAAGAACCTTTAGAGCCGATGTATACGCCCTCTTACCCCACCAATCTTCTCTATCCTGTATTTAGAATGCTATACCAATTCTATTTTATCATCATTCAACAATGTAGCTCGAGTGCAAGTGTAGTTTATCCGATATCCCATCAAGTACGCTAATTCAACCCTGCGCCCTAATGCCCTCCGAAACCGGCTCGGGTTCTCTCTTCCAAACCATCTTCCCCCCAATCCATGTCTCCTGGACCTTTACTTTCCTCAAATCGACATTCTCATCAAACAAATTCCCGTCAAGGACAACCCAATCTGCCCAACCACGGATCTGCCCTATCCCCTCCCATCCCTCCAACACCCCACTCCAGCCCACATTCCTCCCAAATCCCTGCACAGCCTGTAATCTGGTAACTTTCTCCTCCTCCCACACTTTATCTCGCTCGCAATTATCGAGTCTAGGACTGCATCTTGTAACCGCAGCGTACATTCCTTCGATTGGTGAGGCTGGTTCCACGGGGAAATCAGACCCAAAAATTGGGTAGTCGCAATACGGAATGCCAACTTCCGGCGAAGGGAAGAAAGATTTCATTCTATACGCAGAATCTTTTAGACGTTTGGGGCCAAGTCGGGAGAGGGCGTATGCCATGTCCGAAGTTGCATGAGTTGGTTGTATTGAGGGTATTATACAATGTTCTAGTCTTCGAATCTGATCATCAGGGTGCTACAAGGGCCTGTATTAGCTCGTAAACACAAGAAGTATGGAGGAAGCAGGTACACTGACCATAATCTGTGCATGTTCGATCCGTAACTTCTTGTCCTTATCGATATTTGGGTGGAGCGTTATGGCTGTTTCAAAGGCGTTCAGAGCCGCACGATTTGCTGCGTCGCCGATGGCGTGGACGCCCACTTGCCAGTCTGCGGCATACCACTATTTCGCCGTTAGTACTATTCTATTAGCCCATGAGAGTGAAGGGAGACTACCTTGGAAACAACATCCACCAACTCGGTCTCATTAAGCAGCATCGTGCCTCGAGTCGGTTTATCGTTATATGGGTCAATGAGCGCTGCTCCCCAAGATCCCAGTGCCCCGTCTGATCAGTTAATTAGCCTATTTTCGACCTATCCCAGTTAAAAGTGTATACTTACCACCGAAAATCTTTGCGGCCATCAAAGTAAACCCTCCATCCTTATCTGCAACGTGGATCTTGTCAAGGTCGCAGAAGGTATTCCGCTTTTTACACTCAACCATGCCGTATACTCTGAACCCTAGCTTCCCTTCCTCCGCGAGACGTTTGTATACAGGCACTTCCTTCATTGCAGTGGCAGCATCGATTATTCCAACCAGTCCAACGGAGTAGAGTGATGACACTGCTGTAGTTATAAAATTTTCGATATCGTCCTCAGTGATCGGGGGGATCAGAGGAATAATCAGTTCGTCCATCGCATTATCGCAAAATACACCGTTGGAAGGAATTGACCCTCCTGGTGGAGTAGGCGGTAATGGGTCCGGAAGTAGCCGTAGCACAGCAGGCGAGACCCACATACAATGAACGTCAACGCGGTACAGCGCGATGTACATATCGGTCAGCAGTGGGTTTGAAACGAGGTCTTCAGCGGTAGGCATGTTGCCGCCGAAATAGGCCTGATCCCATCCAGTTCCAAGGATCCATTTTCCACGGCTGCCGTGAGTTGGGTTCTTTTCGAGATAGGCGAGGACTGAGGATATGATTTGGGGGATTGTTTGGTCGAAGGCCTATTCTATATTTAGCGCCAATTCAATCCAGTAAGTGGAGTAAAAATGCGGGGTACCTTCACACCGACTTCCATCATACCGTATTGCGTAAGATGTGCTTCCAATCAAAATTAGTTTCGTTCGCAGTTGGATCAGAGTGGAGAGTGTATACCATGCCCATCCCAAAATCCCGGAAACACCCACCCCTCAATTTCTCTGATCCACCATCTCCTCCACCACGGTATATCTCCCCTATCAACCCAAACATCCCCAAACACTCCGTCTTTTGTCACCTCAAAACACGAAGCCATACCCGGCGAGGTCCATATCACGTCTTCAAACCCCGCATATACCCTCTCTGGTTGAGTACAATACAACCCCGCTCTACTTGACTCCGTCGACGAAGATAGCGAACGAGGGAAGTATGTATCGTAAGTAGTATACGCCTTAAACACACCGTATGCGGAGGCTGCGAAGATTGCAGGAAGAATGTGGTCGCGAAGGCCCAACATGACTGGTAGTTCGCTGATAAAACCGAAAGAAAGCAGGGCGTTGAAAATGGTAACACAGAGACAGAATCCCTGTCCCGGTAGTTAGGGCTTGATCAGGTAATCGACCGAATCCGGTAATATTCTGGAATGTCGTAAACTGGCTTCTTTCTTTGGAGGGCGTCAGCGAAACCGGAAATTTCTCTTGGGCTAATGACCTCGTCGGTGTGGGGCTCGAATGAGAAGGGTAAAACTATTAAGCTTTTGAACCGCCGATAAGCGACCAGTTCGAATTCGGGTTTCTGCGACGTTACATGAGTTCAACAGTTTAGGGAAAACTTTGCAGCTGCCTGATTTGGGAGAGCAGGGGAGCCGTGAGTCAGTGGCTTCAAGATATAAGTACCCATGGTTGGGAGTACAATGCTCCCTTGGCTCTACAATTGACCCCAAACATTCATCTTCACAATGGAATCGCCATCGTCGACGCCGGCAGTATCCGGCAAGAACGAAATAACCATCAAAGTAGTCACCCAACGCAACACATCCCCGAAGCTTACAAACCGGCTATTAGAGGTTGCAACTTCCGCGTTTTGGGACGACCAGACCTTTAACTGGCGATACCCAACTCGACATGGATACCCTGCCCATCACCGCCATATGTTCTGGCGGTACCTTGGTCTTGAGTTGCTGGATCCGACAATTTGGGTTGTTGTTGCCTACTTAACAGAGAACGATGTCGAAATTCCGGTAGGATATTCAACATGGCAAAGGAAAGGGCCGGGGACCGCTGAGGCCGTTAAGGGACGAGATAACTGGCTGCAAAGTAAGTACCATTTATTTGATCCTCTTATTTGACATAGTAATGATGCATAGAGGCCGTGATTCATGTATTCATATTCATATCATCATCAAGCATCTATCATACTATAAAAGCCATATGTCGTAATAAAGAAGAACGCTAGACAAAATGATGACTAAGAAAGAAAACTCCCAAAATCGTTATATATACAGAATCCGAACGCAACCTTTTCGCTCTCCACGAACGTTTGAACAACTTTCTTTTTCCGAATCCGTCAGCGTACAAACCAGCTATAGACCTTATGGCCAAAGTGTTCGAAGAAACCGAAAACCTCGTCAAGCAAATGCCGCAATTTGAAAATCATTTGCACCTCAATATATTGGTTGTCGATCCTGCATACCAGCGTCGGGGTATCGGTGAAGCTTTGGTACGGTGGGGCGTCAATAAGTCGATAAACGAAGGCCTTCCATGCGCTCTCGAAGCCTCCCGTGCCGGAAAAAGAGTATATACCAAATGCGGCTTTGAAGAAGTCCAAGCTTGCGATGGTTTGCACCCGGCTCCAGAAAAGCCGTGGCAAGAAGGTATGCACTGCCGTGAGGAAGGTTGTCAATTCGGCGTCGGCAGTTTCATGATATTTGAACCTCCATCCCTCAATTCTCAGTAGTTCCCATCTTTTTCTCTCCCTTCATCCCACCAAACCCTCTCCCTCTCAGCCTCTTTATACCGTCTGTTGTTTGTTTTGAAACTCTCCTCCCCTCCCCCACGTCTTCCCCCCACCATCCGCCAAAAGACTCAAGCTCAAAATATTAAACAGCCCTCTACCCTCTTCTCCAACTTTCCTTCCACCGACATAGTCATACCACACCCTTCCTTCACCAATTTCGTCGGCCACTCCAGAAACCTCCATAGCAACAGCACAATGCACGCTATTATGATTCCATAAACACTGCGAGCAAGCTCCGTGATCCCAATCGAATAACCCATGCACCAACATCGTCACAAAATCCTTGATTCTTAACCCGTCCGACGGCGACGCAAACGAGACGGTATAAGTACACGTCCGGCTACAGCACCTAAAACATCGCATGCTAATGTTGACGGGTTCCACCAATGCCGGTCGAGTAACTTGCATTTGGCTGACTGTATGCGGCATATCCACCAACAGCTGCTTTTCGATATACCAGTCCACGTCGTGCGGAGGGTCGCCAACTAAATCGTCAAGACCAGAGTAATTCCCATTATCCAACAACGGGGTATAATCCTTTTCTTTCCCTGGCTTGAATCCCAACTCATCGTGCGCACGTTTTACATCCTCGATTATGCGGAGCCAGAGTTTGTTGATGATTGGTAACAAGAGGATGGAGATTTCGCGGGAGGGTCGGGGTGGGTTGTAAGCATATTCGTGGCCAATGTTGGGAGAGTACATTCGTGAGGCATCCAGGCCACGAGGAATGTTGGGGTGGGCGTACATCCAAGTTTTCCATTGTACGATTGGGTGAGAAGATGTCGTTGCTATATCGTAAAATACTGGATGGACCAAACGGATATTCTTTAACAAATCTTTCGGAGGGAGATGAGAGAGGATGCCGGCGATGATTTCGGGATGATCCAATAGCTTCTCGCCACCCACAGGAGGTTTGCGGAACAGGAAGGAAAAGCAATCGAAGAGGCCGAAGCAACAGCCCCGGTTCTTGCGGCGGGCCATTACTATGGTGTTTTTGAGATTGAATACGAGTTCGAGTAGTTAGGTATGCATCAGGTCGATAAGTGGTTTTAAACGAGTGTGAGTAGAGAATCTGGGCTCCTCTGAATGGCTGGATGGCGAAGGAGTGACTGCCACGGAGCGGAGACGGTGAGAAGGAAACCTAGCTAGAAAGGAAGAGGGGATTCCCTCTGGGAATCCGGAGGGGGGGCTACACATCTTTTATTGCCAATGTACGGTACTCTTAACCCGCATAACGCGACTACACCGTTTTTTGACGGAGAGCGCTGGTATTTCGGGTCCGATAGCTGGAATGTACGACTATATAGGATGCGAATGCCACTACTGGGTAGCGATTAGCTGGTTTTGATTTTTTGATTGGGAGGGGCGAGAAAGGTGGATGGCATGAGGGCCGCGACGAATGGAGTTATGCATCGCCCGTTTGGGATGTTTCCTTTTCAGGACAGGAAATGGCTTCAATGACACCAACCAACGCAGTATCCCCGCTGAAGACAGGCTTGGCTTTGCCAGTTGGAGATGCAACCGGCGGCCCAGAATTGGTTTCAGATTTAAAAACCGTAATGGAGGATATAAAACTGGGAAATCAGTGATTTTTAATGCTTTCAAATGGATGTTGTTAGGATCGACTATTCCGCTTTCGACACAGCTGCCGACGAGGTGTCTATAGCCGTTAGCAGCCACGCACACGCGCATCAAGATACTCGACTGTTCAGCTCCCAACTTTAAGAAAATTCTCCTAGCGGTGGCTGTAATGTTCTAACTTTGGCCTGGCAACTCTCTCCGTGGTTTTTCTTTTCAACAGTCACCGATGGGTTATTCTGGCCATATAATAGACAGCCGCGCTCCTCATTCGGGATTGTGAACAAGCAAAAGGATGGAAGGCATAATTGCATAAAAGCGGTGCACCGCAACAACGGATATACGGCTCCTTCTAGATATCTCAGGTCATTATCAGGTACCGAGCGCCAGCCTTTAAGGTTTCTCCATGTTGGCCTTTTACAAAATCGTCCCAAGAGTGTCTGGTCGAGTGCCTTTGCCACTTACGCTTCTGGTTGTTCTTCTTGATCCAGGATGCCGGATGCCCGTAGTTAGAGCGGGGACTTCGAACTATCGGCTATTGCTCATATCACCATCCGGGAATCACCGACATCTGTGACCATGGAATTTCCCAGGCGTACGTCTCTTGGCCGTCCATACGGCTGCTCTCGGCTGCTCACGACAGTACGCTCATTCAGATGTTCCTCGCTCGAGATCTTGAAGTTTGGTTTTATCGGCTTCCAGCTCAATATTTGGCACGCTAAGACCTGATATGGTCAAGCGTCATCGAGGCATCAGAAATTGGCAGGTTTTATCGCTCGGTCGAGTTGAACCGCAAGCGAAATTGAAACTGATGGGCAGGGGTTGTCGCATAAACTTGCATCGTCGGGACTGTCTTTTCCACAAATTTTTGCGACCGGACAGATACTTGAAAAAATTGACTGATATGATGGTGTCATGATGACTATGGTACAAGCAGCTCTGGAAAGTCCAAATACACCGCCTTGAAGCCAGTATACTCGTTCCAATGGTATTGTCAGGGCCTGCTGGCGTCCTTTCAGATTGAATTGTAGATTGCTTTACCCCACAATTGTCGGACAGCCAAGCTTTTGCTGTCTCATCAATGAGATTCCGACCATGCGATTGAGATCGATCTCGCATGATAATGCATAAAGGTACTCTCAAGTTAGGTTTTTCGTAAATCCTCTATTTCATCTTTCGCATTGATTGCCTGGACAGCTTTAAGAACGTTGGCAGGCAGCCGTGGAGGCCTCGGGGACAGATATTCCACAATCGCACAATTCACCGACCCGCCATTAATATTCAGATCGTAAACATCCCAAATCGCGAGACTGTCATGTATACGTCAGCGTTCATCCGAGCCTCATGAAGACCATAACATTATAACAACCAAATAGCATATGAAACAGGTCATCAACATACCTAACCGCGGCTTTTCCATCGGAACTCTATCAAAGAGACTGTCCGTGGGCCCTGTTTGGGGAATGCCGAGTTGCCAATGGTCTGGGTGGAGAGCCAGTGCCACGGCTGGCGGTGCAACAATCCGGCCGACCTGAACCTCCCCTCAACACAACCCCCTCCAACAGTGGTAACTCTTACTTAAGAAGGTACCCGCTCGCTCACTGACGCCATATTGAAGATATCACTATATCCAATCACCTCACACCTACTATACTTCCCCGTAGCCGTTTCTGTTAGTCCCGGTAATTGCTCAAAATGCCGTACAACTACTCTCTCCTCTCCATCCTTGGCACATGGGGTATCGCCATGGGGTCCCACATGTATGCGGTCGCGGTCGTCAACACCTCCGGCAGGAACGTTGTGTTCGATAATGCGAATCCTAGGAACCAATGGGAAGGGTTGAAGGCTCAGCTGCCGCCCGACCTTTTCGCCCGTTCGCAGAGGGCACAGGCCGCAGCGGCGAATGGGTTAGAAATACTAAGCTTTTGGGGGGTTGCTGTGGTTAGTGTTCTCTCCTCTCCATTGCACGCCACTCCAATGCGATGAAGCTATATATTAACAAACTTGGACCTTAACTAGCTTGCGGGAAACCTCGCCCAACTGCCTATTAAATCGCTAAATGACCATGCTCTATTGTTCCTTGGGTCAAGGTCTGTTCCTCCAATGCTTTAGCCACATTCTCTCTGAAGTTTTATTAATATATCTGCCAAAAACAGAGTTCTATACAGCATTTTGTACATCAACATCTCGTCTCTTAAGCTTTCAGCTCTGAGATCGTTGGTTTGGGGTGTTGGAATTGCTGCTATTTCAAACCTTCTGTGGCAGTCTACCGTCGCGTTGAATGCTTAGGGGTTCTCTACAGTATTGGTTGCCGCATGCGCTTTAAGTTTTTCAAACAACAGTAATATAGTATCAATGTTGGAGGTTGTATATAATATCGCTCTCATACTGCCCTCTTCGCTTGAAGGGCCTAGTGCTCAAGGAAATACGACATACACACTGAAAATTTTAAAGTACAGGGTTATAAGGGCCTAGAGGACGGAAAGTTCTCACAAATACCCTCCCTAGCGGGCTTTTCGACACCGGCAGACTTCGACCGAACATCTTACACTACCGGCCGGTGCCGCAGCAGGTATTCCCATTGAGCTCCGTGCTAGTACCCTAGTATTAGATAGTTCTCCAAGATTGTTGAAATATATATTTGACGCCATCAAAATGTTTCAAACTTTACCCTCGCTCTGGTCTAGTCCCATAGGCCGCCTCCCACTGAATTCCAAAAGTCTCGCCAATTTGGCCAATAATATAAGGCCTTGGCGTCGATTGAACCATAAATAGGTAGGCTTGAAAATACCACACACAACACGTTCACATTGGCCAGCCGTGCTACAGCACCTGTAGTCGGCAGTAGTCCCGTAGTATAGTCGGCAGGAGCTCAAGATCGGGAGGCGCGGCCTGCTCTAAAGCTTAAAACCAATTAGAGATAGAGCACCGGCCTAGGACTGAAGCTTAGGAGTACTCATTAGCCATTTCGATCCTCTTCAAGCCAGTTTTGCCGTGTAATACCGATGTAATGCCTGAAGGTATAAGTGTGGTGGTTCAGATTTTGGTGGTGGGTGCTCGGGGATACACACGCAACTACCCATAGGGTTCGAATGAATTATGATCCATAAATTCCATCTTTCGCGCAGAACCCAAGGAGCTAACTAGCTCGTGCTTTACGAATTGCCTCCTAGAAACATAAATATATGAGATATCTCCAAGCCGCCGGAAGAAAGAGAAATACAACGGTTTACCTCCACTAGCTAGTAGTCAATATTTCACGCGCAGTATGTTGTAGCCATTTGGGAAAAAACCCAAACGCCTTGAGCAAGATTGTGTGCTTTGTTGTCACTTGCCGGTCGACTTTTTCAAATGCGTTGTGTTATAACGTTATTTAACCCCCTATTCAACCTTCTGGTCAGTCCCAACCTTCGGCTTAATCCTTCGAACAAGCTGTATGCACACGCAACCCCTAGTTACCGATACATGTAACTGCCGCTAATACATTTTGTACTCCTTCGATACTCCATAATCTCTCTGCACCCCGGTAGGGCCCGGAAGCGGTCGGATAGCCAACAGTCGGTTGCAGCTTAGGATGGCAGCGACGCGGTCAGCAGAAGAGGCGAATTCAACCGAACCCGAAGCCACAAAGGTTGCGAGAAATGCGCACACCGTGTTAAACATCCCTGAGCTCCTGGAGCTAGTTCTTTATCATGTTGCCGATTGGCCATTCTTCAGGAATCGAAATTCCAGATCTATCGCGGAAACGGATAGCTTTCTTGACCTTTATCATTGTGGTCTCGTCTGCAAGTTCTGGAAGAGTATCGTAGATACTTCACCTAGTATCTCCAGGAAACTTTTCAGATACAATGAAAAACAACCGAGGACACCGATCGACTATCACCAAAGTCAAGTTGGCTCCCGCGTCCCAACTTTTGTGCGTGAAGGGGATATATACCCTACGATCTGCCACTCCTTCGTGGCTTGGCTTGCTCGGCGTGTCCCCAGATGTTTTCATAAAGGCGGCAAGTTACGAATACAAGACCTCCACGATCAATACATTCAAGATAACTTCCCGCCATCCTACTTTTCCAGCCCTCCGACTACCGAAATTTTTATTCACTTCATCGAATTGCAATTTCAAATCGCTCCCGAAGCCTGGCAATTAATGCCTAACATCTCGCTTGTGGCCGTTCATTGGAGCGATGGTCACCCCGGCCAATCCTTCGTCATCAGAAACGAGAAAGGGGTGACAGTTGAGGACATAATACAGACTATATGCACCCTAATGGATTACCATGAAGAACACCATCAATTCCAATCCGCCCCCAAGAGTAACGAATTCAGAAGTCTCAGGGTCGGTATATTTAGACGAACAGAACAACAGGGTGCAAAGAAGATGCATCGCTGGGTTTCATTGACCCGCTATGGTGCTTTTGGTACAAGAGAAGATGTAACAGAGTCCCGAAAATACGAAGTTTGTAACGCCTTCAAGCTTTATTCGGTCAAAGATTGAGGGAAGATATTTCATGAGGCCAATATTGCAATACGTTTGCGGTGAGATAATCGCGCTTTGCGACTAGATACTAAACTAGGTGTGGGATACGAGGTTGCTATGTCATCGTTTAATATATTTTTTATTCCGCTTTTTAAATTTTGATGAGGTTTCTGCTAACCGGTTCAATATCATTTTTTACTTCCGTTCGGTTTTCTTCTTTTTGCTTATCTTCCTCTTTCTTAACTCCCCCGTCCAAAACTTGAATCCATAGAAAAATGACAGGAACGATGGAATGGTGGAACACAATTTGTCTCGTTCCTAACCCTTCTGCTCGAACACAAGAGATAACACAGCAAATAAAAGGCATAAGGACAGAAGAATGTAAAAATATCCCTCAGCATCTACATGCGAAGTCTCTCTAAGAAGCCAAATATGACAAATGATAACACCAAGAAAACGGTAATGCCCAGCGTCATTCATCACCTCGTTGTCTTCTCCGAACTCCGCACCCCAGTCCCGTTAAGGATTGTAAAATAATTTTCATCGCCGCTGAAAATCTCCATATCGATCTCCGCAAAGAGCTCGCAGAAGCCGATGATTCCGGACTTCTCGCCCTCTGGGTACATGGTTACGGTTCCAATGCTGAACATTTCTAACTGCCATGGGTGAGGCTTCCCTTTATTCCATGGGCGCTCCGGGTCAGCCGAAACTTTGATATATTCGTCGAAGGCAAATATAATATCGGATACCGTGATGCCATCGGGGTTTGAAAGCAAGATTCCGTTCGGATATCCAACTGTAGCCGTGCGATGATAGCCACATCTAACAGCGGTCAAGGACAAATTCGGATTCGTTTCCTTATCCCCATTTGGAAATATCGTACTTCCGGACGCCGCTGAATCCCATTGAAGAGGATGGTTTGTTTCGAAGTGGATTCTGGCCTCGGAGATCGGGGGTTCGGTGAAGTAGACATCAGGGAATTCGACCTGAAAGCGTTCTTTCACTCTTGCGAAGTTGATTTCATAGAATCTTCTGTCCGGATTCTGCCCCTTTGCCTCTAATCTTTGTCTTTCAGCATCTCTCAAGTCTCTGATGCATCGAACAAGCCAGGAGAAGAGAGGATAGCATAGGACTACTTTGGGCCGTGCCTCCTCGGATTTGAGATTTTTCACAAACGTCTTTGGATCCACGTCATCAATTTGATTCTCCTTTTTTCTGGTCCTGTAGTGCTTCGACTGCCACATCTGTTTCTGCAGCATGAGTGAGCCATCGATCAGAACTCTCCAGTGCTTATCCACCTGTCGACAAGAGTACATTAGGTCCCAAAAGCCATCCGAAACATCACAATATTGAGTCTCCATAGCAGCAGTATCCGTTTTAATGGTATTGACGAAAGAAAGGATGTTCTCGAGGATCTCGTTGATTCCGAGGGCCCTCTCGGTGGCCGTCAAACCCTCGGGTCGCCGAATGCCGGGTTCCTGTAACATTTCGTCCGCCGGTTTGACTTCCCCAAGAACGCTATAGCGTGGTCCGCTATCAGCTTTATAGGATGATTGAAGTATTTTACTTCTCATTTTCTTGAATCTAAGTTTCATGTTGGGCGTTGGGATTGAGGATCGATTCGGTCTTAGAAAATAAACCCGAGAGATGCGATTCGAATGTGGAATAAGCGTCTTGAGCACTTGATGAGGTCGAGATTACTAGTTTGTATGTTAAAAGGTTCGATCGTGAGGTGGACGCAGGTTGAATACTATTGAATTGTTGCTTGTAGGGTATAAGACTCGATCAAGGTGGGTTCGCGTTAGGTGGGTTTGTGAGTATCGGCCCGCTCAAATATACCCTTCAACTGGATTGATAGGTATTGCAGAGGTTTATTTTCAATACGAAACACATGAAGAAACTTGCCGGAGCTGGTGAGCCACTTCAGGCCACCATTTCTTCGGAGCGGGGTGGGGGTTAACGCTTGGAACTAAAAAACTAAAACTTTGGAGTAACTTCGTAAATCAGAAGTTCCTCGAGATCCTTCTTCCCATACGGAGAAAGAAGCTATTTAAGCTACTGGACACGTAGAGGACTTCAGATGTAGCGGTTACTATGTATAGGTGCTCTGTGGTTGGCGCCGATCGCCGATCTGGTTCTCCGCCGGAACTTTCAAACCCAGCAAAGGATTTCCAGGTCCGGCCCGCCATAGTACCTTCTCAAACGGAGTCTTTGTTTTCCAGTTTACCCGACAGGTCCATCGCTCGGTCATCATTAGGCGGGGTGCAGATCGGGTGTAACGTGATAGCACTTATATTAGTATGGTAGTATATGTTATTAATTAGTCTTCTAGAAGCTGTTAAGGGGGTTAGCTACTACGCTATACATCTTAGGAGAAGAAGAAACTAGAATATCCTTCACTAAGGCACCCTCTAGACCCCAGGGATGTGCCAATTTCTAGGTCATGCTCGCGATGTTCTGTTAATAGGCAGCCTTCTATGGCCAAAGATCACGAAAGATTTCGGTTTCGAAGCTTCTCCCTTTTTACATATGTACATTGCTTTAGGGAATATTTATCGAACTAGATCAACCTTTTTTCTATCAGTCAACCCCGCTTACCTGTCGAAGTATCAAGTTCGTCTCGTCGTTCCATTCAGTTTTTGTTGTGCCGATCAAAGAAACCATATATATCTCGCCACGTGCTGTCGTATCACTATGGCGGATCAACTACAAATAGCTGAAGCTACAGAGGCGACTAAACCCACTATTTCTGGCGATGAGAACTCTGTGGAGAACGAGTTAAACGATGATACACCTAGTGGAAATGACCAAAATGCACTTGTTAAAACAGAGGATAATATCGAGAATACCGAAGCTAATGATCCACCGCCTGGGAGCCCTGGGCCTTCGCAGATAGCAATAGGAGCGACCAAAGAGACTGGGAAAACGGCCAAAAAGAGAGGTCGACCAAGTAAACCTGGCAATGACCAAGAAAATGAAGTGAAAAGGAAGAGAAGCAAGCCATCCTCTAAAGAATCTACGCCAAAACCAAGGGCCAAGAACGAAAATGCAGAAGCGGATGTACCCCCTGAGAATCCAAAACGAGGTAGGGGAAGGAAAGCAAGTACATCTGTTGGAAGTTGGACAACCGAACAAGACGCATATCTGAGACAACTCTACCAGCAAACAACTGTCACCCGGGATATTCATGAAAAGTTCGAGACTAAGTTCAATAGCGGAAAAAGTCCTAATAGTTTAAAATTGCGCTGGGGTAAACTGAAACGGGATTCGCTCGTACTCACACCTAAGGAGGTAAACAAACATTGATCGAATGGCAGTTTAATAGTTTGGAGAAATACTTACTGACATGCTACGCTCGATCTCAAATTTAGGAAGAAATTCTAAAACGTGCAGTCCATACAGTCGAGAACAACAAAGCGGCGGCGGTACTTGAAATATATACGAAGGAAGGAGGAGAGGGTGTCACTAAATTGACTCAGACTTTTGTAGCGATGCAGTTGAAAAAATGGGGCGGGGTATCTACGAAATCTAGTAAGGGTCGGGATGCTGAGGAAGATCTTGACAGCGGCAATGAGGTTTGATTTTTCTAGTTTAGGTAATTTATTTGGGTTGGAATACCTCGTACTGCTATTCTTTGAAGTTCCGAATTTCTTCAATACATGATTTCAACATCGTTGGTCGGTATCGCGACCTGAATATAGGAAATATGTCAGCCTTATGGAACACAAGTGTTGACTCTGAGCATCGGTCGCCCGCCGGGACGGTCAGGCGCGGTCCACGATACACCCTACACATTGCATTGATCCATCGCTATCACGACGCATGCTCATTGCATGAAACCGGTGCGCGCATGTAACCCAGGTGCAATTAGCGGTAGCACTACAGCACTATGTCATAACAACTTGTTAAGAAACCGCGAAGTGAGAACCAAGAATGCAAAAAAGTTAGGAGGTGCTAATACGGGTCCGCTTACCCCGCCCAGGTTCCTTCATGTAGGTTGGAGGTTGGTTCAGGCACACAGCAGCCTCCGTCCTAATTCTTGATGGCCAAATCCACCAGGGACCAAAATAATTTCGGGGTTTCAGAGACAAGGCACTCTGAGGAAGGGACCGCAAGACATGCCACCTAGCATGGAGACTATATACCCTCTCATGTACTCGTTCAATGCGATCCGCGTACTGGTACATGATGCACAATCGTGCAATCAGCCGAGCAGTACACCTGCATATGCATGCACAACCAACACACTCGAGTACTCTTGTCCAATGGACACCGGTTCGTGAATTAGGACGGCAGGGCTGCAGGGTTCTAGCTCACTGTCAAGGAGTTTTTGGCCAGTCGCGTGTTGCAGTGGGCTGTATTAGGACGGATTACTTAAGAATCTGTGCCAGGGCAATGAATTAGGACGGTCTTAATCATCGGTAGGACCCGTTCTCACAGGGATTTATCGTACACACCCGACAGTCTTTTTTTAAAAAAGGAGCCGTAAAATTTGAACACTACAACCAAATCTTGTGCAATTATCCAAACCTTTATTTGGCTATATATTGGACCTATGGGCCGATATCAGTTCAGCCGCTCCTCAGCATCCCATTTATCCTTCGATCGCTAGCATGTATACAACTAGTTCTCTTGTCGTGCCCGCGGTGGATATTGCATACTAAGAGGATCGGAAGAGCGTCGGAGGATACTATCGCTATCACGACCTCGGGGATTCTTTCCAGCCAGATGACAATGGCTCAAGCACCGCTCAGCCCCGGCTTCCTTGGGAGTGGAACCTTCGAAAACCGTATTCTTGACCGGATCCAAGCCCGGGTTCCGAAACATGACTCGTTTGGATATATGAAGGAAAGGGAGGACCAGCAAATGAATATCAGCACCCCACAATATCCTTACTACGACGATACGAATTTACATGACTCCGCAGGGTTAGGGGGTAATGATACCGCTTTTTTCGACGATTGGACCGGAGAATTCGAAGGCAAATATGACCTTGGCCTAGAATTAGGTCACCCAAACGACATCCTCGACGATGTACATATAGATATAGGGTTGCCGGCCAAGCCGTCGAAGGTACGTACCAGATTTTTAATGATCCTCGGCCGCCGGTAATAAACAGAATTTAACACCAACGGGCTTACCTGACCTTCGGCATTTTCCAATCCGTAGGGTCCACTATCCGACTCCGAGAAAACCTCACTACACACAGATTTACTCGGTTTCCTCCGCAATTACAAGGCATTGAGACAACAAAGCCATATGCCCTCTCTGGATGAAAAGTTCCACTCCAGAGGTACAATTGATGTCAGTGATAGAGGGTCCTGCTACGCAGACGACGAGACTAGCGTCGTGGAGTCATACATCGGCCGGAGTTACGAGTATATGGAAAACGATTACTCTTCCAGTATGGAGCCGGTCATAGAGTCTGAAAGTCCTATTTTCTGGTTTGAACAAGACCAGTCTGAACCACCGAGTTCTTCCGCGGGCTTCAGAGATCTTGATAGTGTGATTGAGGCCTTCACCTTCGAGGCAAGCACTATAATTAAACAAATGGTTGGACTGCCAAAGCTCCAGCCCGACCCAACGATACCCCTGGACAGGAAATATCCTAGAAAGATTCCGACCAAGGAAGCCGACCAGAAAAGTTCAGGCGGAATACAGGAATGGTTATCTACTCTCGGGAAACAGTGGCCACTGTTAGCGTATCCCAAGAGACTCTCGGAACAGCGCACGGGGTTCCACCAGCTCAGGCCCAGCCAGCTAAAAGATCCCGAATTCGACAAATATAAACAAAAACCTCCCAAAGAAGCCACGAAAGGAGAACAGAGAACGGTCGCAATACTTCTTCGAACGGTCGAGGAAACCTTTGACAAGCTAAAAACAAGGTCCCAAACTGGCTCGCAAGCGCTCCAAGATTTCGTCGCTAGTCTTGGCACGACAGATCGTATATTCAAGATCGGATCTGATTCTCTTCTGAAAATCTTGAATGGGGGGATGGTGGTAACGCTTGAAGAAATATATTGTTATCTTCACGTTGCATATGCAATGTATCGAGCAGAGAAGTTGGATACAGCAGAAAAGGCTATGGCCTCGCAATTCCGCAAAGATCTGAAAGTATTCGAGCGAGTGCTGTCTTCCCAAAGTCCTCCAGATATTACTAGCGGACCTCTGCCTAAAAATGTTTTAATTTTTCGCGAAATCATGGATATTATGTGGGAGGAAATGGAGGGAGCGATTATATGGATCAAGAAAACCTGCCCGGAAACAGATCTGGAAAAGCTTGGACCCAGACCGAACGCCAACTTGCCCTACAACCTAGAGAATTCAATCCCCCAGTTCCACCGTGAGCCAGAACCGCCTGACCTTCTGGAACAGCAGCGTAATACGCAGATTAACAATCCCCGGGATAGCCAAATCGCTGCTACAGTGCCGAACATTAATCATCTAGAGTGGGAATTCCAGGACACCAGTTGGAATCAAAGATGTGAACCCCCCGACCGAAGACCTATATTGTCTATAGACAACTCTTTCGACCGCCCAAGCTCAGTTCCATGGCAGCCTTCTCTATCCGGCAATCCCACTCTCTGGTGGGCCCCAGACAATCCGCCACAGGAATTAGCCCAGTGCATTCTTATGTCGTCGTACAACGAACATAGGGCTCACACCGTATCATATCCCCCTCAGCACTCGCCACAGTCAGCACCAACCCCTGAAGATCTTCTTTGTTGCAATATTACTCAGCTAGCGTTAGAATATCTCCGTGGTAAGTCTCTAAAATACCTCACACGTCCCTGATAGTTAATAAATATACTGATCACTTCTAGGACTCTCATTTATGGAGATGTTTATGCTCTTCATGGCTGGGCTGATCTCATCACTATTAGTCTGGTCAAAAGTACAGAGTTTACCGCCTGACGCTGCCGACTGTGATTTATGTGGTGAGCCGAAGGGGGCGTTACAATGCATTACCTGTGAGCAGGTCGTGAATAGTGTCCAAGTTTGGCACCTTGCAGCCTTTGAAAATTTCAGATACGTCGTATCAAAGTTTACTCTTTTGACGAAAGAAGCATTCAACTCAAAGATCGATAAATCTTTCGTCACTAACGCCTCACTAACTCCTGGAACATCTGCGGGGGATATTGTTGAAGGGATTGTTTTATCTGATGGCGGAACTGAAGCCCTGCAGTATGAAGACTTACAAAGGTGTGAACTTCCATGCAGAAACACAAATGCACTAGCGGATATTGAGGCAGGGGCTGTATCTATTGCTCAAGAGCAAGAGGCTGTCTCGGGGCAGTTAGTCAAAGGAGCCAGAAAGCGAAAAAGAGCTCCATCAGAATCACAACCTGAGGTCGGCAACGAAGATATAGAAGAGGAAAGTGATGAGTCCGAGGCGGTGTTCATACGTGCTCGCAAACTACCTCTCACGAGTGCATCAGCATCCGGTACCCCGAGCTCGGGAATTTCAGGTATCTCGAATTCCTCAGCTAATAGCGTTAAGCGCATTCGGAAATACCCCGTAAACCGAAAGCCACGGGACTGTGATACCCAGAAGCGCAAGATGCTCTGTGGTATCGGTGAATGTCAGGCACGGTACTCGAACACAGATGGCCTTCGCAGACACCGAAAAAGGAAACACGACCCAATCACCAATCCCACGGTTTGGGCAGCATGTCTATTTCCAGGCTGTGGAGCGGTTCGACATGATATTGAAAATTTGGCTCGGGGGAATATATATACGCACCAAAAGAAACATCATTCGGAATGGATCAAGGATAAAACGAAAGAAGAAAGCTGTGGGGTTACGCGAATCTCCCCTTAAAATCCATGCTATTAATCTTTCCTCTTCTTCCTTCTCCTTCTTTCCTCCATGGCTTCGCTTTTCTTTTTTTTTTAGAAAAAAAAACGAAATTAAAAAATAATGCTCCAGGCAGCATTAGATTTGTTTGAACGTGGTTAACTAGTTAGCTAGGTCTGTCAATTTACTGGGTATATCAATCTAGCCTTTCGCGATGGAGTCAAACCTCCGAAAGTAATGGTAATTTGGGCAGTTTACGGACGCTCTCTCGCAAGCCAATAGTGGCGAGAAAGAGAATTTATATTAATCTTACTCAGGAGCCATACCATTTATTAGCCTGCTTAAACTCCGCCAATATGGAAATTGTATTATCATCTATCACACTGACAAACATTAATCCAAAATTCCCCAAATATTGCGAGAGCCTGCCACTTACATTCCACTATTCATAATGGCATTTGAGCAAGAGTTATCTCATAAACAAGCTAGTAGAAGCCTCCATGATGCGACGTGGATCAGTGTCAGCATAGGTAGCAGCTGCTCCCAAAAAAATACAACACCCCAGCTGAGAGTTTTGTGTTGGCTCTCAGTCTATTTTGGCGGCGAAAACTAGCGACATCGCTCGTTAGTCTAGATGCTGAGACGGGTGCTCGTTATCAAGATGGAAGGAGAATGAGGCCAGATAAATATTTTTATCAAAGGTGATGCGATATTGATTGCTATATAACCCATATCATCCACGGTCCCTGCCCAGAACGCGTCACAGTTCATCACTACCAACAACATCCCTACCCCTCTAACTATCATCGACAAATTTTGAAACATCAATGAATCGCTCTTCCGTTCCAAGTGGTTCCACAGGAACCATCTGCGAAGGCTGTGGGAAGCCGGATCAATATGACTTTGGCGTTTGTTCACACTGCTACACTGTCTCTGATGGCACGACCCCTGTTGCTGCAACCCAGTCCTCGAAGGCACGTAAAACACTCAAACAATCTATCTATCTACCTTCGCGAGCTGTTGATCTAATAAATTATATAGGAGGAATCTTGGAGGGAGTCATGTTTGGAAAAGCTTGACTTCATAGTTGACCAAATCAATGATCTTAAAGAAGAGATCCTTAAAAAGATCCGAATAGGTGAGTCCGAGGAAATTGAAGAAAGGTCTACAATCTTCTAGAAAAAATCTCACAAACAGTGGAATAGAAACGAACAGCCTGAGATGCACTCAGAATAGCTCGCTCACTGTCCCTCCACCACCACCAGGTGTCTTCTTACCTCAACCATCAATCCCCCCCACCATCTCTGCACCATCGGCTTCTCTTTCCTCCTTCGCCACGTCATCGGCCGAGGAGACCCCGCTGTACCAGATTATAGTGCCAGGGACTTCCGATCAGACCTCAGAATTGGGGACGTTCGTCTGCAGCATCCAACGGTGTGGGGAAGTGTTTGACCAGCAGTCATCACTTGTCAGCCATAAGGTCCGGGTACATGGGCCGTGGGAATACCACACTCGGTGTCTTTTTCCGGGGTGTACCTTCACTCATTGGAGCACTCGCCTCACTGGTAGCCGAATGGCTCTAGCTGGTCATCAGAAAAGAATCCACCCCGAGTGGTTTGAACAAACGGCTCTGGATGACAGGTTCTATGCCACCAAGCATAGTAGCATCGACCGTACATTCATCGAGAGGGTTTCCGCCAGCCAAGGTGCTAGAAACCAAAAGCGCCGCATTCCAGAAGAGAATTGAGCCCTCCATGCGCATATGCATAGGCTATCTAGTTTTGTGGGACCTCTATATGTATTGCCACCTGTACAATCAGTTCACTGGTCGAGCTTGATTGGAAAACTGACAAATGTATAGCGACTGAATGTCAAATTTGTATCATTTGGCTGCTCTACGACATTATCACTAATCATCACTAATATGGATCCGTCAATACATTGGATTTTGACCGTATTCTTAGAAAATTCTGGCCTCATACCCAGGAAAATGTTGTAACATATCAATGCTCCTATGTGCAATTGCGTTTGATATATATAAATACACGTTTTCCATTATTGCCGTATTTCAGCGTCCCCCGGCGAGGTCCAAGTCCGGCAGAAATGGTTGATATATCGATATGATGCCATCGACACACCGAGGGTTCGCAGGGCGGCTCAAGTTCCTTTGTACTCATATACTACTTAAGCATGCTCATGCTCCCGCATTCCCTCGCTGGATTTCCTTGTAGGTGGACGGCGCATCTACATGCACAAAAGTCCTTCGTTGTTACAGATCCAAATCCCCAAACCCAAGCTCCCTCCAACTATTCCATTTTGCGTATCACTTGATTATTTTTGAGCCTCCGCTAGTGCTTTATTAGGCAATCAAGAAATCTTAGAGAGTGGGTCTTAGGCCACCGGGCAGGGGTTGGCCCCGGGCATTTAGGCCGGTGGCTTTCTTGGCGTATCCCTTTTCGGATGCATCCAACATGCATCTACTGAAGAATGTCTGATGAATCTGAAGGTTTACCTGCTGTTCAGACACGAGGTACCACTGTGCGCTGCCCGCTCAATTAAATTTTGAACTCCCCAGGCGCTCTGGTAGTCGACCTTCGCCTTTTTCCTTCACACCTGAGGATCTGGGTCCCTAGGCTGTTTCAATTCAATTCTTTCGGCCTTCTTTTATCACTCTTTTTCTTCGTCTACATTCAGATCCGCAGTGCGGTGGGCTGCGCGGGATATTTGCCCGCTCTAGTTTCGAGTTTGGAAAGGCCAGCGCTCGCGCCAGTTAGAGCCTCATCTATCCGACTCGGGCCCCCAACGCAAAAATTGCAACACATCTTCACCGACGACGACTCGCGACTTTTTGAACCAGATGCACGAAGTGTGTCCCATTTGCAAACAATGGCATATGGACGCCCCATCTCAATGTCCGCAGTGCTCGTCCCAACTCATGGATTACTGGTACCCGGCCCACCAAACCCTACCAAGTGGGTACATGTCGACTACGGGTAACGAGTTGAGATTAGAGCCTACAGGGTATCTCACATTTGACAATACTCAATGCTCAAACACACCAATGACACTGTCAAATATGGGTGCTTGGCACCAGGATATCAATCATCACAGTAATGCTGGCATTGGCCTAGGAGGCGATTCACAGCTTGTGAATCAAATGGGTGCCCTCAGCCTAGCAGAGGTATGCAACTTACATCGTCTAACACAAAGTTGTGGCGTTTTTATCAAGTGTTCATCTAACGGTGGTAATTGCAAAGGGGCAGCCATCTACGTACCCGCATGCAAGACGTCGTGGTAACGATGTCCTCCAAGTTAACAGCAACTCCGGGGCCAAGGGAGGGCCGCTGGAGAACAATCTTATGTTCCTGGCCAATGGCTTCAGCCAGGAAGAAATGGTGGGTATGAGGGCAGCTTCGCCAATGAGGCTAGACGACGAAATGGCTTCGACATACCCTCGAGAATTGAGTTTCCATGAATCTCATGGGGCCACTGGGAACCATGCAGCCGCTTTCACGGATGGTGCGTGGCTTGAGCCTCCCAAGGACGAATATCCTCCCAGTATCGCCGAACTTGCGGGCCCCGAGGGTCTGGCCCCTCAAACTCCAAATGCATACTTTGGGGAACCGCTGGACGAACTTGGAATCCCCCAAAGCTTTCATCAAAGCTTCCCCCAGACCCAAACCCTATCTCAATCGACTGTTGCAACGAGTTTCGAACCCATGGCTTCGGTAACCTCCCATACCACCCAGGCTAGTTCAATCAGTGATCACCCACAATGTCGAAACTACCCGGAGGACAGGTCCAGGCCGTATACGAGCATAAAGCCGGGGACAATCTGTGATGAGTGCAACAAAGTGTTCGTCAATATTCAGGACCACAAACGAAACGTACACACGAGGCGTAAATATATAGCGATATGCAACTTCCCAGGATGCGAAGAGGTGCGTTTTGGTAGAAGCGAGCGAAAAGCTAGAAGCAATCTTTACGAGCATCATCAAAAAAAACCTCCCGCGGACGGAGGACACCGAGACTGGGCCCTGGCTGCCGGCAGAGAGAGATGTACAGTTTTCTGGGAACCCGAGGTTAATTAGGGACGAACGAACAACCTGAGCCGCTCCCCCCTTTACCCCTCGCGCCATTCCTTTGGTTTTGTTTTTTGGCTCCGAAAATCTCCACACTCTTTTGCAGATCGTTATTCAATATTGCCTTTTGAACTCTGGTTATGCATGTACTAGCGCCGCAGCCAACTAGAAGTTACTTACGACATGCGATAGTTCATCCAAAATCAATAATTATTATTATCTATGCCTAAATCGTGATTATGGACTTTACAGGAACTAATAAAACATTCCAAGTCGTAGGAGCCCCTACAAAGTAATGGGTCTCGGCGGCTCTGGGGAGTGGGTGCAATCTATGAATCATCGCTAGCTAAATATAATTGGTCGCTTGCCGAACTCGATAGAGGTTGTACACACCACGTTACGTAGACCTGGCTGTAGTACTGTACTTCAGATCGATCTAATTCTATCCCATGTACTTCATCGTCGAGATACCCTACTAACTGCTTATGTAAGCATATTTGGTAGGCCTTAAGCTTTCTCTCCGGCATAGATTAGGACTAATTGGTAAGAGCGAGGGGTTCGCTGCACCATTTAGGAGATTAGATTGAGCCTTTAACGCAACGAGACATGTTATCTGTTCTCTTTGAGCCTCCCATGTTTGAACCTTTAACTTTTAAGCCTCTGATTTTGAGCCTCTGATTTTGAGCCTCTGATTTTGAGCCTCTAGCTCTACTGCTCCCTCCTATCCACAAAACAAGGCATTCTAACCGATGACAAACCAGGCGATTAAATGCGCCGCAAAAACCCCGGCGCAAAAGCGACCTGCCCTCGCACCCCACTAGATTAAATCCCTCGTGAAAGCCGGTCCATTCATCATAGAGGTAACACAATTAGGACCTATGTACGCAAGCGCCCAGCAACCACCTCCAGTCAGCAGGAACCAAACTCAGGCCGCAAGGACAATGCCAAAGTACGTCGGATCAATGTAAAGTTGGCCAACCCATCAACTAGCCTCAACGGTTTAGGAATGTAAGTTCGTTTGTTTCACTAATGCAAGCGCCCTAGCGCCGGCCGCCGGCGAGTCAAGGGCATTCGAGATATATCAGTGTGATTAAAATCATTTTTATTGTCTGCCTTACATGCGTTCCGAATTAGGTCTCGATATGTGTCCAGTGCCACATGGACTCGAATCAACAGGGCCGTTTCGGAAGGATGAGGCCAGTGAGGCACTAACCTAAAGCGCCCTAGGAGGGGTATCACGAAGAAAGATAGAGATGGATCCTCAACCTCTGCCAGAAAGGATTTATCTCGAATCGAGAAAGAGTCAGCCCCATTCGTCAAACCTATAAATATGCTACTTTCGCTACCCCCCTAAAAGCATTAGCTAGGCCTTTCCGGGCCATCTTGCGTTTTTCCTGCGTTCGAATAGGTCCCTAGAATTCCACCAGGCTATCGGAGACTGGCTTCGCTTGCGTTAGCGATACAGGGGGTGTCGACCTGCGAGGCCTTCCACGCGATAGTCTACATATCCGGTTGGATAATCGGCATGCCCTTGCGGAATAAACCCAATCCGTGTTATACGCTGGTGAGAATGGCTGTCTCGTGACTAGAACTTTTGAGTGGGAGAACCATGCTCGCAACTCATTGTTGGCTAGTGGTGAGTTCATGTTCAGAATGTTTATGGGCTGGTAGAGCACTCACGTATACGTGTACAATCCCATCATCATGATCAGAATGGGTAGCGGTAGTGTATTTAGTTCAGAAGTTCATGTCTTGTTTACTTACTTGCTTATAGTTGGCTAGTTTGTTAAATATGTAGTCCCTAGCCTGTGAACTAGCCTGCGAACTTAGTGGAATATTGCAAGAAGTTGACGGCAGCCTCAATTGGTCTTGTTGGTACCAACCTCAATGGCTTTCGAATCTTGTGTCGTTTCGGAACAGCAACATTGGCAGCGTTGCTGACAAACAACACTGAATTCATGAATAGCCATATTGGTGGCCGAAGGGAAACTCGAATTTTCCAGCTTGGGGGCATCAGCTGGGTCCGGTCAGCTTGTGGTGAAGGCCTTTGCGGAGTTCGCGACAAACGCAACCTTTCTTTTCTTTTCCGAGTTCTGCGTTTCCGCGCTAGTCCCCACCATTGCGACAGACCTCAGCGCACCCCTTGCCGTTTGAACTGCATAGCCAGAATTCGGTATAGGGATGATGGGTGATGGGTGACGATGGTTTGGTTGAATCTGGACGGACTAGACTAATCCAGCATGATCTTTACGGGACCTTGAAAGTGTGTTATAAGAAATCAAGTTCCCTGGCCTCCGACATGCTTCTGTATTTTCGGCCCCATACAAGTGGAACCTTTAAGCTTATTTTCTACCGATATATTGTTTTCCTCTTCCTCCTTTCGCCTCTCAATTCATAACGAAAAATCTCTTGTCGCAAGAGTGAACAAGGCTTCTCATCCACGAGTTTTCTCCCTCGAAGCTTCTCGCCCCTCAGCCGAAGGTCTGGGCACAAGCCCCTCAATCGATCGCAAAAACTTTCCGATAAGACGTCAGCTGAACGAGTTTTCCGGTTCGCGGACATACCAATTCAACTCATCCATTAGACCTGCGCCGCAGGCAACGGAAAAAAAAAAAATTTGATGAACATTTTCTGATTATAATACCAGTTGTAGACAAAGGAATTATCGCCTACAAAACGGGAGGCGCAAGCTCTTAAGTCGCCTGTAATCAATGAACCCATACCAACGTTTAAATCTTGAATTGCGATAGGAGATATTTCTTTTGCCCTTCGCGATTAGATTTTGGTTTCCAATTTTTTTGTGCTCCGATTGCAATTGTGTAGACGTCACCGAAACAGTTCGCAATCGGGTTGAATTACAGCACAGGCCCCCGGCTCCTCGAACATTTTGAACTCTGGTGTTTTTAAACTTTCAGATTTAAGTATGCTACCAGTAGGAAGTACCGCACGTGGTCGCCTCAAATTCTCTGTGGATTGCACTTGTACATACATGGGCGTGAACCACCAAGAGGCTTGTGATCTCTGTGCCGGCTACATAAGTTACAGCTACCCGTTCAAGAGCGAAAGCGCCACCCGCTTCCCTAGCCACAAATGGCCCCACATTCCACCGCCGCATAGATCACATGACACGTTCTCGGATTTCGGAGCCTTTCTCCCAGGGTTCAAGGCTACCTGGGGCCCCTCCCCCGGCCTAGCGAATGACGGCGCAGATTTGACAACGGTTCCTGGGTGGACGAGGCTGACACAATATCCAATAGTCGGCCCCGGCATTGATAGCAACTGCAGCAATAGTACACTCTCCACAGGGGCCTCAAGGCCAGCGCCCCGCTCCGACCTACCCTCCTTCGATGCGCAGCCAACGCAGGATTTCCGCGAAGATCCGTGGTGGCCCGTGGAAACGAATGTGGGCATACCTCACCCCATCCCCAACCAATTGGAGCCTCAACACGGCGTCGAGAGTTTCGACCACATTATAAAAGTGGGTAATCCAGATCTGGATTTACCCTTTAATTTCGACGCTCACCTCGATCTGGAGGAACACGACTACCGGCGAGAGATTGCTTTAGATCATTCAAATGCAGGGCTTTCGAACCCTGGATTTGGGATTCCGCAAGCCAGGCGGGCAACCATATCGGCAACTGGCCCGTACGCGCCACAAACCTACCCCCAAGTAACTATGGTTCCTATGGCAGCGACTCCTCCAGCAAACATCGTCCTGAGGCCTCCCCGAGAGTATCGTGGTAATCGCAGACCGCGTCTAGTCTCGAATACGCAATCCTCGCATGTGGTGATATCCACGATGGATTCGACCAGCCGTGCTCCGCGCCACAACGGCCGCGCGAGGCGCAAAGATGGGCACGTGACGAGAGAACGGTTCTGCGCCCGGTGCCTCTACCCGGATTGTGTCAATGTAATGTATAGCAAAAGGAAAGGGAAGGCTCTGGACAACCTCTACCAGCAACATCAGAAGAAAAAGCACGTTGATTGGGTTAGAGGTAAAACCGTAGAAGAGCGGTGTTCTGTCACATATGTTACGGCCATACCCACAGTCAGGCGCAAGCGATCCGATCAACCAACTTTCTGACCATAGTATGCGCATGCTTCAACTGCCTAGATCTGGAGCCTCTGGATTCGTCCCTCAACCTCGAAAATATATTCTCTTGTTTTTCTCCGCGGGATCGTTTACACTTCCTATGGCGTTCTTTTCTTTCCTATCATTTCCCTTGGCTGCTCATTGGAACATTGATATCATGATACCCATTCCCAACATTTGCAAGGTAGTGCTGCGCTTCTCGCTCCTACTTCTGGCCATCCTCCTCCAGTCCCTCTCCATCCCTGTATTAATACCCCCCCTGCCGCCTCTTCCCTTGTTCTTGTCCTCCGTTCCCTAGCAGGGGGCTCTTACTTCTCCGTTCAGCTTTGACGCTATTTAATGTCTGCATAGCTAGCATCAGTCTGGTGCTATATGACTTAAAAGTTGGATACAAGTTTAAATAAAAGAATTCTTTGTTTAAGGAATTTATACCTAGGCATACACATGAAATACAAGGTCACTACCTAGATGGGTGCTGTGGGGTTGTAGTTCTCCTGTATCTAGTGATGAAGTCTAGTATTTGGCAGACAGTTATATCAGCCATCACTAGACACGGATACGAAAAAAATCACCTCTATGCAATGTTGTTGGCGTTCAGCATCTGAGCTTCCCAAAATGGGAATTCAGGAACTCGGAAGAATGAGTCGGGAACCTCCGCCGCTTCCTGCACCCTGCAACTAAATCTTAGCGGGCGGATGGTGAGGAATCTTACGTACTCCGATGTCAAAAGAAATATTCGCGATCGCCCTATATTGGGCCAATTGGGACTTGCTTGAGAATTAATTCAAAGGGCTTCACCCGAATTCTGCCGAAGGGCTCGGCGGGAGCTCATCGTCAGTGGATTCCGGCGTGGAGTGTCAAATGCGCAAACCCGACTGTGTTGCCGGGAGACCTCGAGGCCGCGAGGTCAGATTAAGTTACACAAGCAACAGAGGCCTAGTGGAATATCGGTCAAGCAGCATCACCCAGACGACTGCGTGGCGATCACAAGCATCCCTGTTCGACATTCGATGATCTGCGCATATCTCTGTACTCTGTTACTCCACTGAAAGTGTAGATTACCGTCAATCCTTTTAGATCTTGTCCAACCAGAATAACATCCACCAAATGCAACAGAGCAGAGTACCTAAAAGTGTTGCGACTACAGCTGTCGCTGTATTAGGATGCGATTGAGGATGATATATCTTTGAAGTCCTCACAGCCTTGTCGGCAAAACTTAACAAAACGGCACCTGCCGTCCTCCGCGGCTTGGCATGGGCCCCGCTGACATCATCAAAATGTGCTTTGGGTCCATCTATATCTCAGGAGCGTCGGCCTTGTTGTTTACATAAAGTAAGGGCACACCTGCATCGCGATGCAGCCGACGACCTAAAATTCTAATTAAAACAGCTTGTATTTTAGGTCAATAACTCGCATGATAAGGAAATCTTTCAGCCGGGAGTCATCGACATTCATGCAACGCTTCCAGTCGGGACGAGGATTCGGGGGCATAATGATTGAGGATACGTATCGATAGTAGCCAGCCGAGGCCTAAATGTCCCGCCTTTCAGCTTCCAATCGATTTTGGGCTGCTTTTGTTAGCCAGTTCCATGGAGGAGCCTCCTGGCGAACGAGGGCGTCCTAAACCCCTTTGTGATATGCATGCAATCGATAGCCATTGTGTGAGACAACCCCGGTTAACATTCGGTAGAGGCATCTAGCGGCATCGGGTTTTGAACTCAAACCCGCCATTTAGGCCTGCGTCAGCTACTTCTAGGGACTAAATCTAGTGGCTGGGTGTCCCGTGAGGGGTCAGGGCCCCTAATGTAGTTCGATGACACCTTTTGCGCATTTGTCGGGGTTGGGCTAACAGTTTGAGCTCACTAGGGTAAGCTTCAGGTTCCAGCTGTGCTCCTTGGGCAATACTAGCGCCGGTCGGGCTTCCATCCTCAACACTTCCGTAGAACATGTACAGACACTTTAGGGTATATGCGACAGAAACTCCGCTCGCAGTTTCTCATAAATGGCAAAACTTTGGTTTTGGCTTCGCTGTGCATGTCGTGAATTGGCGACAATGGTATGGCAAATTAGGCTTCGAGAAGGTATAAAGAACCGAGGTGGCGAACCCACCTCCAACGTGTGTATTAGCATCAGTTTAGTTAAGCACAGTGGAGATCTCTAGCAAGTAGAAGTTAGCGGCAGTAGTACAAAATTCGTCTCCAAACAGTCCCGAATAGCTTTATCTTTATAAGCAAAAAAGCGGCAACCGATAGCCATGAGTTTTCGAGTTGTTCACCGACGGGGTTACCAAGGCGATGAGGCACATCGAAATTCCACAACGACAAACGGTTCCACCGCCAACGAACCTGCAAACTGGAATAATAACTCCAGTCATGACACGGCCGTCTCTCTAGGGCCAGGCCCGGGCGATAATTACAATGACCAGGCCTGGTTCATTGGCGGTAATTCGTTTCCGCTGGGAATGCTGGAGACCTTTACACCTGCGCCTCATCAAGACCAAGGCCTTGACGATACTGTTGATGCTGATGGTGAAGAAATCTTCCCGATGCATGCGGGTGTAGATCCCCCATGGGCAACAAACAATGCTGAAGCAGGTTTACTTTCGCCAGAGGTTCGTAAGGTTTATCGTATTCTAGGTAGGCAAAATACTAATCCAAATTCTTGGGGTAGTTAACTTTAGTGGGGCCACCAAACACAGATAGCGGCCCAATAATCGACGAGGTGCCTCGCCTGCAATTGGGTCAATGTCCTGAGGCGGGCGGGAGAACGTACAACCCAGACCGCCGACGAGTTGAGCTTGAAGCCGGGCGCGAGCGAAAAGAGTGCGGCATCGATGGCTGCACTTTGATGTACGCTACTGAGAATTCCCGCCGTCGACATTGGGAAAATAAGCATCGATCTGATGCTAAATTTTGTGCTCGATGCCTGTATCCAGGCTGCAAGGCTAAGCGATGGGGCAATACAGAAGAACTAGTGTGGAGCAATATGCAGACTCACCAACGTGAGGCTACAAAGAAGCAAAGGCACGATGTTGCGATTCTCGGTAAAACCAAAAAGGAGAGATGTGAAATTTCAAAATATCCGAATCCAAAACATGCTTAAACAGCGACCGTTGTTTCCAGAATCTACAATGTTCAGATATCTAGATTTACATGGCGACAAATCATGCTGCATGATACCCTTTCGCGAACTCGTTTGGTGGCTTCAAGCTGGCGAAGGGTGTTTGGTGTTTCCTATTCATTTCTGCTTTGGTGTTTTCTGCTCGTTTCTGCTTTGTTGATGGCTCATGTATGGTTTAGTTATTGCAATAAACTTCAAATCTCACCAATCGATTATCGCAGTATCCGTATATCTAATTGGTCGTGGACCGTATAAACATCCCTTCGGTTTAAGAGACTCTCAGAATAACTAAAGTTCCGATTATCGGCCCGAGTGGTGGTGGGGTTTTGCACGTGCCGTAGTACGAAGACGAAGGATGGAAGGGGCATGTATCTAATCGAATGGCCGGGGACGGAGTACTGTGCAGCTGCTCGGACTGTCGGCCGCAATCCATAATAGTCCTGACGGCCGCCTTTCGTGCGATCAGATGGGCCTCAGTGGTACTAAACTCCATTTCCAAGATGCAGGGGTATGGGAAGCTCATGAATCCCTCTTCGGCATCTATGGTTTGGGTGCAAAGGATAGTTGATCTCGTATTAGGACCGTGGGGTGTTGAGTTTGGGACTGTTAACAGACGATGAGCTGGGCGTGAATCATAGACCTAATTAATCGTCGGGATGATAGGCTTCGCTCCGAACTAAATTTTCAAGTCAGGGCTGACTTGTGATTGCGAAGACTTGTGCAAAAAGTTCGTCCGGCGGGTAGGGTTGATGGGTGTGGTCGGCTTGTAAAGGACCGGTTTTGGGGCGCAGAGAGCGTGGGCCGAGCCGGCCTAGTATCGGAGGAAATTCTAATTCATTATGACGTTGCATTTCGATTTAGGACGTATAGAGAGGGCGGGCCCTCGTAAGTTATCCCTAAAGTGAATGTGTATCGGTCTGGGATTTTAAGCCTTGGAAGGGTCGGCCGAACATTGGATCCAAGACAGGCTTTGCGTGTGGTGATATAGTTACGAAATCCTTTGAAATCCAGTGGCGAGGGATGGGACCTAAAAGTCTGTAGGGGTATGCCCCTCTTATGAACCGCGATTGTCTGTCCAGATCATCATGCAGCTGCGCAGCCGCGGCTGAGATACCCTAATGTCGTGATTTAGGACACCACAGCTTGGCACTGAATTAGGGATCTGAACAGCTAAAGCCCGATAATCCGGGCGACATTAGGAACTTCATGCAGCCTAGATTTTAGGGAGCTTTCAAGTCCCTAATATATGAATTTAGCGTTAGTGCAGGCGTCGGATTTTGTATAGGTGTGACTTCCTGCGCTGTGAAGGACCCGCGCTCTCTTTCAGCCTCGTCAGAAGATGGCATCCTAAAGTGAACTCTGAAACCTGACACAAACCCGCATGTAAATCTCTTGTCTCTTGCCCCTTGTAGGATCGGCTTTTGCCCCAAGCACTTTCGCTTTCGCTTTCGTCTTTCGGGGCCGGCGTTTGCGGGGCAGATTTGAAAACGCATAATCGAACTGGTTTGGTCTATCATGAAATTCAAAGGCGTTGCGCATTGGCGTTGTTAAATTGCAATAGATATATCTATCTTAACAGAATTTGCCCGTTAACCTTCTTAAAGGATTTTATGTATAAGAAGGCCTTGAGCGCTGCACTACCCGTATATACAGTCCTTGATTTATATCTATCCTTGAACACCGCCACAGATCTATTTGGCCTAACACGTCCTATATCATTTAATATTTCTATCCTTCTAAGCGGTTGCCTTTTCTATCTTGGAATTAGAAAGGTAGAACTAGCACTATAAACGCCGGTCATATTGCAGCAGCTACGATCCCAAACTTTCCAAATCGCCTTGCATGGAATGTGCGCTTCGCATCATCCACATCAGTTAACTGGTTCCGCCGCTGAGAACCAAGATTCCATGAACGAGGACTATCACGACATTGAGTGTGGACCTCCAACCAAGCAAGAGCCACCTGAATATACTAGTATATCGTGGAATCCATCAGAGTGTCTATCCAATGACGACAAGGACTATCCTGCATCAATCACGGAAGGTGAAACACCTCTAGTATTGACACCCGATGTATGTTTTAACTACGAAAGATATTAAGACGTCGATACAAATAAACTGCTAACGCTGTTAATTAGGGCTGTACATTGCTGGAAAGAGCGGCTCTCGAACTAGAGGGTAGCGTTTACCCCAATTTCGGCGTGGTGGGTGCGCACAACGGACCCGGGTATCTCCTGCCCGCCAGCTGCGAGCTTGTATCTAGCTATAGCAACGCAGCCGAAATGGATTTGGACAACGGTGAAGACTACGATGATTTATGTACGATGCAAAACCGAGCTGGACGTCCATGGGATACACCAGAAACCGATTTACCCATGCTTGCCGATGAAATACCGGAGTATGGGTATCACTCTTGGCCTGAAGTGGCCAACGACCACCGGTCTAGAAATGTTATGCAAGGCTGCGGTAGGACTGTCCTCTACCAGCGGGAACCAGCCATGGGGCATCTGATGCCGGGAATTTCAAATTACTCGTACGGAATTCAGAGCGGATGTTCCGAGTTCTTGGAACATATACACTTGGATGAGTGGGACGGGATCGTTTCATGTATAGAATCTACAAATCATTGGATGTACCGTAAGAACCGCGTGCACCAATTTAAAAGAACAAGACAACAGAAATGGTATCGAGATGGGCTGCGACTAAGGCGTGCCGGCCCAGGAACTCTTTCCAGGTACAGATCGAATATGCGTTGGCCGACCAACCCTCCTGGTATTCGATGCTGGTCCCCTGCATGTCGAATAATTAACTGAAGAGGGATAGTGAGGTACAAAAATCTAGCTATTACCGGTATACGGGTCAGGGTGGTTCGGCTAGAATATGGGTGATCACGTGAAGTCACCTATCAGTCTAAGCGTTAGATCTATCTACTAAGCAATTACTAATTTATCACAATTTGAATGCTTTTAAAATTGCGATGCATTTAATTTTTGTCACACGAAGCGTCGAAGCGTTTTGCTTCGTTGAGGCTGATTTACGAGACCAGTGTCGACGCCTTTCTTCGTTGAGCTCATGAGGCTATTTTGCAAGCCTAGGAGGTTGTTGCTTCTGTGCATGATTAACTAAGCACTAGCGCGGTCAACGCTTATCGCTGCGGGATAGTCATGACCAACCCAGATGATAGTACCGACATTTAACATTTAGCACGGTTTGTTGTTAAATCTCATAATTTTTCAGTCCCGTGGGCAGATCCCCCAGCCCCACAGAAATGACAGTCCCAAAGCCCTGCTGCCGTCTCCACTGTGGCCATTATAATATATTATTTTTGAGAGTTAGTTAAGATACCCGCTGATTGAATTGATTATCTTGAATAGAAAGGCTTGATTGTGTACGAATATATGCCTGTGTCCTGTGGTTTTATCCAGATACGCTCGCCAGGATGCCTACCATAGGAGTGGCGTTAAGCTTATAAAGGGTATAACTAAACTTATCCTATCAGAACCGCGGTACCATGGCTTGGCCCCTGGCCGTTAATATTATAGCTCCCCGTCACCTTGCTACCGAAGCGTCGTATATTACGAGACTAGCTCCCCGTATTGCCGGTGCTTCTTCGTTCTACCCGCAGCACCTGTGCTCTACATTATTGTGTTGCATCTGTTGTATTATTGTTTAAATTTGGCTTTCTATTGGCTATCAAAATCTTGACAATATGCACCACTTTATTCTTCTATTACTGTAATGATTGATCCAATCATATTTTATTTGATAATGCCTGTAACTTTCTCCGCAAGGGATAATTCCTTAACTTTAGGCCCCTTTGTCCGCTATATAAAGACCACCGTTGTTCGACATCCAAATTCCTTGACATGAGAACCTCGTATACGGCATCTCGTAACCTCAACACAAATTTGCTTACGGCGGCAGCTTGACACAAAACACCTCGTCTTAACACCAAAACAGGCTTAACACTAGCAGCGGAAAGAATGAAAAGAAATTAAAGCGCAATAAAAAAATTTATCGAGATCGATTGGCGAACGTTATTTTCCATTGATAGCTTCATCACTTCAAACTTCCGACAGAGCCCGGCCTAGTGGGGTATCGGGTGCAACAGCAAAAAAACTACAACAATTGGCCAGCCTAACTAGAACTTAACTCGGCATGACCGCGTAAAAATGCGCCTACCATTTAAAGCGGACCAGGATACAGGGATAGTTACAATCCATCCAGGAAGTATGGTTAGTGTCCATATTAATTCCCGGTAGCTGGGGTTATAAGGCAGAGTGTCTGACAAAGTATTGGCTCATTAATTAGCACCAATTCGAAGAATACCGGTGGAACAGACTACCCTGCTTAGATGGCGGCGACCACATTCCAGCGTCAAATGAGCTGTTCGACTCTCTGTTTAGCGAACAGCCTATGACGACACCCTACCGAACTACGATTAACCCTCAATTACTGCGAAGATCTGGATTTAGAGCGTCGGCTGAGCGATGGGACGAAGTCAGTTGCAATAGTATGGAGATGCTCCCCGAGCTCTGGCTCTGCTTTGTTCTAATCAAGATTATAGATCTACAGCTTAATTTACAGCAAGAAGGTGAGCCGAGGATTCGGGAGCTCTCAGGGGTCGTTGACATTGGCTTTGAGCATGAGCCTGATATTAGTTCAGATATTAGCTATGGCGAGGCCACAGCCAGCTGGTTCCCCGATTCATGGACAGCTGATCTTCATAAGTCTGGTACTAGAATACCGGATATCCTGGGGCCTGCAGAAGCGCCAAATGGGGAGTTGGATAACATGGACTCTGCCCCAGCAACCCCCACTGTACCGCTTCCTAGCACTAAGGCTCCACGAACCTATCCTCAGAACCGCAAGCCACGGAACAACGGCTTGACGGTCAATGCGGCTAGAGAGCTGTTTCCTTGTGATTTTCTAGATTGTACATCTTTGTTTGGTAGCCGATGCAGTCTTCGGAAACATAAGCAGAGCAAACATATTTCTCAGCATGTCTATTCTGCCCGATGCCGTTTCCCTGGATGTACAAGCGAACACAACGCTGGTGTAGAGGGAAGAGCCCGAGACAACCTCAACATCCACCAGAGAAATAAGCACCCTGATTGGTTTAAGAATACACCTAAGCATGAGAGGTATTCCCTGACTGAATTACCGAAAGTAATGCCTAATTGAGTTGTCCTGCTTTCGGTTTTACCCTCCCTTATTATATCTCCAACACCTTCTACATAGTTAGGCCTTTGATTATAACATTTTATGAGCAAATCCAACTGCTCACTCACTCGTTTTGGCTATATCGTTTATTTGTTCCGTTGAAAGCTGCGGCTTATTACAGAGATGAGATCATGTACCGACCTCGGCTACATGTTCATTCTTACCATTGCATTGCAGGGTCTAAGGCGGTCTCGTCTACATAGAAAATGTACTATACACGCAATGTAAAAACTGCTGGCTAAATAATCCAAAATATCGAACTCGCCCTATTCTTCACCACCTCGATTAACTGAAGACCGCCGAATCACAACAGGCCAATGTAGAAAAAAGATATTACCATGGCAGACTAGGAGCTAGAAGTATGTCTTAAAGTGAGCCCGCTGATGTTTTGTTGTTCTACTCTAGAGTTCGGGAAATGCACCATCATGGTTGTAAGTTTGGAGCAGGGTAACAAGCTTGGTGTTTCGAGGCCAGTTTCCATCGTCCAGTTATTTCGCGGCCCACAAAATTACAAACCAAAAAGTGAAAACCGGATGATTGACAATACAGTTCAACGAGTCGTCGCTCAGGCACTGACGCGCCAAAACATGAAATTTTGGGATTTTTGCAGCTGCAAAAGCTAGCCCTCTACACAAACAAATTCATATATAAGAATTGAATTAAATTGCTTCAGCTTAGCCATAGTTAAGCAGTGAGGTTAGCAAAGAGTAGTTAGAAGAGTTGTTGTAGGCTGGTTATATGCAACACATTTACATAACCACTGGCCTGCTGGTGACCAAATGAGGCTGTTGGAAACTAGTGGATCGACTGGTGTTGCACAACGAGGCAACTGTTGGATCCATGGAACTATTAGGAGATTTTCGAATTTTGGATTTTTGTGGTCTCGTGATTTTTGCGGGCGAACCTAAGGTGTCCCCGTGGCCTTTCGTACAATGGGTTGGAAGTCCGCTCAGAAAATGCCGTGTTCGGTCAGTCTCGTAACTAAAAAATAAAATTTCAGTTCAATTTCGCGGGGGGCTTATATTAGTCCCGACGGACCCTTCCCAAAATGTGTTGTCACAGTCCACCAATACGGTCCTTCGAACTTCATGTCTGAAGACTGCGAGTAGCTCCACTAAACCCTTTTAGTCCACCCCTCTTAAACATGCATGATATCCATGTCATGAACTCAACGGTTGAAAATGTTCGAACACACTCCATAAATTCAGCCTGCTCCCTATCTAAATAGCACGAAATGAGTATCTAGTTCCATTGACAATTCCTTTGGGCCGAAGAATTTTCTTTCTATCATTTATCGCTCTCAATCTAGTTCCAACGAGGCCACTCTCGGTACTTTTTCGTTCACCAATTAACAAGCTTTCACTAGACTGGGGTGAAGGCAGCGTTCCGGCCTTGTTGCAACCAGGCTCTGGTCCAAGCTCATTCCCAGACTAGTTATTGTTTAGAGCTCTATCTCAAGTACTTAAGTGGCCTTAAGTCATTCATCGTTAAGTGGATCGTCTAAATTCGCAATATAACCCTTCTTACCAGGAACTCATTGCCCGCGACTAAGCACTATTTCCAGAGCTTGTTCATGCGATCTAGCTGGGGAACTAGAGTGCAAGAAATAATATCCCTATCTGAAGAAAGTCATCCTTGCATACCTTCTGGAGGAAGTCGAATTGCCTGGCTATATTATATCTTTGACGATGGACTTCCAAATGGCGGTACATAGCCAACACAACTAAGGCACCCAAATGTCAGATCTAGAGGTCAGTAGTACCGATTGTGGAAATCATTAGGGTTTTCAAGTAGTCTGGGTTAGAATGGAACGGAGCCTAACATGACAATTCAGCACCTCGGGTCTGCAACGTTTGAAGTGAGTCGACTAGAAGACCAACGATACCTAGTCTTGGACTGCGGACCATACACTTTCTCGCCAGCCGCAGATGAATTAGAGCCCTCTCTGTTCCCAGGAAGATATACAATGGAGCCTTGCCAGCCCACGATCGACCCTAGACTGCTGAACGAGCGGTTTGAATTTGGGAACTCGGCTGTGCAATGGGACGACTTCACCTGCGCGGGTATGGGGATTCTATATAGTATCTGTCCGGGTACCTGTCCCTGTCTAGCACTAATACAGATATAGACATACCACTTCCTAGTCAGCGGGGGCCCGAGCCAAGCGCCAGTGGCTGTTCGGTCGATATAAATGTCGGTCTGCATCATGAATCCAATCAACAACCTCGGTACACTGATTCGGACGTCGATTTCAACTCATTCTTCAACAGTTGGGCACCGGACCCTCAGGAGCCTGATGCTTTAGAGTTTGCTCTTCGTAAACTGGATATTGGAGAACCTTATGCTCGTAAACACCCCAATCAAAAAGCTAGCTCGGCGGTATATAGCCCGGATATGGCTGGTATGATTAGCCCTCGAGCATATCGCCAGAACCGCAAACGACGAGGCAGCAGATCAACAGCTAAGACCTCCCAAAGGCTCTTGAAATGTGATGCTCCCGGTTGCATCTCGGTCTATACTGACCAGGGAAGCCTTCGAAAGCACATTAGGAGCAAACACTTGTCTCGGCATGTCTTCTACGCTCGGTGCCTTATCGGCGATTGTAAAAGCGAATATAGGGCTGAAATTGGGGGAAGAGCCTGGAATAATCTTATTATCCACCAAAAGAGAAAACATCCATGGAATCTCGAGAAACCTGAAGGCGAGAGGTGCCTCGTGACCAGGAAACCAAAGGTGAAGCTTGTCTAAAGTCGCCCCACTGATACGCTTTGTTTCTTGATTGTCCGAAAACGTCAAAAGTTGCCGATAGTATTCGCTCCACTTGTCTTTGATTTGTTGTTTTACGAGTCTATTACCAAGCTTCGACGCTCTTCCCGGCTATCGTATACCTAGCCGAAATACTGGTAATACATATTTCTTCCTACGTCACACATTGATGATGTTGCATTGGATACTAGAATCATACTATGAATGGAGTTACCTCGATGCCGATAGTCTTATGGCTTTTTCTGCTGTTCTAATCAGAGGTGTAATCGGGTTCCGGCGATCAAATGCTGGGTATTCGCTAGACATAATGAATGGCCCTGTATATGTAGCGTAGAGTTACCATAGCGAGTCTGGGCACTGGCCACGGCGCCAGTTTTGTATATATTTTTCGCTGAGAAGTATAATGAATAAGCTCTGTGCTGCCAGAATACAGTCGATGAAAGATATCAGTGGGACGTCTGTGTTGACTTGCCTGTTGAGCCCGTGACCTGGGTAGGTACACATGGATGGCTCTAGTTTGAATACTGGGCAAGGTAGGATGCTTCGATATATATACCCGACTGCTGTAAGCAGAAGGGACTTAAGTTAACGCGGATAAGGCTGGAAGCTGAGAAAACCACCCTACGGTCGTCATCGCCCAAATAGGAAAAACATTCCTAATTCGGATGAATCTTCAAAATTGAATATAAGAGTAAAATATCGAAAGAAAAAGAGGCCAGGCGAGCTCGGTCATACACACGGCTGCGAAGCAGGGGAATGAATGTGCGGTGCGAGACACCATCTCTAGTACCGTTTCTGTCGGCAGATCGTGGGCTAGAGAAATTTGTGTAACCACCTTATATGTAACGCCACAGTGGCTAGGTGTGGCTGAAGAGGCTATGAATTTGTTGAGTTTGCATTGCTAGAATCAGAGGAACCATTCTGCACCTCCCACATCATCTCAGCTTCCGTTTAGTTGATTCGTAAACAGTCTAAGATCTATCCCTCCAAAAATGATAATATTTCTTATCTATGGCAACGTGGCGTACTGTTCCTTCATTGTGGCGACCTTCTCATGGGTCGGTTGTATGTTACTCGCGTTAGCCTAGTTGGTGACCAGGTGCAGCGCTCGCTTACCTTTGTGTAATGGTGCTAGGTCCGGGAGCTAAAAACGGTTATCCTAACCTCTTGGTTTATTAGCACGTAAAGTGTAGTATTCCTTGAACGACGGCTTCGATACTCCGCCGGAGTAGTTGCTGCGGCTAATGTTTAGAGGGTCCCTTCTGACAGGTACTAGTATTGACCTGCTTAGCTTTTTAGGTGTCCAAGGTGGTCTCGTTCCAGTCCAAGGTAAGGTTTACTACGCTGCAACTAAGAGAAAGCCAGCTCACAACGAGGGGGTAACTGGTTGATGGCGTTGGAGGACAGCAATATGTATGGCGGGGAGCCTTTTTTCTTTTCCGATTTAGACTGTCGAGCTATTGACCTCGCGATGAAGGACGGTAGAGCTTGGGGTTGTGTTTGCTGCACGCGTGCCTTGTGGAATATGATTATTCCTTTCTCCGCTCCAAAATAGATGCGGACATTCTCGATCTTGAGAAATTTGTGCCTGGCGTGTGGGGGCCTCCAGGAAAAAGCAATCTAAACCGGCGTACTCTTAGCTAGGCCCAGCCACCTAGCATAAGTGTGATGCACAACTCGGGATGCAGAGCATCATCATCAAACAGTAGCACGGCAGGGGGGNGGGGGGGGGGGGGGGGTTATAAAGGCACGATCCGCGTTGGGATAGCAGCTTGGTGGGCCAGTAGAAATTCGACGTTTGACGGTTAGTACTATAGTGCGGAGAACGTCGAACAGGGCAAGCGAGCAATTTTCGAGTCGGGTTTTCACATCATGCCAGTGCTAAACTGGCATCTCTAGCGTTGCATAAATCGATCGTTACACACCTATGCGCTGGCTGTGTTTCGAAACGTCAAACATGCTAGTGCCTGTAATATTACTGGCCAGAGGAACAGGTGATACCCACACCTCGTCAAGCACAGCCAACACGCAACAACATCCAAATGTTTTAAAGGATCCTGTAGCTCTGCATAACTTGCACAGCTGCGCTGCAGCCACCTTCCCATGCATTAGACTGCAGTCGGGCAATTGGACTTTGTTAGCCACCGTCGATTCTAGAATGCTTTCAATTCGAGTTTGTACACTTGTGGTTTCGTCAAATTCATTAGGATAGTATACAACCAACACAGGCCCTGCCGTCTTCCACCGTTTGAACTACCCATCCAGTCTCGTAACCTACTACCTCCAAAATGACAGAGAATAATGAAGCCTTTCCTCTTTCACGAAAAATTAGGTCCCCGCGCCATTGGGCGCGCATATACAAAGAATGGGATGGAACCTCCTGAAATATATACCTCTCTTATATAGATATGCGCTTCGTACCGGGTCGAGATGGGCCTCGAAGGATATCATAAGCTTGGGTATGTCTTTACGATTTTACTTTAAGTTTCTTCCAGGCCTAAACTATCCCGAGAATATATTAGAGAGGACCAATATGAAGCCCCAAAGTCTTCGTCATCCAGATTCCATTTGTAACTGGGCGCCGTCACCTTCTTCCGGATCGTTTGAATTGAAACACCAGCCCACAGGCGTGGATGCCTATGAAGCCATTCATGATTGTGGCTCTAACCTCCGGCCTTGGTATCCCAATGATGGATACTGCAATACCGCAACTTCGGGGCATACCCACCATAGCAGAAATCTCAATTCAACCATCGGATCTATCACGCATATAGTTCAAAGTCCTCCCGTGCGCGTGGCGCCATGGTCTATTAATGTTTCACATTCGCTGGAAACATCAAGCTTTGATCTACCTGCGGTTGCTCAAGGCGCTAGTGCCGGTATTGGCGAAGAATTCCCCATGTCAGAGGCTCTTAATCCATCCTTAGGGCTCATTGACGGTTCCGGGCCGGAAAATATCTCCCTAGTGGTACGCAATGCCCTCCCCATAACCGCAATGTGCCGACAGTTTATTTTCGTGTAACCAGAATACTAATCCAGAAGCACTCGCCAAAGGCTCGAAAGTCAATCACGGACGTGGATTCAAGCCCGGATACTGGTAGTAAATTCGATCACTATTTGAGAGTCTACGAACTACCTCAATTTGCTAAAGGTGTCCAACCAGACCTCTTCCTCGGGCACTATAACCATCTACCTGGCTTTTGTATCCCTCAGGCCGCCATTAATTCGCCCCAGATACATCGGGGTGTGGGCCCGTTCGAAGCTCATGATCTTGGCAACCCATGCTCAGCGGCGTCTCCGAGTCAAATTTCGGGCGGGAACGTGAGTAGCCGAACCGCGGCCCCACCCACTCGGACCATTGGGTCTCCCGCAAGCCCGCCACCTCGCCCTCGTACCGGTGGGCGGCCATATTCGCAAAACCGCCGAAGAAAGTTGAAAGATGAACAACAAAAACGTATCATATGCGGCATTGATGGTTGTCCATGCGATTACGCAAACAAAAACACTCTTCTTAAGCACCGAAAAAATACGCACTGGACGAAATTCAGGTTCCAAGGACGTTGCCAATACCCCAGCTGCACGACTGAGCTATCCGGAGGAACAGAGCAGGTGGTCTGGGGAAATATGGTGACCCATCAAGAGCGGAAGCACACCGAATGGGTTCACTCCTCCCCAAAGCCAACGAAGGAGGAGAGATGCACGATTACGAAACACCCGAAGACTTCAGCTTCATCTATTTAAGTCGCTGTAGCAATTAACTCTGAGACGCTTACATCTATTTCCTCACGATAATACACCTAATCAACGAAGTTGCGCGCGTTCTAGGAACAGATAGTTCCTTTTGGGCTGTCGGAGAGTGTGTTGATAAACGTCCGGGGACCGGAGTTCTTTTTGCTTATAAATGTAACGACTGTAATTGTATTTTTAGAATTTGATTCCTCCTCAATCGTTACAATATATTTCTTACCATGCCCCTATTTAACACTTTTATGCTAGTGACCTTGGTTCGAAGATTGCACCAAGATAGCAACACGCAACCGGGTGGCTATACTAGCTACGTACCCAAACGTCACAGAAGGGGGGTTATGGTGCAATTTTTGAACTAGCTCCTGAATCTTTCCGCGTAATCCCGAATGGGAGCCCGATCACTTCGTTTATCGTTGCTAAGGTCGTCGTTGAAAGTAGATGGTGTTGTCAAGTCCCTCTCGAGGTCTCTGGATAACAAAGATACGCTGTTGGCCAGTCGCGCGCTAAGTGCACAAGCACAACGTGCTTTGGAAATGATATTGGTACCACGTCTTTCTAGTTTGTATCCACTAATAGACACCAACTCACAGTCGTCAGTTAAACCTTTTACCCCTAGCAATTCCCTTTCGGTCGTTCAGAGGGCGGCAGCGCCTAAAACTAATTTGTTCTGCCAACATTGAGTGAGAATGAAGATCGGAAATAAGATGGTAGGGCCTAAAGTATGGTGGGGGG